>JAPMIB010000103.1:186803-638134 GCA_034770305.1 Trichogramma dendrolimi
AGCACGACCGATTCGGTCCAGAATTGAGAAAGTTATACGCAAAAAACCTGACATTTTGAGGTTAGGAAAAGTGATTTTCACTTATATCTCCGTGAATATTAATCATAATCAATCGGGAAACATTGTTATTCGATAGTACTAGTCTGTGCGAATATTTTGAGCTTGAGCACGACCGATTCGGTCAAGAATTGAGAAAGTTATACGCAAAAAACCTGACATTTGAGGTTAGGAAAAGTGATTTTCACTTATCTCCGTGATATTAATCATAATCAATCGGGAACAGTGTTATTCGATAGTACTAGTCTGTGCGAATATTTTGAGCTTGAGCACGACCGATTCGGTCAAAATTGAGAAGTTATACGCAAAAAACCTGACATTTTGAGGTTAGGAAAGTTATATTTACTCATACTCTACAAAAAACCTGGACATTTTGAGGTTAGGAAAAGTGATTTTCACTTATATCTCCGTGAATATTAATCATAATCAATCGGGAAACAGTGTTATTCGATAGTACTAGTCTGTGCGAATATTTTGAGCTTGAGCACGACCGATTCGGTCAAAAATTGAGAAAGTTATACGCAAAAAACCTGACATTTTGAGGTTAGGAAAATGATTTTCACTTATATCTCCGTGAATATAATATAATCAATCGGGAAACAGTGTTATTCGATAGTACTAGTCTGTGCGAATATTTTGAGCTTGAGCACAACCGATTCGGTCAAGAATTGGAGAAAGTTATACGCAAAAAACCTGACATTTTGAGGTTAGGAAAAGTGATTTTCACTTATATCTCCGTGAATATTAATCATAATCAATCGGGAAACAGTGTTATTCGATAGTACTAGTCTGTGCGAATATTTTGAGCTTGAGCACGACCGATTCGGTCAAGAATTGAGAAAGTTATACGCAAAAAACCTGACATTTTGAGGTTAGGAAAAGTGATTTTCACTTATATCTCCGTGAATATTAATCATAATCAATCGGGAAACAGTGTTATTCGATAGTACTAGTCTGTGCGAATATTTTGAGCTTGAGCACGACCGATTCGGTCAAGAATTGAGAAAGTTATACGCAAAAAACCTGACATTTTGAGGTTAGGAAAAGTGATTTTCACTCATATCTCTACAAAAAACCTGACATTTTGAGGTAAGGAAAAGTGATTTTCACTTCTATCTCCGTGAATATTAATCATAATCAATCGGGAAACAGTGTTATTCGATAGTACTAGTCTGTGCGAATATTTTGAGCTTGAGCACGACCGATTCGGTCAAGAATTGAGAAAGTTATACGCAAAAAACCTGACATTTTGAGGTTAGGAAAAGTGATTTTCACTTATATCTCCGTGAATATTAATCATAATCAATCGGGAAACAGTGTTATTCGATAGTACTAGTCTGTGCGAATATTTTGAGCTTGAGCACGACCGATTCGGTCAAGAATTGAGAAAGTTATACGCAAAAAACCTGACATTTTGAGGTTAGGAAAGTGATTTTCACTTATATCTCCGTTAATATTAATCATAATCAATCGGGAAACAGTGTTATTTAATAGTACAAGTCTGTACGAATATTTTGAGCTTGAGCACGTCCGATGGGGTCAATTATTGAGAAGGTTATACGCAAAAAACTATTCGTTTTGAGGTTAGGAAAAGTGATTTTCAATTATATCTCCGTGAATATTAAACATAATCAATCGGGAAACAGTGTTAAATATTACTCATTTTCCAAATTTTGTTTTATTGCGATAACTCTGTCAATGGTAATCCGATCTTCGTGAAATTTTCTGTGAGTACGTATCAAAGCATGAAATATCTAATAAAAATACTATCGAGGCGCAATGACAGCTCCTTGATAGGAGAAATTTGAAAAAACCATGAATTTAGGCCGAAAAATATTACGATTTGGCCTGATGAGGCACAGCAACGCCCCTTGTTGAAAAAATGGAATATTGCTAACTTTCCAAATTTTGTTTCATTTCGATAACTCTGTCAATTGTAATCCGATACTCGTGAAATTTTCTGTGAATACGTATCAAAGCATGAGAAATCTTATATAGATACCATCGAGGCGCAATGACAGCTCCCTGATAAGTGAAACTTGAAAGAACCATGAATTTAGGCCGAAAAATATAACGATTAGGCCTAATGAGGCACAGCCACGCCCCTTGTTGAAAAAGCTGAATATTACTAACTTTCCAAATTTTGTTTAATTGCGATTACTCTGTCAATTGTAATCCGATACTCGTGAAATTTTCTGTGAATACGTATCAAAGCATGTTAAATGTAATAAAATACTATCGAGGCGCAATGACAGCTCCTTGATAGGAGAAACTTGAAAGAACCATGAATTTAGGTCGAAAAAAATTACGATTAGGCCTGATGAGGCACAGCAACGCCCCTTGTTGAAAAAATGGAATATTACTAACTTTCCAAATTTTGTTTTATTGCGATAACTTTGTCAATTGTAATCCGATCTTCGTGAAATTTTTTGTGAATACGTATCAAAGCATGAGAAATCTTATAAAGATACTATCGAGGCGCAATGACAGCTCCTTCATAGAAGAAACTTGAAAGAACCATGAATTTAGGCCGAAAAAAAATTACGATTTGGCCTGATGAGGCACAGCCACGCCCCTTGTTGAAAATATGAAATATTTCTAACTTTTCAAATTTCATTTTATTGCGATAACTCTGTCAATTGTAATCCGATCTTCGTGAAATTTTCTGTGAATACGTATCAAAGCATGAGAAATCTAATAAAGATACTATCGAGGCGCAATGACAGCTCCTTGATAGGAGAAACTTGAAAGAACCATGAATTTAGGCCGAAAAAAATTACGATTTGGCCTGATGAGGCACAGCCACGCCCCTTGTTGAAAATATGGAATATTACTAACTTTCCAAATTTCATTTTATTGCGATAACTCTGTCAATTGTAATCCGATCTTCGTGAAATTCTCTGTGAACACGTATCAAAACATGAGAAATGTAATAAAGAAACTATCGAGGTTCAATGACAGCTCCTTGATAGAGAGAAACTTGAAAAAACCATGATTAAGGCCGAAAAATATTACGATTTTGCCTCATGAGGCACAGCTACGCCCCTTGTTGAAAATATGGAATATTACTAACTTTCCAAATTTTGTTTTATTGCCATTACTCTGTCAATTGTAATCCGATACTCGTGAAATTTTCTGTGAATACGTATCAAAGCATGAGAAATGTAAGAAAGATACTATCGTGGTTCAATACCAGCTCCTTAATAGGAGAAACTTGAAAAAACCATGAATTAAGGCCGAAAAATATGACGATTTGTCCTTATTAGGCATAGCCACTCCCTTTTTGGAAAAAACGAATATTTTCAACTGTCCAAATTGTGTTCGATTGCGATAACTTTGTCAATTTTCATCCGATCTTCATGAAATTTGCTGTGAATACGTAAAAAAGCAAGACGAATTCTCTCTCTAAAAAAAGAGATGAGCCTAAATGTGAAGCATCGTAAAACGGCCTCTGATTGACTGACATTGACGACGGCGGTCGACGCGAACTTACTGTATATACGAGCGTCACTAACTATTGTACACTAGGTGAGTGTTAATTCTGTCCGGTCTAGTTTTCGTCGTTTCTTAGTGTGAAAAAGAAATCCGCTGCGCCGACTACAATAATTTTAGTTTATGAAGAACTCAGTCGGTACATAAAAGAAAAAATCGTACTTATCTTCGGGAGTGCTGCCACCGCTGCGAGAGCTGCGGTTCGATAGTCGAACAATCAATCGATTACTTGGATAGCTCCTTTAAAAAATCCTTGAAATGTTAACTCTAACAAAAATTACGCAATTTAATTGAAGAATATCAATTAAATTTATACAATGTTAATTCAGGATAATAAATTCTAAAAACATTATGTGTATATTCGTTGGCGCGACTTTATCGAAAGCTTTTTAGTCATGACGGTTGTTCTTACACCTATATTGTTAAACAATTAATTTTGTGCAATGTTCAATTATTTTTATTTTGATGATTCGTGAAATTTTTACGAATCACAATCGATAAAGGCAATATGTTGTTATTGCTGAACTTTATCGAAGACATTCGGCTCTAAGAGTTTATGTACTTTAATAAGAGAAAATCTCAAGTAAAATTGTTCTAATTTTTAGTTTTAATAATTGAGTTGATATATTTTAAAAAAAAAATCTAATGTGCTTTACTAACTGATTATTAAATTTTTATGGGTACAAATCAGCTGAAGAAAGCACTTTTGGCAAGAGCCGGAGTATCTCAGGTATTGAACAGACTCACTTTTGCTTCAACACTCTCTCATTTGAGAAGAGTCAACTCGCCAATTGGCAGAGATGGTAAATTAGCCAAGCCTCGTCAATTACATAATACTTTCCTTAAAATCCATTCGTGCTCGCATAAGAAATTTTGATACATATAAATAAAAAATAAGTACATATATTATAAATAGAATTTTTTTTTTGGGCGATTCAATTGAACTATTTAAACAGTGTTTGGTTATTTGCACGGTAGTGACATTTATTATACAATAGAACCATAGAATTACAATAGAAACCGTTACAAAAGCCGATTATCAAAGTAAATAATCCATGGGATGCAATTCAACATTTGCATCGGGGAGTCTTAAAATTGCACGTGTAAAAACGCTGCTTGATTACTATTACAATTATGCACGGGTTATGGAATATCACTTTCAATGCATATTGATAATGTCAAAGTATGGAATAACAGATGCATGATTATCACAAACGAAATGTCGCACACTGTATGCGTGATTTGACTTTAATATCGTGGAAGTTAGGTCGTTTTTCTGGTTGCAAATCCCATGCCTAAGGAAAAAAGGAGTTTATTAGAAATAAAATGATGTTTTTTTTTTTTAATTTTAATAAAGATTAAAAACGGACCTGTCGCATTATATCGTACACTTCGGCAAGACACCCATCGGATGGTTCCATTTTATACAACCTTTTTCGACACATTTAACGACGTCGACCAGTGGCTAAAATAATTGAAACGAATGTTTATTATTTGGAACTCAAAATAAAGATAAAAATATAATGACACGTACTATTCTTGGGTAGGGAACTCTTCCAAACGAATAAATTTCCCAGAGGAGAATACCAAAACTCCACATATCTGATTTGTTGGGAAATTTCTGTAAAAATGTTTAAAAAAAGAAATGAGTAAATCAAGTAAATAAATATCAGCTATCTTACAAGAAAAGAACTTACGTTATATTTTAAAGCCTCGGGCGCCGTCCACTTGATCGGCAGCTTTCCGCCGTCGAGGGAGAAGTTCTCGTCTCGCGCGAGACCGAAATCCGACACCTTAGCCGAATTGTCCTCGGCCACGAGGACGTTGCGCGCTGCGAGATCGCGATGCACCACGTGGCGCGACTCGAGATAGGCCATGCCCGCGCACGTGTCGTAGGCGAAATTAATCTGGTCGCGCTTGGAGACGTGCAGTCGGCCGCGCGACCTCAGATAATCGACGAGCGAGCCCTTGCTCATGTACTTCACATTGCTGAAGACGAGGCCGAGCAGCTTGACGAGATTGTCGTGTATGAGCGAGGTCATGAGACTAGCTTCGGCGAGGAAGCGCTGGGCCGCCTCGCTGTTGTCCTTGAGCATCTTGACGGCGACGCGCTCGCCCCGATAGACCCAGAGGAGCACGTCGCCGAACTCGCCCTTGCCGATGCACTCGCGCAGCTCGAGCTCGTGCGGCTGTATGACCCAGCCGGCCTCGACGAAGGCCTTGGGGTCGACGCAGAAGTCCTGCTTGCCCTGCTTAGACAGCGACTTGGTCAGCTGCGTGCACAGGCCGTCGGCGTCCTGCTCGTAGTGCTCGGCCAGCAGGGCCAGATTCTCGAAGAACTACTCGTCGTCGATGGTGAGCTGATTGCCCTTGTACTTGACCCGGTAGTGCTGCACCTTGCCCTGGTAGCACACGCACAGCGTGCATTCGCCGGGGAAGTTGGTGGACTCACGCACGAGGAATAGGCCGTCTTCGCGCGGCCTCATCAGTCTCTCGGCGGTCTCGCCCGATATCTTGCCGTGGAACCAGGGCATGGCGTTGAGCTTGACCTCGTGACGCGCATTGTTGCCCCCTTGCTGCTGCTGCTGCTGTGACTGTGACTGTTGGCGTTCTGTTGGCTTTTGGCGTTACTTGAGGTGTCACGTTATTCAACGATGCTGCGGCGGCTGCGTTAGCTAAAGGAACGAAAACGATTTTAGTACAGAAAAATTTACACAGCGAGTTTTTAAGCTTTATTATTGATAATAAACTGCATACCTGCAGCTTGTTGCTGCTGTTGCTGTTGCTGCTGTTACCAGTGGCTAAGGAATATCTCAAACCATCTGTGATGATTTTAGTTTTTACAGCCAGTTCCAAATTAAAATTTTTTCCTCTGTCCATGAATTTTTGACCATACCTCGGAATAACAATGCTATCAATTGTCCAGCTAAATCTAAACGTTTGTTACCATAATGATCTCGATCATCCAGCTCGACGACCAAGAGCAACTGAAAGCAATCTATGAAACATGTATCCAAGAAAGTAAGCTTTCTTTGTTTCACAAAAATCACTTATTCCAACATGAGGTAACATTTCTTTTTGCAAAATTTCTTTCCCATACTTTATGAGCTTTTCTTTTGTGATACCAGGCCTGGAACCACGGGCTTCTATGAAGCTGACAGCAACGTTCTGTTCTTGTATTACAAATGACTCGTCAAAAGATTGTTCCACCATTTCCATCGTTTCAGGATCATCAAAATTATTAATGATGCTCAAGTATATCACGATCAGCTACAAATCCAAGTGCTCGAAATAAAATAATAACAGGAATTTCCTGTCTAATGTACGGCAGAACACCTACAATACGTTATCCGATAGCAGATTTTTTAAGATTCTGTAAACAAAAATTAAATTTAATAAAGAAATCCTCATTTCATTCTTTACAAAAATAGGAAAAAAAATCTAAAGACGATACTTACTGCTCCACTCTTAGACATCATGTTGATCCACAAAGTAGAAGTTGGTCTAGAACTGTGCTCTAAACAAGATCTGATCTTACACTTATACTCTTAAATTATGGCTTGAACTTTCTCTTTCTCCTCAATCGCCAACCAACATGAAGCCATTTGTTCCATTTGCTGAATCAGTGAGAGAGAACGGAGGTACTGATAGCTCTGAGCTAACGCTTTGGGTTTTTATTTCTCCTGTGGCGTACTGAGACAGTAAAAGAGAAAATACATATTATTTGAAAAACATAACAATATATCAATTCTGATGATACAATTATCATGAATGTAAGTAGCATTCATCATAAAACAAAAATGATATAAAGCCCTGTCCGGATGCAATTTTTTTATTTACAGATGAGTTTCATGTGAAATATATTGTATGCCTAAATGTTAGAACAATACTATACATCCAAGTTTTTTTTGATAGTAAAAGGATGTTTAAACTTACACAAAAGTTCTGCGAGAATCTAACCTCAATGGCTGTAAACATCGTTTGCAAGCGAAATTGACATTCGTCATCAAGTCTGCTATTCTTTTGGTCTGCAGGCTACGTGCACATATATTTGTTATTGCATTAGGTATCTTTTATTCGTTTCACCTTCACTTGCACATTCTTCTAAACTTTCTGATTTACATATAATCAAAGCCGAATCTAAATCGTATACAGATTGCTCACCACCAGTAACGCGCACGCGCTTTACGTCTCTACTCGTCCATGCTATGGATGCGTCTCTGCTTCTGCTCGCCGAATCTAAATCGTATACAGATAGCAGACCACCAGTTAACGATCGTATATTTTTACCTATTACGCACACGCGCTATGCCTCTCTGTCGTCCATGCTATGAATGCATCCCCGCTTCTGCTCACCGAGCGCTGCCGCCGATTCTTATATATTTGGGAAATAAGCCCACTGATGACGACGCGCGCGAGCGATTTTGTTCTTTTTACGCGGCAGACAATCTTTTCGGAGAAATTACATATTGGAGTTATAGGAGAGAATGTGGCAAATAAATTTAAACATATAAAAAATTATTGGCGAATCCCATCTTGTAAGTAGTGGTGTCTGCGAACGGAACCTCCAATGTCAGCGCTTCACCAGTCCGTCGTGCCGATCTGCGGATCTGATCATTAGTAGGTGGTAAAATGCTCTGAGATACTCAGGACGTGCAGTTGACAGCATCTTGTAGGTGAATAGATTGAGCAAACAGGCCCGTCTGACAGAGCAGCCGGGATCCCCACTATCTTGATGCCAGTGCAGGGTTTCATCTTCTTCAAGTAGCCCATGATTTCCCTGTCGGTTCTCAACAGCAGATATCCGGCCATCATGAGCTTCAAGCGTCACGATAGCCCGATCGAGCTTCTTATCCATGGCGACGGCTCCAGCTTTCAGCTCAGTACACGTGGCGCGAACCTCAGACACGCCAGTCTCGATGCGCAAAATAGCCTCTAATATTGACTCATTTGACACCGACATCATCGGCGGTGGACACGTATCATGCGTCTCACTATGCTCGGCGGCTGTATCGCCCTCGTCCGTATAGCGACGTGCGTCCACGCTCGTTGAGCGAGACTGCAACCGTGTAAGTGCGATGTCCTTCGCACGCCTGCTTCGACGAATGTCGGCCCCGCTCACAGATGTTCCGGACAGCAAGGCAGAACAGCAATCAGTCGGTGAACACGACGCCAAATAGCGACCTAGACATCCAGGGTGAAAAGCACCACAGGAACAGACCAGTGAAACCGTGGCTATTGTCCTCTTACAGTGCTTGCACTCGAAGCCGCCAGCCCGACTCATCAGCAGCAATATGCACAGGACCAATTTGCACCCTCGTATTCAGTCGTTGGAAACGACGCAAGAGCGAAAGTCGCTGACTTGGGCGAGATATTGTAACACACACACACAAATCAACAAAGGTATAAGGTCGCAGCACCAACAACAAGAGTCACAGCAAGTAAACACAACCAACAAGTGAAAGGTAACAATACACGTGGTCGAACCAAGCGACAGGCCAAGATTATAAGAAAGTTCTCTGATTTGCTAAGAGAGAGAGAGAGAGAGAGAGAGAGAGAGAGAGAGAGAGATTGATTTTTTTGATTGATTTGAAATTTTATTGGGGCCTTGAGGTATAACCACATGAGGCCCAACGGCATTTTAAAAGACAGCAGTAGTACAAATACTAGTAATCTTGGTAACAGAGATAAAAAACAGAGAACAGAGATCGCTGTATGTACAGATGGTACAGCACATTAACAACCATAGATGGATGTTCCATCACGCAATTTTTCGTTTAGCCAAGTTTAATTTAAGTTTAACACTTGAGTCAGCTCAGGCGGGACAGGGGCAAGGCCCTCCGCCCGCATCGCTGCAACCACTCCGCCTTCTCGTGCTGCATAAGGAAGGAGGTGTGAAGGGACTTGAAGCGAGGCGGTGGGGAGAGGATGTTGGTGATAAAAGGGAGTTGTTGATTGCAATGGCAGATGAAAATGCAAATGAGTGATCCAATGATGCGGTGCGGGGCGCCTTGTAGTAGAGCACCGGGGGTCGGCGTCGTGCGGACTGCCTGATCTCCTGTGTCTCTGTGGGCACTCCGATGACTCGAAAGCCTCCTCTGAGATAGCCCGGCGAAGCATCTCTGATGATACGAGATGCTAGGGAGCAGTTGATGACCTCTCTGCGTCCCCCAGCCGAGAGCCATCCCAGAGCCAGTCGATAGGGCGTGACATGGGCCGTCCTGGGTATCGTGCCGTATATGAAACGGATGCAAGCGTTCTGCAGGCGCTGAAGAGCCAAAGTCTGCTCCTTTGTAAGGTCAGTCAGCAGTGGCGCTGGGTAGTCCAGGTGAGTCACCAGGGCTCCTACCAGCATCCAACGCATTTTACGAGAGAGGGCGTGCTTGTAGAAACGCAGCGCATAGAGAGAGTGATGGACTTTCGTGGTCATGTAAGCAATCTGCCGATCCCATTGAATTTTCCAGACAAGAAGACACCCAGGGTCTTGATCTCCTCCGAGAAAGGCACAATCTCGCCACCGATATTCAGCCCTGCGGGCAATGACGGTCTCAGCGAGGTCATGAAGCTCAAGCTTCCAATGAGCATGACCTTTGTCTTGGCAGCGTTGCACGTCAGTCCGTTCATTGTGGCCCATTCACAGACCGCATTAGCGTCTATAGCTACGTTTCGCAGGAGATCGCTGATATCAGCCGGCAGTCCATGCGAGATGATCTGAGTATCATCCGCATAGATTATGTGTCGCGAGGTGCGTAGGCAGGTCGGGAGGTCGGCGATGAATATCGAGAACAGCAGCGGCGCGAGAACACTGCCCTGAGGTACTCCGGATGTGACCGCTCTTGGCTCCGTATGCGTGCCATCCTCCAGTCGCACACACACGCTCCTGTCGCTCAGGTAACTCACGAACCACCCAATCACGCGATCAGAGCAACCGGCACTAATAAGTTTGCGTATCATGATGGTGTGGTCGATGGTGTCGAACGCTTTCGAGAAGTCGAACGACACCAAGACAGACACTTCTCTACGGTCTATGGCGCGCCTGGCCCGCTCAGTATTTCCAGCAGTGCAGTCGTGGTGGAGTGACCGGGTCTGAAACCGTGTTGTCCTGGATCTATCAGGCCACTCTGAGAGAGGTACTCAGACAGTTGAGTGTGGATGATCCGCTCAACAACTTTTGAAAGCTCTGAGAGGAGAGATATGGGCCTTGTGTCCGATGGTGAGGCCACGCTGCTTCCCTTTGCAAGAGGGATCACAGCGGCCGTCCTCCATGACACGGGGAAGTAGCCCAGTCCATAGAGGCATTCACAATGCGCGTCATGACTCGCAGTATGGCTGGAGATGAGAGCCGAAGAATGGTGGAAGAGATTCCGTCCAAGCCAAAACCCCTCGCAACGCAACGAGCCATCGTCAGCCTCACCTCGTCCTCCGTCACACGTCGAAAATCGAACACTGTCCGCCGCTCCGCCGGGACAGCAACGCCAGCCATGCTGATGTCGAGCGGAGGCGCACGAGAGCCAACAGCAACGTAGTGAGAGCATAGTTCATCGGCAGAGAACGATGCCAAAGGTGACGGCAGTCGGGGAGACGAAACTCCCATACTACGCAACGCGCGCCATCGGGACTGCACGTCCGCGGCCCCCGCGACGCGTGAGGCGAGGTGCTGATTCTTTGCCGTGTCCAGGAGATTACGCACGCGGCTCCTCAGTTCCTTATATGCAGCAGCGCTCGACCCCCCGCGCCGAAACAGGCGGTAGGCGCGATCGCGCTCACGGATGAGGCCTCTGATCTGCGATGTGACCCAAGGCTTTCGACGAGAAGCAGGTCGAGGGGCAGACAGTGGAGCGACCAGGTCGGCCGCTGCTAATAACGCAGAAGACAGCGTCGCCACGGCCAAGTCCAAAATGGCCCCTGTCACGACGCGGCCGTCCATCGCCGTCTCGTCGACCACAAAAAGTGAGAGTCCGTCACGCGAAAAGCCAATTCCAAGCTCTCTCTCGACCAAGGGAGCAAAAGTCTCAGTTCTGACACGCCTGAAATCACGCGTGAACTTGGTCACAGCTGGAGCAATGTCGTGGGACAGTTTGTATTCAAAATCGATGAAGTCATGCGCTGCGGCAAAGGGAGAAGAAGAGCGAGAGAAACTTTCGATGAGAGACGTGTCGCGCACTATGACCAAATCGAGACAGTTTTCGTGAATAGACCCATCGTGATATATTACATGATGAGTCGGCACTGTACTGACGAGATGAAGAGACATCTGCTCCAGCTGCTTGATCAAGCGGCCAACGTGTTGATCGTTCGGCCTATTCACATGAATATTGAAATCCCCAGTCACGATTACATTATCGTAGAGAGGCTGAAGACGGTAAAACACCTCGAAAAACTCCTCAGGGTAGCCGGCCTCCGGGCTCCGATAAACAGTTGCAAAGAGTAGCTTCATATTGTTTGAGTTCTTAATTGAGATTATCTGATACTCGGGCCTGTAGTCATATGTGGACTCTGTGGCCACGAGTTTCTCGACTGCAAGGTCCTCTCGAACATAAAGTCCAACGCCACCGCCCTCCTTTCCTCTTCTGTGACAGTGAAGAAAGTTGTAGCCGGCGATATGAAACGGTGAGGTGTTGTCTGAGGACTCTAAAAATGTCTCGACGACCGATACGATGTCGTATGTACCAGAGAGAATCCTTTGCTCGAGAAGATTGAAATTTGCAGAAAACCGGTTTATATTTATAGAGCCTATTTTTAGATTTTTACGAGTAAGAGGACGTGGCTTGGGAAGGGGTCGAGAGTTGAAAAGATGGGCTGAAGGCAGTGGGGCAAAAGATGAAAAAGCAGGCGTAGAGATGTTTTGTTGGAAACGAGGTGACGAAAGAGAAGAAGAAAGACCGGGAGGAACTATAGAAAAATTTGAAATAGACTGAACAAGTGGGGTAGCTGTAGAAAGATTTGAATTTGAGATCATGGGGGTAAGTGAGTTTGAAAAATTACGAGAAAAAATTGCGCGATGGGGAAGAGATTCTCATAAGTGAGTACTTGTGAGCGACGAAAGCAACGGCTGAGGTCCGTTCGAAACAGAGCCATCAGTGAGGGTCTGAGGGCTCCCCGATGTGACGTTCGCCACCGATAGACTCTCCGCGCTCGGCGTCGCTCGACTTTGATTGTTTGGGGTCTGTGATCCCAGCAACGCCAGATCCTCCACCGAGCGTATATGAATAGGCCTTTGGCTGGTGCCAGGCCTCATGAAAATTTTTAGTCCGCGCATGAAGGGACGAGGGAGGCGCTTCGAGCGCGCTAAGTCAAGCGCTCGACGGCGCAGATGGTAGACGCCGAGCGGAAGCACAGGCGACGCCCGGATACGTCCCTCAGCCTCGACTCCGAAAATCTGCGACATAGTGAGGTCGCGCAGCGCAGGTGACGCACTAATCACCTCGTCGCGAATGAAAGGGCTCGATAGCTGCACTACAATTTGTCGCGATGAGGGTTGATCTGTGGACCGAGGATTCCTATTGATCCACTCCCGCACGCGGGCAATGTGCATCTCGAAACGTGACAGTCCTATCGCCTGTAGTATTTTCTTAATTGTTTCGACCGAAGAGGGATCTACGCCGGGAGGGAGACCATCGAATCTGACCTCGCAGGAGTCCTCGTCTGTCTCATTTGCCTCTCTTGGTCCTGTTACAGCAGTGGTGCTCGCGATACGAGCACAAGCGACCTCGACCTCGCCTCTGAGCTCGCGCTGGAACGCCATCATCTCCCGGTTGCACGTCGCTCGAAAATCAGCCGCCTCCGCCAGTTCGTGTGTCAGCGTCGCTTCATGGCGCGTTTGAGCCTCCTCCAGTCTGCTGATACGTCCCGAGACCTCGTCGAATCGATTATCAAATCGAGCAAGTATTCTCTGCTCAAACTCGATTAGCCACTGGGCTGAAACTGAGCCGTGGACAGCACCACTCTCTGCTGCGCTTATCTGAGTAGCGCTGGTCGGATGATCGTTCATTGTTTCGATATTCGCCGGAGTATGTGCTGTAGCATTCGTCACGGCGTAAGGCCGTGGCAGCTTGGAGCAGGTTGTTGATCAGCGGCTGGAGGGGATGACGGTAGCCGCTTTTCGCCGCGGTTTGTTTTGATCGCGTCTGGCGAGGCCGATGACTGTGTTTGTGATGATGATGATGATGATGATGATTGACACGAATGACAGGTGAAAAACTCGGTGTTTGTTGGGAGGCAGCGACGATGAGACAAAGCTTCGCAGACAACACAGGAGAAGGGCTTACCTCCTCTCACGGCACCAGAGCAGATCACACAAGTCGTCGTTGAGCTCATCTGATCGGCGCAGAAGTCGAAAGTCCTCGGGGTGCGCAGCGAGCGCAGAGGGAAGGTCGACAAGAGGGGGGTGACTTCCAGCGATCGTTGGTGAAAATTTAGCCACGTATGTAATTTTCTAACCTCTTGAGTGAATTTTGAAGGCAAAACGAGGTGAACCCTGGCTCTGAGGGTGAGTCTAAGCCAATGAAACTCACGCAAAGTAGGAGCCAGTGGGTGCCTCGTCCGCCTAGAAGAACACACACACTCGAAAGAGTGAAAAAAACAATTAAAAACTGTGAAAAATGCCAAATTCTGTGGAGCCCCACAGAAACACGTCTGCTTTCACTTACAGCGATACTAGAGAGAGAGAGAGAGAGAGAGAGAGAGAGATAGATAGATAACTTTATTCGGCCTTAGGGAGACCCTATCTGGCACAATAGATACAATAAGTGAATGGTATTAAATATTTACAAAGGTTTTTAGCAATAATAAGCAGTAATTACATCGATACTGATTTCGATACTGATACGCATGTATCTCTCTCGGTTACAAATTTGATATTAGGTAGATTTTTATTTACGAAGTTTTTTGATAATCGTACGCATATTGAGTACAGTATGCACAGATTTACGATGCACATGTGTAGGATTCTCGATTTCACGATCTCAAGGCTACAATATTAATTCGTCGGTGGAACTGGTCTATGCTAATGATGATGATGAAAAGATGTGTGGTGCTAAATGTGGTAAGACAAAAGATGAAAGTTGAAAGTGAAGGAGGAAGGAGGAATATGAATCGTAGAATCTGGAGTATGGTTGCGGAAGAAAAGTAGATTAGTTTAAGTCGGTGGTTAAAAGTTTGTTGTGGCAAATACATCATAGTTATAGGTTAGGCAGCGATTTTCTACGGCATTGAGGTTTGGAAGCAGTCTCTCCACATTCGCATGTGCTATAAAGATAGAGTTGGATTGAGTGGGATTGATTGTAGGTGGAGCGGCGTCAGAGGTCGCGACTAACCGTCATTTTTCTCTTCGCTTGAGAGCTTTAAGATCACCTACTGATGCAATGGGTATAAGTTCAGACTTGTTCGTGGCTCGCATGAAGACAGTGAGATTGCGTACAACTGGTCTGGCGTAGTTGAGAGCATGTGCCGCAGTGTAGGCATTGTTCAACAAGGCATGAACCTCTCTGGGCCAGAGTGCTCGGAGTCTCAATTTTCCGTCGCCACCAACCAAAGAGGGTTTGAACATTAATGGATGCCAGTCTGAGGCGCTTGACAGGCAGTCATCTCTAGTGTTGGGGGATGCAAGCTTCACAACTATTGCCCTAGTGTCGTCCTTACGTGCTTCATTCGCAATCTTCGGCTTCCAGTCACGAGTATGAGACACAAATCTGTTAAAGTTGACAAGGCCCATTGCTGTGAAAACACTGTCTAGAAGTTGTTCGTTTGCGAGATCTGCGGAGGACGGTATGCCAGACAGCAGAATCTCACATGTATCGGTCACATGAGGAGTCGCAACCACAGCTCCCCCCACAGACAAGGTCCTGGCTTCCCTCAACCTCTCGTGTATGCCGGTTATCTCATGTGAGTGCTGAGAAGATAGTCCCTCTTGTGCCGACATGCGCGCGTCCAGACTCTCAACAGCTGTTTCGAGGCCTGTGATACGCGTGGAGATCTCTTCGAATTGGGCATCGAGTTTGTTGTTGATAGCTTCGTTGTTGGAGTCTATTTTGCTGTGTAGTGTCTGGACGAAGTCCTTAAACCAGGTCGGAACCTCCTCAGGAAGTTTGGACATTTCTGCGTCGCACAGGGGTGTAGTGTATCCCAATGCAGTTTGATTAGGCCACGAGCCTTGTCCAAAGTCACCTTGCGAGATGTGGCACTAGCAGCCTTCGTGATGATGCTCGCCTTGGAGGACTCTACCAGCGTATCAGAGCTCACCTGCTCGACTATGGCACTAAAAGTTCGAATGCAACAATCTTTGGCTCCCGCCTTGCGTATGTAAGGGCCAGCACAGCCTGGATGTACGCAGTAATGACAAGCGTTGCACTGATGATAATCTCTCGCGATGTTCTTCGTACATCTAGCGCATTCGGGCATTGCCTAAAGATCGAGACATCATGATAGGAAACAAGAATTAGCTCACGTAGATAGAAAGGTTCGAAACAAAGAAATTGGTGTTTGTAGATGAGGTGAGTATAATGAAAAGATGCAAAGAAGGTGAGATGAGTGAACGAGAGCAGTATGAGAGCGATGCAACAGACACAGTTAACACGAACCAAAATCAATATTTGCACTGTAGTCACTTTTATGAGATGGAGCAAGTATGTGTAACGACACACTCATGTAGCACGTGTAACGCACGAATAGTCTGCGACGGGTCTCGCACAGAAATGTCAACAAACACTCGCAGATTTCACCACACAGCAGTCTACAGCACGGCAGCAGCCGACACAGCAGACAGTAAGCGACGTGACACTATCAGACAGTCCGCTACACCAGTCGACAGTAGTAGCGCGTCTGCGCATTAGAAGTTGATGGTCAAGCAGGATTCTTCCTTACCCATAACCCCAAAAACACGAGTATCCGGCTCCTCGCTGGGCTCCTCGTTCACCCCAAGTCTTGGTCCCACGACTCTCACACCTCGTTTGGCTCCTTGATTCCACTGAACCTGCTCCGGCAACCGGTGATACAAACGCTGAGAGGAAGATGCGCAGATTCACATGAGTCGATTTCCGCGCCAAGCTTGCGAGAAGACGACTGAGGCAAAGACCACTAACCTCCAATTGGATGTCGGCTGACACTTTATGATAAAAAATGATCGCTTGCAAGGACGATGCGGCAACAATTTCGCGGCAGCGGCCTTGCAGAAGATAGCATGCAAGATTTTTCTGAAAAAATAGGTGCCCGTAGGCAAAAAACTGAAGCAGAAACCAAAATACCACAGAGCTCTATAGATGTATGTGTTACTAGACTCACAGAGAGAGAGAGAGAGAGAGAGAGTATGAAAGATCTTACTAATCTCAATTTTCGTCTCGAGTTAAAATAAAGAAAAAGAAAACAAAAAAAAACTATTTTAGTGAACGCGAGGTAGAGAGATCCACTAGGAAAGATCTTCCGAATCTCAATTTGCAGTTCGAGTCGATAACAAAGGAAATCAAAATAAAAAGATTTTAGTGAACGCGAGGGAAAGAGAGATCCACTAGGAAAGATCTTCGTAATCTCAATGTGCAGTTCGAGTCGAAAACAAAAGGAAAACAAAATAAAAGATTTTAGTGAACGCGAGGAAAGAGAAGAGAGAGAGAGAGAGAGAGAGAGAGAGAGAGAGAGAGAGAGAGAGAGAGAGAGAGAGAGAGAGGGCAGAGAAGAGAAAGAAATAAATGATAAAATTTCGCACTTAGTGTAAATTATGTAAATAAATAGGAATACTCACAAGTAGGTTCAAAGTTCCGTCGCCTTGAAATTGAAGCCGCTATCTCGGCGTAGGCCCTAACTTTATGATTTCTAATATGGTATCCTCGGAAACTCCTATCATAGATAATGCGACGCCTATACACTGCTCGCGCGACTAAGAGAGAAAAACGATTCATGTTAATAGAATTCTATTGCTTTTTGCACGTGCAAGTCAAGGAGCGAAAAGGGAGATGTTGCTGCGTCCTCGGTATGAGTCGAAATGGACCTGTTGCGCTAATATCAGAGCGGATTTGTCGTCACGACTGTCGATGACGACGGCGCCGCTTGCCCGCTTCCCTTCAATGGGCCAATGACAGAATCGCTACAGAAGCAATTGATCGCTCTTTGTTGACCGCAACCAATCACAGGCGACTAAATTTGCGACGCGTGGTAGTCTGTTGTGTCCGAACTTTAGAGCAAGAACTCGCAACTTACTGCATCGCAGTTCAGTCATCGTAGCGTTATCAATTTGTTTTTGTAAGAGTTTTTCTCAATTGTAAGTGCTATAATGGAGAATTTTGACCCGACCAACTTCAATGTTGGCCAAATAATAGTATTATTAATATGGGTACTCCGCACGATCAAATCGCGAAACGCACTCAATTGTTCTTTGCGAACAGTCGGTCGTTGGGCAAAAGAGAATGCGAGAGACCGAAAATTTGGACGAAATCCGCGATTTGCGCGTAAATAATTCTCGACCTTGTGCCATTGATGATGCACAGCTGCAAAATATAATTGATTATTTTGCGAATAATCCTTTTGCCACTGTGAAAGATGTCATGGATGATCTCGGCCTGCATTATGTACACGAGAAGACTTTGCGCAATACGTTAAAAACAAAAACGGCTCTACGATTCCGGAAAGCTGCTCGCAAATCCGACTTGTCTGAAGCTAACAAAGCGGATCGCCTCGCTTACGCTCAGCAATTCATCGACTGGACCGAAGAACAATGGCACAAAGTCGTTGTTGTCGAAAAAAGTCTTTTCATCGAGTAAAGATGGTAAGAACTGCAGTTACGCTAATAATAAAAAAATTTATTTTCTCTCTCTCTCTCTCTCTCTCTCTCTCTCTCTCTTTTCTGTCGCGATCCTCGTGTTGACTTTTAAATGTATAATTTTTGAGAGGATTCATTAGGATTGCGAAATTGACCGCAGCTCAACGGTGATGGGTACGTTGTTATACTCGAGAACGTTTTGCTGCCTGGAGTAATGGAACGATTCCCCGACGAAGAGGTCGTCTACGTCATTGAAGACACACAGCTCGATCCACCGCTGCAGGAAAGTGAATCAGTGGTATGCGGCACATCCGAAGCTTCAGAGCTGCCACACGCAGCCAAATCCAGTGACCTGAATTGGATCGAACATGTGGGCGATTATGATCAGGAATTAGAGATCAATCCGTCGCCTAACCGCGACGAATTAAGCGCAAAAGTGTGGAGGAGCTGGTTTGATCTCGATGAAAAATTGCAACATTTCCTTGCTCTTTCCAATTCGATGCCTCGGCGTATGGCAGAAGTAATGGAAAATAATGGCTCGAATACGCACTATTAATTAGCTACGCTGATTAAAAAAAACTTTTTATATTCATCATCCAATTTCTTAAACCTAAATACAGCCATATTTTACATTACATTGTCAGTAAGAAATTTTAAATAAAAATTGCATCATTCTTTTTTTAATAATATTTTTTATACGTTTAAATTTATTTGCCACATTCCTCCTATAACTCCAATATATGTAATTTCTCCGAAAAGATTGTCTGCCGCGTAAAAGAAACAAATCGCTCGCGCGCGTCGTCATCAGTGGGTTATTTCCCAAATATATAAGAATCGGCGGCAGCGCTCGGTGAGCAGAAGCGGGGATGCATTCATAGCATGGACGACAGAGAGGCATAGCGCGTGTGCGTAATAGGTAAAAATATACGATCGTTAACTGGTGGTCTGCTATCTGTATACGATTTAGATTCGGCGAGCAGAAGCAGAGACGCATCCATAGCATGGACGAGTAGAGACGTAAAGCGCGTGCGCGTTACTGGTGGTGAGCAATCTGTATACGATTAGATTCGGCTTTGATTATATGTAAATCAGAAAGTTTAGAAGAATGTGCAAGTGAAGGTGAAACGAATAAAAGATACCTAATGCAATAACAAATATATGTGCACGTAGCCTGCAGACCAAAAGAATAGCAGACTTGATGACGAATGTCAATTTCGCTTGCAAACGATGTTTACAGCCATTGAGGTTAGATTCTCGCAGAACTTTTGTGTAAGTTTAAACATCCTTTTACTATCAAAAAAAACTTGGATGTATAGTATTGTTCTAACATTTAGGCATACAATATATTTCACATGAAACTCATCTGTAAATAAAAAAATTGCATCCGGACAGGGCTTTATATCATTTTTGTTTTATGATGAATGCTACTTACATTCATGATAATTGTATCATCAGAATTGATATATTGTTATGTTTTTCAAATAATATGTATTTTCTCTTTTACTGTCTCAGTACGCCACAGGAGAAATAAAAACCCAAAGCGTTAGCTCAGAGCTATCAGTACCTCCGTTCTCTCTCACTGATTCAGCAAATGGAACAAATGGCTTCATGTTGGTTGGCGATTGAGGAGAAAGAGAAAGTTCAAGCCATAATTTAAGAGTATAAGTGTAAGATCAGATCTTGTTTAGAGCACAGTTCTAGACCAACTTCTACTTTGTGGATCAACATGATGTCTAAGAGTGGAGCAGTAAGTATCGTCTTTAGATTTTTTTTCCTATTTTTGTAAAGAATGAAATGAGGATTTCTTTATTAAATTTAATTTTTGTTTACAGAATCTTAAAAAATCTGCTATCGGATAACGTATTGTAGGTGTTCTGCCGTACATTAGACAGGAAATTCCTGTTATTATTTTATTTCGAGCACTTGGATTTGTAGCTGATCGTGATATACTTGAGCATATCATTAATAATTTTGATGATCCTGAAACGATGGAAATGGTGGAACAATCTTTTGACGAGTCATTTGTAATACAAGAAAACAGAACGTTGCTGTCAGCTTCATAGAAGCCCGTGGTTCCAGGCCTGGTATCACAAAAGAAAAGCTCATAAAGTATGGGAAAGAAATTTTGCAAAAAGAAATGTTACCTCATGTTGGAATAAGTGATTTTTGTGAAACAAAGAAAGCTTACTTTCTTGGATACATGTTTCATAGATTGCTTTCAGTTGCTCTTGGTCGTCGCGAGCTGGATGATCGAGATCATTATGGTAACAAACGTTTAGATTTAGCTGGACAATTGATAGCATTGTTATTCCGAGGTATGGTCAAAAATTCATGGACAGAGGAAAAAATTTTAATTTGGAACTGGCTGTAAAAACTAAAATCATCACAGATGGTTTGAGATATTCCTTAGCCACTGGTAACAGCAGCAACAGCAACAGCAGCAACAAGCTGCAGGTATGCAGTTTATTATCAATAATAAAGCTTAAAAACTCGCTGTGTAAATTTTTCTGTACTAAAATCGTTTTCGTTCCTTTAGCTAACGCAGCCGCCGCAGCATCGTTGAATAACGTGACACCTCAAGTAACGCCAAAAGCCAACAGAACGCCAACAGTCACAGTCACAGCAGCAGCAGCAGCAAGGGGGCAACAATGCGCGTCACGAGGTCAAGCTCAACGCCATGCCCTGGTTCCACGGCAAGATATCGGGCGAGACCGCCGAGAGACTGATGAGGCCGCGCGAAGACGGCCTATTCCTCGTGCGTGAGTCCACCAACTTCCCCGGCGAATGCACGCTGTGCGTGTGCTACCAGGGCAAGGTGCAGCACTACCGGGTCAAGTACAAGGGCAATCAGCTCACCATCGACGACGAGTAGTTCTTCGAGAATCTGGCCCTGCTGGCCGAGCACTACGAGCAGGACGCCGACGGCCTGTGCACGCAGCTGACCAAGTCGCTGTCTAAGCAGGGCAAGCAGGACTTCTGCGTCGACCCCAAGGCCTTCGTCGAGGCCGGCTGGGTCATACAGCCGCACGAGCTCGAGCTGCGCGAGTGCATCGGCAAGGGCGAGTTCGGCGACGTGCTCCTCTGGGTCTATCGGGGCGAGCGCGTCGCCGTCAAGATGCTCAAGGACAACAGCGAGGCGGCCCAGCGCTTCCTCGCCGAAGCTAGTCTCATGACCTCGCTCATACACGACAATCTCGTCAAGCTGCTCGGCCTCGTCTTCAGCAATGTGAAGTACATGAGCAAGGGCTCGCTCGTCGATTATCTGAGGTCGCGCGGCCGACTGCACGTCTCCAAGCGCGACCAGATTAATTTCGCCTACGACACGTGCGCGGGCATGGCCTATCTCGAGTCGCGCCACGTGGTGCATCGCGATCTCGCAGCGCGCAACGTCCTCGTGGCCGAGGACAATTCGGCTAAGGTGTCGGATTTCGGTCTCGCGCGAGACGAGAACTTCTCCCTCGACGGCGGAAAGCTGCCGATCAAGTGGACGGCGCCCGAGGCTTTAAAATATAACGTAAGTTCTTTTCTTGTAAGATAGCTGATATTTATTTACTTGATTTACTCATTTCTTTTTTTAAACATTTTTACAGAAATTTCCCAACAAATCAGATATGTGGAGTTTTGGTATTCTCCTCTGGGAAATTTATTCGTTTGGAAGAGTTCCCTACCCAAGAATAGTACGTGTCATTATATTTTATCTTTATTTTGAGTTCCAAATAATAAACATTCGTTTCAATTATTTTAGCCACTGGTCGACGTCGTTAAATGTGTCGAAAAAGGTTGTATAAAATGGAACCATCCGATGGGTGTCTTGCCGAAGTGTACGATATAATGCGACAGGTCCGTTTTTAATCTTTATTAAAATTAAAAAAAAAAAACATCATTTTATTTCTAATAAACTCCTTTTTTCCTTAGGCATGGGATTTGCAACCAGAAAAACGACCTAACTTCCACGATATTAAAGTCAAATCACGCATACAGTGTGCGACATTTCGTTTGTGATAATCATGCATCTGTTATTCCATACTTTGACATTATCAATATGCATTGAAAGTGATATTCCATAACCCGTGCATAATTGTAATAGTAATCAAGCAGCGTTTTTACACGTGCAATTTTAAGACTCCCCGATGCAAATGTTGAATTGCATCCCATGGATTATTTATACTTTGATAATCGGCTTTTGTAACGGTTTCTATTGTAATTCTATGGTTCTATTGTATAATAAATGTCACTACCGTGCAAATAACCAAACACTGTTTAAATAGTTCAATTGAATCGCCCAAAAAAAAAATTCTATTTATAATATATGTACTTATTTTTTATTTATATGTATCAAAATTTCTTATGCGAGCACGAATGGATTTTAAGGAAAGTATTATGTAATTGACGAGGCTTGGCTAATTTACCATCTCTGCCAATTGGCGAGTTGACTCTTCTCAAATGAGAGAGTGTTGAAGCAAAAGTGAGTCTGTTCAATACCTGAGATACTCCGGCTCTTGCCAAAAGTGCTTTCTTCAGCTGATTTGTACCCATAAAAATTTAATAATCAGTTAGTAAAGCACATTAGATTTTTTTTTAAAATATATCAACTCAATTATTAAAACTAAAAATTAGAACAATTTTACTTGAGATTTTCTCTTATTAAAGTACATAAACTCTTAGAGCCAAATGTCTTCGATAAAGTTCAGCAATAACAACATATTGCCTTTATCGATTGTGATTCGTAAAAATTTCACGAATCATCAAAATAAAAATAATTGAACATTGCACAAAATTAATTGTTTAACAATATAGGTGTAAGAACAACCGTCATGACTAAAAAGCTTTCGATAAAGTCGCGCCAACGAATATACACATAACGTTTTTAGAATTTATTATCCTGAATTAACATTGTATAAATTTAATTGATATTCTTCAATTAAATTGCGTAATTTTTGTTAGAGTTAACATTTCAAGGATTTTTTAAAGGAGCTATCCAAGTAATCGATTGATCGTTCGACTATCGAACTGCAGCCCTCGCAGCGGTGGCAGCACTCCCGAAGATCCAGATGACATTGTGTTGGCACACTGGCGTCATTCTGACGGCTTGGCGTGGAAACGAGGACGTCAGATGGACGTCACGCTGGATCTCCAAGGGGCCATCAATCTGACGGCACACCGTGGAAAAGCACGCCGTGCCGCAAAAGTGCGCTCGTAGTGCAAAACTTCAAAATCTTACTCCCACGATGTGCCGTCAGAGTGCTTACACAGTGTGATAAGTTCGGTGTGAGTATCCGGCAAATCTTATGCAATGGGGAGACGGATCCCAATAAACCTTGCGTGCAAAGCACGATCTGGGCACGGAGTGCCGTCACGGCAAGCAGTCACAATGCTGTCAACGTGTCGTCATAATATAAAAAGATTTTAGAGAGCACGACGTGGTAGCATTGTGCTGACATTACGCGCGGGCTTTTAAACGTGATTTTTGAAAGCATGGCGTGGCAGTATTTTGACAGCACGCTGTGCATTTTGGGATATGCAAACATTATGAAAGCATAATGATGACACGATATGCTGTCAATTTATACTTTGATGTTATAAATTAATTAAAAAAATATAATGATCGCTTGCCTTAATTAGGAGAATATATTAGTACATGCAAAGATAGTTTTTATAAAGTTAATGATTTTCAATTACGAGTGCAGATATTAAATGTAACTTAAATGTTAATAAATATTATGAATTAAGTATAGCAAACTCTTTATTTTTAATACTTGATTACATAAATAAATACATACATTTTAATTATAATTATAAACATTTATTTTAATAATTATAAGTCCGTTCGATTCAAGACAATCGACAATCGTCCTCACCTCCCCCATACATGCACATACGAACCGCGCAAAATTGTGCCTAAATTGTTCATTCGTTGTTGAACGTTCGCGAACGACACTTCGAGTTTTCTCTTGCTCTTTGTTCTTTGTGCTGGCTGAAAATATCTGTTTGCTTTTCTTTCAATCCAAAAGCAGAATTTTCATCCAAGTGGATCTGGTTGGACCTACGATTGCTGTTGGTTAAAAGGTAAGTTTTCATTATGATAGTAAATATTAATAATATATTGTAAATGTACACAACGTATGTACATTAACCCCTCCAAGTTTTTATCAGCCCTGTAATCAAAATTGAAAGTCTTAAACCATATCGTATATGGTAGCCTTATGCTCAGTCTAAAAGGCTTAATTAGAAAAATTAAAATAAATAAACGTATCAACGCGTAAAGATACTATCAAGATCATATCCGTTAGAATAAGTCTTTTCTTACTTATTGTACGTCAATTCTCAGTATGTAACAAATTAATAGTTGTTCTTTTTGTTTGTTTTGGCTCCTTAAGTACTTCTCAAAAATTTTATACTTACAATGAATAGTCTAATAATTAACTTGTTCATTAACACTTGCATCAAAACATGCGTTTTTTCATTATATTTTTGCTCGCTGACAAAGCCCATCAACATTAATTTGTCCTGGTGCCTTTCAAGTGTACACTATTAAGAAGTACATCTAAATATATCTATTATAGAACATGCAAAGTTTTAACTACATTTTAATTCACGCATATTATCCATCATGCCTATGTGCAAATAATAGCGTCATTGCCCAGTGTGAAAGGCCCAAGGAAAATATTTCCTTGTGGGTTTCAAGTGTCATTACTGTAAGAACAACAGACAATCCTCAATATATACGTATAACCTAATTTGCATTATGATTAGAGCTCTATCACCCAGAGAATATTGTTAATGATCTCAATGTGATGGTGCTTATCTAACTCACCTACATAACAAACTTGGGTGTATTGTTGCACGAATACAATGTATCGACTCTTTTTCAAGCCAACTTTAATCGACATTGAAAAAGTTATCCCATTTCATTTTGTGACTATTTTTGTCGAGTTGACTAGTTAAATTATCTGTGCTTGGGCATTTGGTAACTAAATATAATCCTATTTGTACCGTAATTTAATTTAAATTACACTTGGCTTTATCCCAAGAAATTATTCTCACTGATATCAATGTGATAGTGCTCATGGTTGACTTACCTAAATGAATAAACTTGGGTACATTGTCAATTGACACTGTTGTTGAGTTGAGTTGACTAGTTAAATTATCTGTGTCTTGTGCATTTTAAATGAAGTTTATTACCATGCTACGAGATGTAATCCTTAATTTGTATCTGCAATTAAAGTTGGTCAACAAGCTAACATAAAGGAAAATGAACTCCACTATGCATCGCCCAGACCGCTTTTAGTGACATATTATATTGTGTATACTTTTTTACAATAATATATTACTATAATACTATAATATTATACAATACCAATAATAACCAAATTCTTTAGTTCTATATAGTGAGTTATCTATGATTATGATTTCATCTAAAAATATAATAATATATAATATAATACAACATACTAGATTTCATCCAAAATAATATATTTATGTACTTGTTACCTGTTAAAAATTGTATCATAATAATATATATAGCCCAAGAGGTTAGCTCTGAAAATCTTTTACCACGTATATCAACTCGATTTCTTTTTTTAAATCAACGTTCTTCTCTTTTTCAATGTGGTTTATCAAATTGACAGTATTACACAATAAAATTGAATCGATTTGTATACTACAAATCATTTTTGTTAATAAATTTCCGTCCACGCAACTGATACGATGCGACTCCATCTTTTAAAATATTTCCGTTGAGAACTATAAAGAGACATGGGTATACTGCAGAGAAACTATGTATATATATATACCCTTCTCACTTTTTCCCCTTCCATGAAGAATATTCTACTCGTGGTCTTGTGCTCATAAAAAACTTGTTAATACAGTTTTTCTTTCACGTAAAATGGATTAAGAATAAAAATGGTTTACAACATGAAGTTTATTCGGTAACATGAATAAAAAAAAACTTTGAAAAAATTCGGAACAATTTGGCAATAGATCGAAAAAAACCTTCATCCTTGATGTATTTTTTTACAAATTTTTTTTCTACTCAGAGAATAAGGGAAATCGGTATAAGTTTAGAAGTATTGCATGCAAAACAAGAAATATTTTCGAGGCTTAGTTCTTACACGTAACAGTGCCGAAAAATATACTTGCTTAAGAATCTAGAAAAGTTCCGAAAAAATCATTTTCATATGGAGTAGATATTTTTTTTATTCTTAAAAATGCTTAAATTGACCAAAACATGTGTGTGGTAATCACGGAACCAATTTTTCGGGGTTGATCCTCCAATCAATTGACCAAAGCATAATTAATTTATATAAGTATAATGCCGTACTCACGTCACACACATAGTATACATGCGCGCACACATGCATAAATCTGTATGAAAGGAAATCTAATTTAATTGTGCAAAAAAAAATTAATTCCCCTTTCGCTAAAAACTACCTTTCCCTCCACATACTACTAAAGTATGTTTTTCAAAATTTATGTTGTAAACAAATTTCTCACATAGTCCAAACAAATTTCTACGTAAGAAGCGCAATCAAAACTACAAAAATAGCGCTAATGAAGGGGTTTTTCTATTATTTTTGTTGTTGCTTAAACAAAGTGCTTTATACAGGGTCCTTAATGGTTAAAAAAAACCTTTTTTCAGTTGAACGCAAAATATTTCTCAAAAATGCTAATGAAAGTAACCCAATCGACTTAGCTATTACATTTCTTTAATAATGGATAAATTTATTAGGCTAGGTTGGTTCGGTTACTTTGGTTTTTATTTATTCAATTATTGCAATACTGAATGAGTTTGATCTATTCAAATGTTTTAATTTGTATATTTCACTATCGAAAAGCCGCTCGAGATTGATCGATTGAGTTTACTTCGGTATCCTAAAGGTTTTCATTGCAATCTTTCATAGTAGAAAACCTGATTAGCACGGAAATCCGCATAATATACCCCACACTTGAGGGCACATACAATTTTGTGCTGCTCTAGTTAAAAAACAATTTACTGGAAAATAGACACCGCAGACTTTAAAACTACTTGTAAGAAATAAATTCCATTTTATTGTTAGTACAACCAGTTACAGTAGGTCTAATGCTTATAGCTTCAGGTTTCGTCTGGGGCCACATGTTCATCGAACAACATAACACCTCATAGGAGTAAATTGATTTATTCAATGATTTCTAATTCTACGATAGGGAGCTTGAATATTTAAAATGCTAAGCATATAAGACGCGTGTGTGTGAAAGAAGATATTTTAATATTTCAATGGGTTTACGTGAACTAAGTATTTTTAAATGAGGTTTGTAAAGGTCTATAATGCCTACTTCCCAAAGAAATTTTTTTCAACTACAGCTTAAAATTTTATTTGTAATCTACATTATTTTAAGCCCCCTTCATGCCCTTAATCATTTTTAGTTTCACTTAATCTAATATCAATTATAATTGAAAGAGAAAAAAAGAATGGGCAAGGGAAATTGCAAAGCTATGATTCGGAAAAATTTGTAACATTGTTTTTTTTCGCTAGTTATTTATAAAAAATGTTAAGTTTTTATTTAAACTTTTTCTAGGTATGCGTATTCTGTCCACCAAAGAAAAATTACGTGCAGATTTCAAGAATTTAAGGTCAAAGTATAAACATTTAATTGACATATATATTATTATTATTTACTTTATTGGTAATTTTTTTGCTCCTGAAAATAATACAAGTACCCCCTATGATGAAGTCTTCCCGTTCTTTCGTTTCTCGCAAAAGGCAAGGTGATTTGACTGCTGAGTATTTGCGTAAAAGAAATAGGAAATTTATTCAGCCTCGTCTAAATGAACTACCATCTGAACAAGCAGATATTCAAAATCTCACTGAATCTAGTGAAGAGAATATTCCAAATATTGTGATGTTCAAAATGTTGAAATAATTGATTCAACCCTCAATGACACTTACGATGATCATACCAGATCTGAAAACTCCGTAGAAAATTTGTCCTTGTTAGAAGGGGATAGTGATGATCATCGATCATGCAATTCTTCCGAAAATTCTGATGTTGATTCTTCTGATACATCATCGTCGGACGATGAAAATGAAACTCTACATGATTTTAAAAAGCAGCTTAGTGATGTATTTGTCAATACTAATATGACTCATGCACAAATGAAGGAAATTTTGAAAGTACTTCATATGCATCCTTGTTTTTCCTATCTCCCAAAAGATCCTCGAACTATATTAAGTACTCCTCGGAATAGTGTTCGAATAGAGTCTATCGCCGGAGGAGAGTACCTTCATCTGGGTATTGAAAATGCTGTTATAATTATTTTAGAATCAACCCCTCTGAATCTCATTCCTTCCGAATTGTGGATGGACTTTTTTACCGATGAGGCTTCTTTAGATAAGGCTTCTGTGCATCGAATTTGGCCTATAGAAATTAGAATAGCAAATATAGATAGGTGTAAACCCGAAGCAGTAGGTATATGGAAGGGCGACATTAAACCAACTGATCCAGTTGAGTTGATGAAACCCTTTGTTGATGATTTTTTGTCGGTCGTAAATTCTGGTGGCATAGTATATGATAACGCTCTATTCCATTGAAAATCAGATGTTTATTGCAGATTCTCCGGCTAGGGCCTTCATCATAGGTCATTTGGGTCATAATAGCACATTTCCATGCTGTAAATGTTATGTTCAAGGAGAGTATATTCACAGTAGTCGCGTCATGGTATTTAGAGGTGTAGATCATCCCTTACGTTCAAGCGAGTCCTACAAAAATAAAGTAGACGGAGAGCACCATAAGGAAGGTGAAGGTTCTTTGGATAAGCTTCCTATGGATTTAGTTTCTCAGACTGTTTTTGAATACATGCATCTCTGTTGCTTAGGTGTAATGAAAAAAATATTAGCTGGTATAATCGATGGTAAATTTGCGGCTAGAGTAAGTTTGAGTGAAGAGAAAATTCAGATTGTCAATTTACGATTGCTTAAAATTAAACAGTGTTGTCCAGCCGATTTTACTCGGAAACCATTAAGAATAAAAAAGTATTCGAAATATAAAGCGACTGAATTTCGACAAATTTTATTGTACACGGGTATAGCTATTTTTTCAGGTCTCGTAGAAAAAGATGTACTCCTTCATTTTTCGTTTTTAAATTCTGCAATACGTATTTATTCTAGCCCTAATCCCTCTGAGAATTTATTGAATTTAGCCGAAAATTTTATCAAGCTTTTTGTTCTAAGCGCTGAAAACATCTATGGTGCTGAATTTTTAACGTATGTTACTCATGGTTTGTTGCACATGATTCAAGATGTTCGAAATTTTGGTCCCATAGATTCTTGCTCGGCTTTTCCTTATGAAAACCATATGACTTATTTTCGTAGGGTCTGTCGTAAACCTAATCAGCATCTTCAGCAAATTTCTAATAGACGAAATGAATCTCGTCGATGTGCTCCTAAAATTTCGAAACTGAACGATTCAATTCAGTTAAAGGGAGAACATAACTCTGGACCTCTAGTAAGTTTGCTTGAAACTCAGCCTTGTCGTCAATTTTCGAGGCTACAGTACAAAGACTCAAGTTTTTCTTTGAAAAATGCTGAAAATACTGTGATTTGTAGTGGTCAACGAATAGGAATTATCAAAAATTTCATTCAAATAAACAATCGGGATAATTATATAATAGTAAACCTTTTTGAAAATATTGAAGACCTGTACCATTTAAGCACGTTTCCTTCATCCCAAGTTGGTATGTTCAAAGTCAGCTCCCTATCGAAAAATCATACTTTAATTCCTCTAAACGATGTCTTAGCTAAATGCTTCAGAATGCCTTTTTGGTCTCTTGAAAATTCATCTTCAATTTCAAAAAAAGGCGAGTTTACGGTAGCAACACTGATTTCATATGAAATTTAAATCTCCATAAGTTAGTGTACCAAAATTGGTAATTGTAAAAGCTCGAGTCAGTTTTTGAGTTTGATTCTTGTATGCGAAATTCTGCGTAAGAGACCTAGAATGCATTCAGATTTTCGAATAATTATTACGCTCAGAATTGATTTTAAAAGAAATCAAACATCCACATGGCTTCTCGTAATACATTCCCTTTGTAAGGCTAAACCCGTGGCTTTTTACCCCTCTTGGCGTGTTCTATAACATACTATAATCAGTGATATACGTGTGAATGGAAGTTAATGAAACACACTTGGCAACAAAATTATCGAAACAAAAAATTTCATCGGAATTTTGGCGATTTTCAAATGCTTCTGTCTTGGGCTATATTTAACGTATCGACACGAATTATTTTTGATTTCTTGGAAATTTGGTCCTCTTTGAATCCATATGTGCTGTGATTAGATATGAGTCAATATCGAGTTACTTGTAGTATTTGAGCGCAAGACTAAAAATTACTGAAAAAAATTGATTGTTTGAACGTGTACCAGTACCACGGTAATTTTTATATTGAAATGTAACATACACCACCACAAAGTATTCTTAAAGGAGTAATAAAAAAAAATAGAGCTCTCTACGATTTTTTAACGCCCTGTTGGTCGTTTTGAAGGTACCATTTAAAGTACGTAAAATCCCTCGTTTAGCTGAAATCAACACGATTTTCTGTGCATTTGCGTACAAATCGTACCTTCAAAACGACCTACAGGGCGTTAAAAAAATCGTAGAGAGCTCTATTTTTATTTAAATTACTCGTTTAAAAGAGTGCTTTTTGCGGTGGTGTATGTTAGATTTCAATATAAACATTACCGTGGTACTGGTACACGTTCAAACAATCAATTTTTTCAGTAATTTTTAATGTTGCGCTCAAATACTACTGATAACTCGATATTGACTCGAATCTGATCATAGTATTATGGATTTAAAGAGGACAAAATTTCCAAGAAATCAAAAAAAATTCGTGTCGATACGAAAAATATAGCCCAAGATAGATGCATTTGAAAATCGCCAAAATTTCGATGACATTTTTTGTTGCGATAATTTTGTTGCCGAGTGCATATTATTGTGATTTATACTCTTTCACAATTATTACAAAACTAATTGTTTATTGACCGATATTTTGTGCAGCTTTCAACTATGCCACCTAAGAAGCGTACAGGAACAGGATCTACAGGGCTGGAAGCATCACTATCTTTCATGGATAATGCTCTTTCGACCCTTATGAAACCTCAAGGAGCGCCCACTGGCTACAAAAATAACAGCTTGAAACTACAACCACTCAAAAACTGTGACATAAAATCCATTTTTTCCCAACCACACTCATACACACAACCGCAATCATCCCGAAAGCCTAAATCATCCCGAAAGCCTAAATCATCCACACAACCTCAATCATCCATTCAATATAAAACGTTGGCCTCCAAAACACACACTTCATCCACCACACTTTCACAGCCCATACCATCCACTTCATCCACAATACTTTCACAGCGCAAAACATACACTCCATCCACCACATTTTCACAGCCGATACTATCCACTTCGTCCACAACACTTTCACAGGGCAAAACATACGCTCCATCCAGAACATTTTCACAGCCCAAAACATCCACTCTTAACATCAAAACACCTGTTTCATCGAAAGCAGTCACGCCTTCGCCTCCTATCAATACACACGATGACTCTTCAAACTTGCCTAAGCATTCTTTTTCCAGGTTCGAAGAAGCTGACTTGCCCACAATCAAATTGCGATTGGACGCGCTAGAAAATAATGTTAATATTATTTTGGAAAATCAAGGGTAAGTGCGTAACCTCATATTTTTGTAGATTCTTTAATACTTCTTACGCAGAGGATTATTAATTTTTTTCCGAATTTTAGTAAGTTTTGAGTTTTAATAAAAAGTACAACAGCCGCTTGATGAAAATCCGTACTCTAGCCTCAAATTCTAACTTTCAAAAAGGTTTTCTTGAATTACTACTATATATCATCCTTGAAAGGCTCTAAACCTTGAGATCGACAAACTGAAGATTTCCATAAAGCATTTTAGAGAAATATTCAGGGCTGGGGTATATATCTCATTAATAAATATTTCTAAGCGATAATGCCCATCTAAAATGGATTTGAAATGTATGTGGTTTAAATAGAAACTATTTACGGCCCTCTAACTTTAAAATCGCAACTTTACCGCTACTTTTCGTACGCGCTCGTTCCATACAATATTATATGTGAATATGCTATTTTAGAAAACCTCGTTAAAGCACTCGCCTTCGACTCACGATGCGATCCCTCGTTTTCTGAACTGTTAAATTCCAAGAACTAGTTATTGTTTCAAATTCTTTAATCATAGCAATTTACTCCTTTTGAAATGTCAAAAAACATTCTTAACGTATAGTAAATCCGAGGGTCTGTACGCAGGATTCTTGAAAAAAATTCTGACTGTTACCCGTGTATATTTCGTTTATGTCAATTAACTGAGACTCTCGCGTACCTATGTAACTCTGACGAGATCCATTCCATCCTCTCCAAAATTTTGAAAAATTGCATATATCGTACTTATAAATAATACATTCTTTAATATTTACATTTCAGTATTATAAAGGAAACCATTGCTCAGCTAGTGACTGCGTTGCAGGAAAGTCATAGGTATGTATTCACTCAAAGTAGTAATAAGTCTTAAACAATCTAGAAAATGTTCAGAATTTGTACACAAATATAATGAGTTTGAATGTATCCTAAAAGTTTCCGACTTAATATAAATTAATGGTTATTTACGATACAACTAGATATGCTATTTTATCAGAATTCGTTACGGCACTCGCTTTTGGCTCGAGCTGCAATCTCCCATTATGCTAAAAAGCATATCTACATTCGATGAATAAATAACTGATAATAAAATGCCTATTTGATAATGTAATACGGCATAAGACCTCAATACATAGAACGTTGTAGATTTAATTCAAAAGTTTTTTGCACTTTAGAATTTTTCGAATTTCGATTATTCATAACATTTTATACGTCTTAATTTCAGCGAAACGAAGAAATGCTTGGAAAAGCTTCTGCAAAAGAAGAAGGGAAAGGTATGCGGTCGCCCACCCATTCTCCCATTCACCACCGTAGATGATATCGAGAGATTTGAATCCGTGGATGATGACACGTATGAAAGCGTTGTAAGTATAATAGCAATAAAAGCACGAACAAATTATTGTTGAAATTTTCTTAGTGTACTCCCTTAAATGACAATTCAATGCCGACCCACGTTTTTGTTTATTATAATTGAATATAAATAAAATTTTATGAATTATACACTTATTGAGGGTTTGTTTTCAGGTGGATTATTTCGCTTACTTAGGAGGATTAACGGTTCAAGACTGCGCCAATTGTTTCATGCCCGAAAGCTTGGAACTGTCGAGGGAACTCTTGGGTAAAATAACTTGGCGAGGTCAAGGCAAAAAGTTTAAATTGGAGGGTACCAATTTTGCCAAGGCATGCGAAGGTAAATATAATTCTATTTTATATAGCACTTGAACCCAAAAACTTTGCCACAAATTTTCGGTTTGCAGGCTGTAAAATATTGTATACAAATAGTACGAATATGCTTTTTTAGAAAAACAAACGAAACAAATTGTAGAAGATAGTTTTAACCACTCGCTAAAAAGCATAACTAACTTAGATTTACTTAGTACAATGCGAAAAAATAACTAAGTAATTATAAATTTTTCCAACTTTTTCAGCGGCTATTAACAAAAATAAGCATTTCAAGGACGTGACAGAGGTCGAATTCAACGACGCCATGATAAAGGCCTTGAAGAGCTACAAGGAGCGTCTTCGGCGTCAGTCCTTGAAGAGATCCCAAGCAGAATCACCCGAGGAGCAGCAACCACGAAAGCTAAGTCGTGTGACGTTCCAAGATGAAGACGTTCATTTGGAAAAAGAAGAACAACCCCAGCATCAAAATCACGATGCGATGACACCTGATGACGATCAGGACTTCGTGGACACAGACGTCCTTGACAATCACCAGAACGAGGATGAAGACGACTCGCATGGACCTGACGGGGATGGACTCTACGGGGGTGGACTCGACGGGGATGGACTCGACGGGAATGGACTCTACGGGGGTGGACTCGACGGACTGGACTCGACGGGGATGGACTCGGGGTGGACTCGTCGGAGATGGACTCGACGGGGATGGACTCGACGGGGATGAACTCGACCAGGATGCAGAGGAATCACAGGAGGAAATCTTCGAAGGCTTGAGTCAAGTTCACGACTAAATATTGGTAAAGTATTTTTTTTTACTTTAGATTAAATTTTTTAGTTAAATAGTACATAAGTATATAAAAAATTTTAAAAAATACACAAAAAAATTTTAAAAAAAACAAATAAAAAATTTTTAAATTAATAAATTTAAATTACCCAAAAAAAAAAAATAATAATTATGTTTTTATGTTCCAGGTTACATAATTTATTAATAATATAAAATTAATCTAATAATTTCTTAATTTTCAGTTTAACAAATTCTTCCGAAAATGAATATGTATTTAATTAAATTATTATAACTTTTTTGTAATACTTTTGGAAGGATTTGTTGGAGAGATCATTACACGCGGTTGGATCTCACAGTGCTAGGCGAGGTCGGGGCCTGCACACAAATAAATTATTATATATTAACATGATTTTAATCACTTCTTTTTTTCAGTTTTTTTTTTTTTAAATCTTATTGTATAGTTTTTGTACATATTGTAATATTGTAGATATTGTCATTTATTAGACTATAGACAGATGTTGTAAGATTATAGATTGTAAATTTTGTATAAATTGTAATTTAATAGATTGTAGATAAATATTGTACGATGATAAATTGTAAATTTTGTATATATTGTAACATCTGTAATATTATAGGCAATAAATCAAAACATTTTAAATGCTAAATTTTATTCAATTTTAATTTATTAATTAATTCTCAATAAAAAAATTATGCCAGCATAATGCAAGCAATCTGGAGGCATGCTGCAATTATTTATTTAAAAATGTAATCGTGAATGTCAGCACGATGCTGGCATTCTGACGACACGTCGAGGAAATCATTCAAAGAACTTCTCCATGACGGCACGCTGCACGCATTTTGCCGTCACAGCGTGCAGCCAGATTTTTTGGCGACATTTGAAAATGGCACTTTCCCGGCACATTGTCAGCACGGCGTGCCGGCACGCCATGTCAAATTTGTGACGCCAATATGCGGCGGCAGTAGGACGTCAAAATGCTAGCATGAAAAACGAGACCGTGCTGACATCGTGCCGTCATTATGCCAACACGTTGTTATCTGGGGGATAACCTGTCTACGTTTTAACTGTTTTGTTAGCCCTGAAAAGGGCTGATTGGTAGTCCTGAAAAGGGCCGGTTCCTTCTACTTCTCCTTACTCAGTCCGTTGCGTTCCTCGAGATCGCAACGCAGCCGTGCACGATCTCGACGCAACGTGCTTCGCGTCTTATACTTCCCGTCTCTCCGACGCTTAATGGACCGAGATCTACCAGGTGGCGGAGAAGCGAGACGTAGTTCGTTCAGACGGTCACGAAGGTCTCGTGTACCGTCTGAAGGATCAGACGCGGGCACGTCGTCGTTAAGCCGCAACTTCAGCGTGCGGATCGCTAAACCACGGAAGGACTCAGGCAAAGTGTCTAACTCCCGTCCGGCTGGCCGTGAGGCAGTGGCTGTCGCTTTCCCGGCGTTTCGCAGGCTGGCGGCCGCTGTTCTGGTGTGACCAGCACAGGTCGCGTCAGCTGACGAATGCACGGTAGCTCCTCCGGCGTTGGTACAGTCGCCGGCGGTGGAAGAGACTTAGGCTTCTCGATACAACGCACCGGCGGGCTGTCGCTCAACACGACCGCTCGCCTAGCGGGCGATGTACTTGAATGACCGGCCCCTTCGTCAGTAGTAACTGCGGACTTGGCGGATCCGTGGGAGTAGTCGAAGGGGAAGACCTTGAAGGCGACGGTGGTTTTTTAATACATCGCACCGGCGGACTGTCGCTCAACACGACTGCTCGCCTTAACGGACGTTGTACTTGAATGACCGGCCCCTTCAAAGTGCTACCGCTTGGAATTACTCCGACGGATGCCACGCGGCGCACTGTTCCTCTCTCAGAGTCTAGCTTCGGACTAGCTAGATTTTTATCCAACTTCCCTATATTGAAGTGGTTCGAGAGACTCAAAAGAAGTTTCCAAGCGAGCTGGAGTTCCAAGCTTAGCTGGTGATTCTTCTCGAGTGAGAACGAGTTGGCAATTTGCACAGAGAGTCTCCTACTTAACTCCTGGTGGCGACCTGTCACTTGTGGGGAGCGACCTTAGAGGTGGTGGCCACCTAGCGGCAGAAGCGGGAAGCAGGAGGAATGAGAAGGATTGTAGAAAGAAAAAAGAGTTGTTTATGGAGAAACAAATAAGTTCTTTTTATTGAACACTTTTGTCCCTATCCAACCAACACTTTACAACTCGAAGGTATCGAGTTGCGAGATCTCTGGAAGTCCGAGAGATATGTGCAATCTCCGGGGATCCGGGAGATGAACACGTCGCTGGGTCTTGGTGACTCTGGGTGACCGAGAGTGCCGCACTTCTCCGGAGGTCCGGGAGATGTGCTCAGCGCAAGAGCTCACGAGCGAATGCCCGCAGCGGCCCGGCGCGCCGGCTTATATAGCGCGGCGTGGCCGGCGCGCGACGGCGGCAGCGGCGGCGGTAGTGGGGGCCGCCGCTTGAGTTGCGGCTGAGACGCGGCGCCGATCACAGCGAGGCTGAGAAATGGCGCCGATTCGCTAAGCTCGGCGTGACCTACAGTGCGCGTCTGTCATACGCGACTTTGGCGTATATCAAGTGCGGTCATAATCACGCTGTGCTACCATAGTGCTAGCACAATGCACGCAATGCGCCGGCTGTTGAAACCTTGTGCCATCATTGTGCTGGCACAATGTCAGCACAAAATAATTTTTCTGAACAGGGCTTTTTAATAAATAAATGGTACAGTAATATTAATGATAATTATCCTCTTTAATAATCATACAACATTATACAATATTAATACTAATTTTGGTAAATAATAGCAAAAGAAGTTATAAAATATTGGTTAAAAACTTTATAAAATAAACTAAAAAATTTTTAATCGAAAATATCCTGTGAATCCGCAGCTGAGCTCTCCAGATCAAATTCATATTCTTCTTGAGGGTTTAGTCCATTCACTGGAATAAATGGGAACTGTTCCACTGTAATTAAATTGAATTGATTCGTAAATTTTTTAAATTTCAAAATAATAAAAAAACCATTTGATTACTTACAATCAAAGATACTCTCTGCTTCTTCCTCTGGATCTTCTCTTACATTCACATTCATGATAGGATCGGCCGGCTCACCATCTTCTCCTCCTCCTGTGCCTCTCAAATATGTATCAATGCCGATAGTATTGTCATTTTGGTTATTGCTCTCTATCCGTTCATTTGGATGATTTTGATACTCATTTTCTTTATTGTCTTCATCCTCTTTTTCAGTCATTTTTTTTTCTTCTTCATGATCCATATTTATTTTCTTTTGTTTGACTGTTGCATGGTTCCTTTTTTTCCTTAACTGTTCCTTCAAGGCTTTGAGCCCCCTATCGAACGCACTATTAATTTCATGGCCAAATGGCTTTGGTTTAACTAGCGTGTTTATAGCATCTGGAAAATTAGAAAATATGTTTAAAAATTTTTTTTTTATCATTAATAGAATAATTAATGAACCAAAAATCAACACGTACCCACACATGCTTTAAAGAATTTAGATCCTTTAAGACCGGTTCTATTGTGAGAACCCTGCATCGTGATATAATCAAGAATTTCTCCTTGAACCGCAATCCCATTACTCATGAAAATTGAGACGCAACGCGAGATACTGGGCTCTCCCACATATATCAAGTACTTCACCTAAATAATAAAGAAAATATTTAATTCTGGAAAGAATGAATCGTGGCATATTGTTTATTTAAATTTTTACGTACAAGTTCATCATACTCAACCGTAGTGCAGTAATTGAAAGCTTTTATCTCTTCTTCTGTCCGAAAGGGTAAAAATGAAGGTTTGGATGTTGGCCGTCGCTCATTTTTCATCATGAGAATTAATTGCTGGATACTTCCATTAATCGTTCTGAAATATTTTAAAATGAATGAATGTTGCTGGAGAATGTTTTATAAGTATATTAGATATGTATTCAACATACTGTTGGTTAGAAGCCAGCTCGTCACATTTCCTATCTAAATCTCTGAAATAAAAAATATTATCTCTAAATCGTAGGAATGTTTTGCAATTGCTAAACAGATTTATTTATCAACTTACATAACTTGTTTAGATAATCCATCAAATTTTGTATTTAAACAACTGTAAAAATTGAGAGAAATGATATGAATGGTAATATTTTTAACGATAATTTATGTAATATTTATAATCATATCATACCTGACCACATCATACATTTTTTGAATGATTGTCGATGAGATCGTTGCTGCTGCTGTTTTTGTTGCTGCTGGCGGTTTTGTTGTTGTGCTGCTGCTGGTGGTGGTTTGTTGTTGTTGCTGCTGCTGGTGGTTTTGTTGTTGTTGCTGCTGCTGATGGTGGTTTTGTTGTTGTTGCTGCTGCTGCTGCTGCTGCTGTTGGTTTTGTTGTTGTTGTTGCTGCTGCTGCTGAAGCTATTGTAGCCATTGCTGTTGTTTTTGGAATTATATATTGCTGAGGAGTCTTTACAGATGTAATTGCTGTTTTGTGTGTAAGTGCGGAAGGATTTTGTAAAATTCGAGCCATTCCACCAGCGTTTGATCGGTTCAGGGCCATTATTTTTGAGATTTCTGGACCAGTCGATGAACTTGTTCCACGACCCGCTGCAAAACGAGTCATCAAATCCCCTTGGGATAGCGCACGAGGAATTATTTGTAGATTTTTCGGTTGAGGAATGAGGTTCAAGTCGCTATTCAGATGACGTAGGGCATCTTCCTCGCCAATGGCCTCAGTGCCTCGCCATTTTTTTTTGGTGGCATCTCATGAAAAAGAAATGAATGAATTTTTAATTATTAAATGGACATGAAAAATTTCAAAGTTTAAAAACATCACGTAAATTTTGAGCCTTTTTATGTAGAAAAGAAACAGTTTTCTGCACGAAAATGGAAAGAACAAAAAAACTTATACTAGTCGAAGAATATGTTTGAAATTTTTATTCAATCATAACTTAGAAAAATTATTTCATTCATAATATCTTTCGATATCTAAATTGGTTTATGAGGCATTTTCAACTTTGGATAATAATGCATACCCTTAAAACCAAATATGAGACATATTTTATTAAGAGTACTTTTAAGGGGACACATACACCTTATAATCGAATTTTTCGATTTGTACTGAGTGAAAAATCAAAATTTTGGAATTTAAAAAAAGGCAAATAAAAATAGAATATAAATCTCAATCAAAAAAGAAATAAAAAATCCGATCATCAGATGTACGTGTCCCCTCAAAGCTGCAAGAAAGCAAAAAAAATTATTAACAATTTGAAGAAATGAGCAAAGAAATGACATAATAGTCATTTTCCGGCTTCTCGGTTGCATTATTAATCTTCCAATATGGCATCCGGAAACATTTATGGCCTACAAGGTTCAAGGGAATTAGCTCGACATTTTTTGAAAGATTATGTACAAGAAATGTTCCAACCTGAGATGACTCAAAACGACCTAAGGAAGTTAAATTTTCAATTTCTTCGAAAAACTGGATTGCTAAAAAACATTCACCATCATATAATTGAATAAAATTTTTGACAATGCCTATTCTCAAATCGGTCAAAATAACGGTGTTATCACTTTCATGAAAGGACAAAGTCATAGATGAAGTTTCAAGTTTGCTATAATTTGAAAATTATCATAATCTAAAACTAATGGCTCGTGAAGATGAGTGTTCCAGTGCCGCTTTTTCAAAGTAGTGGGCTTTTCAGTGTTCATAACGGGTTTTTTTCGAAGACTCTCAACTCGTCTTCTGTAAATTTGCTGAAGATGCATATGAGGCTTGCGACAAGCTTTCCGAAAATAAGTCATACTATTTTCGTATGGAAATGCGGAAAAAGAATCAAGGGGTCCAAAATTTTTATAATCTTCAACCAAATGCAAGAGGCCATGAGTGACGTACGATAAGTACTCGAGACCAAACACGTCCTCAGCCCTATTTACATATATCTTTAGGAAATTTTCAGCGTAATTGAGCAGGGTTTCATCAGAGTTATTGCTTACTAAAATTCGCATAGCAAAATTTAAAAGAAGAAAATGTAAACAAACTGCGGGGGTTACTAATCCAGAAAAAGCAACGGGCACGGTATATAGAAGAATTTGTCGGAATTCTGTGGCTTTAAACTTTGAAAAATTATCGATATCAAAAGGTTTTCGGGCGAATTCTTCTGGACAATATCTTTTGATTTGAATCAGTCTATTCTTAAGAACTACTTTAAGATCCTTTGAAATTTGAGATTTTTGGGAATACTTGCCGTCTATAATAGCCTCTAAACATTTTTTCATAACACCCATGCACGCCAGATGCATGTATTCAAAAACGACCTGATCAACAAATTGTAACGGAAGTCGATCAAGGGCACCTACTCCTTCTTTGTGGTGCTCTCCGTCTATTTTATTGCGATACTCTTCATTTGTTCGTAGAGTGAGATCTGTTCCACGATAAACCATGACCCTACTTTCATGAATATATTCTCCTATTATCCAACATTTGGAACAAGGTATGCGACCAGTGTGTCCCAAATGTCCAACGATGAAAGCTCGAGCTGGTGCATCAGCAATAAAACATCTCAAACTTATTGGAAAAACTTTCCCATTAAAACTTACACCCCCTTTTTCGATAACAGAAAGTACATCGTCTACAAACCCTTTCATAAATTCCACTGGATCCGTAGGCTTACTGGCACCTTTCCATAGGCACACAAGCTCTGGCTTGGTTCTAGGAATATTAGTAACTAAACTAATAGGCCATATATTATTAGCAAGAGAGGTTTTATCTAAACCAGCTCCATCAGTACTAAAATCAATTTTCAATAAATCCGGAATATTTCGAGGTAAAGTTGATCGAAGAGTATCCTTCACGGCATTTTCAAAACCCAGATGAAGATATTCGCCACCAGCCACTTCTAAGGTTGGAGTTTTTATGCAAGGAGTACGTAAAATTGTACGGGGATCTTTGTGCAATTTTTCAAAACAAGCATGTGTACGAAGAACTTCAAGTACAGCTCTTATTTGCACATGATTCATATCAGTGGCTATAAATGCATCACCAAGGAGTTTTTCAAATTTTTCGCACTCATCTCCATTGGAATCATCCGAAAAACTATCAAAATCAGAATCATTATGAGGGAATGGGTTATTATCATCTTCATCATTATGAGGAAAAGGGTTATCATCATCTTCATCATTATGAGGGAAAGGGTCATCATCATCTTCAGACATATGAAAATCATTATCAATCGGACCGGATGGTTCATTGCTTTCAACATAACCATTAATTTGATTAACTACATTTGAATCACAAATGAAATGAGCGACTTGATTTTTATTACTTGACTCTAAAATTTTCATACGTTCTTTATAAAACATACGCTCTATTTTCCGGCGATATTCAAAAGAGCATTCTCGAATATCCTTTCGAGCCTTCATATTTTTAGATAAACTCATTGTATGGTATCTAGTATAAAAATGAAAATATTTAAACTTACACTTACACTTACACTTACAATGACAATTAAGTGTGACTCCTGGCCAAAGGATTTACCTAAAAATTATAATAACCTAATGAGCCAAATTCAATTGTTCTTACTCATTTTATTTTATTTTCAACTGATAATAATTCATATGTGCGCCAAATCGAGTTTTATTCTGGAATAACGAGAAAACGTAAATATAGCGTAGCAGTGGTTGTACGTGTATATAAAATACGCTGCAATAATAACAGCAGTATACAGACTAGCATAGACAGAATTCATGCTTCGCTATGTTTACGTTTTTTTGTTATTCCAGAATTAAAATCGATCCGTTGTATATTAAAGCCCAAATTATTTAAATGGTTAATACATAATAGCAAAGAGAGACTGCTTTGTTTCAAACTTCGACTCCGGGTTAAGATTTGAATTTATTTAGCAAACTTAAAATAAGTCTTGATATACGAATGGAAGTACACTCACAAAATCATTTATAGGAAGATAATAAGATAATTTCTTTTATAATTTAAGCATCAACTCAATAATATTTGAATTCGAAATCAATCCAATTGTGAGTAGAATTGATGTTTGCGAGAATTGAATTCTGAATTTGACGCAAAAAGAGCGCAGGCGCAGTTCCCAGTTTATTTCAAATGCAGTAATCTCTTTGTATTACTGAACGGTAGATTTCAAAATGGCGAAGTTACGTCGAGTCGTGTGAACGTCGAATAGCTATTAAATTGAATTGTATAAATTACCCAAATAGTTGACAGTATTAGAATTGTTTTTTTGATATTTTAAAAAAAATTTTGTCGAAGAAAAAAATGATTATTGTAATCACAACTATAGTTGGAATGAAGAAAGCTATTTCGGAGCAAGGTATGTCTAACGCATCTTAATTATAAATTTCATAAGTGAGTTTATAGTACTTATTTTTATGATTTTATAAAAAGCAAAAACTTGAATACCATTTTGGTATTATTTAGAAACAATAAAGGAAGACAGTTCTACAATGTAACTAGATAATTTTTCCATTAATTGCAATAAAATGCCTAAAATGAAGTGAATTTTAGATTTGGAATGCAACTTGTACATTTACTTTGGACAACTTAATTCATTTCAATTTTCATATGAGGGTATGTTACAACTATGATATAAAATATTACAACATATAGGCAAAAAAGAGAATACAAAAATTTATATTAGTAAATATTTTTTAACTTGAACATTTTTCAATTTACTTGTGATTGCTCAGCAGTGGCAAGCATGAACTGTATTTGTACTAATGTTAAGTATTTGATTTTGTACAAGAATTTATAAAAAAATACAATCATGACCCGCTCTCGCATTTATCCTGAAGCAAGGTCTGCAGGGTCTGCATTTAAATATTTAAATAATTATACTTGTAATTTTCAATGCTTATATGTTGAAATTAAAATTTGGCATATTTTCTCAGGTGCTAAAATTCTGTGTCAAATTTTTTTTTGATTTAGAGCAGTAAAACTATGCTTATGGAATTTAAAAAAAATATATGTTGAAAAAAGTTGACATACTCTGCTCGCACCTTAGAAAATACATGATAAATTAAATTTCCTGCGATGAAGCAAAGAAAATATTAAACAACGTACATTTTAAAGGGGATCAGAATGAATGCGACTGGGTTATAGAAGTAATGTTAGTACCGAATGGCAAAAAGTTACAATCTTACATAAAGTAGCAAATACGTTCTGCTAGTGTATCATTTTATCTGATGGAAATATATTGTTTTAATTATACCAAATAATTCAAGAAGTTTTGTTGCACGCTTCAATTTTAAATGTTTTTTTATTTTTCAAAACTGGAATAATTTATGCTCTCCTATGCAATTGAACGATTAAACGAACTTACCAAGTGAAGTTCAATCGAAATTATACGAAGTCCTCGCTCGAATACATTACCAGTCTGTAGTCGTCCCCGTACGGCTTACGCACCACGAATTTTAGAGTATCTGCAAGAAAAAACTTCCCTCGGCTCGGCGGTAGGGGGCCCTGTACGCTCTCTACCTCCGTGCCGTTACCTCGTAGCTTCAGATTTTAGAGTAGCATCAATTTTTAATTCATCTTGCTACAATGGGGATGGCCATTTCAATCTAAATAGGAAGGGGTGGGTGGTAATGTATTCGAGCGAGGACTTCGTATAATTTCGATTGAACTTCACTTGGTAAGTTCGTTTAATCGTTCAATTATACTACGTCCTCGCTCTTCTACATTACCAGTCTGTAGTTGTTTAGAGAACAAAGATGAATTAAAATTTATTAAGAACATACTTCAAACATTTATTGAAAATTAATAGTTTGACATACAGAAAAGGTTTTTTTTTTTTTTTTTACATATTAAGAATAGACCTCGCGAATTCGAAATTACCGACCTTCACCGGACGCTTATAATGTCTGGCGAAAATCTCAGATCGCTGAGACCACCCTGCTGTTCGCCTAATGGTATCTAAATCTAAACCTTTCTGATTTGCCAGAGAACCTGCGGCATGTCGCGTTGAATGTCCCGTAAAAATGCTGGTATCAATTCCACATAAATCTAGCCCTTTTTTAATCCAGCGGCTTATTGTTTGAGCAGTAATCGCTTTATGCGGATTTTTATAATTAATAAATAGTCGATCTTCGTTATTTCTTAAACATTTTGTTCTGGCTATGTATCCTAATACTGTGGTGTACACACATAAATCTGGCTTATCACTAAACTTAGGTAAACACAGCAATGGTTGGCTTTTGCCCGGTGCAGAAGTTTTTAATAGAACTAATATCAATTAAGGATAACGTCTGTGCTCTTTGAGCTGTACAAAGTGCTAATAATAATACGGATTTATATGATAAGATTTCTAGGCTCTGAGTATCGAACATTTCAAGTGCATCCAGAACGATTGATACGTCCCACGTAAAATCATACTTGGGCCTTGAGGGCCGAAGCTTAAATACGCCTTTCATAAACCTAGAAACTCTGGGATCTTCTCCGACTTTAACAACTGAAATAAGCGAGATCGCACTCCTAAATGTATTGAGTGTACCGTAAGAGGCCCCAGCATTATATCTGTCTGACAGAAACTTAAGGATATCTTTAACATTTATCTCATTAAAACTAATTTTGTTATTGATTGTGAAGTCCAACCATTGTCTCAAACCTACACTATACTGTTTTAGTGTTGACCTGCTTAAAGAAGCTAGCATAATCTCGACGGCCTCTGCTGGGATTTCTTTATTTAAGAATGCCTCCCTGATACTTTGGATGCAATCAAAACGAGATGTTTCGCTCCTGGGTGATGAATTTCTCTGCAAGGAGATAATAACATATTTAAGTCGGGACCCATTATTATTGGATCATCTATGGCAAGCTTTTGAAATAGTGGAAACCACGGCTAATTTTTCCATAGAGGAATTACAATAATACCAGTAGCACTCTCTTTTTTAATTTTTGACAAAACCTTAGCTATTAAGGCGAAGGGAGGGAAGGCGTAGAAGTAATAATTTGACCAATTTATGGTGAATGCGTCTATTGCTGTAGCTTCACTGTGAGGCATCCAAGAAACAAACTCTGCGCATTTTTTATTTTTTCCCGACGCGAACAGATCAACCTCCGGTAATCCGAAAACATCTATAATCTTTTGAAAATAATTATCGTTCAGCTCCCATTCTATATCAATCTTATCCATTCTCGATAGTTTGTCTGCTATAACGTTTTCTTTAGACGGGATTTATGAAGCAAATAGAATAATATCCCTTGCCTCAGCCCAGAGCCAAATCTCGCGCGATAATTTGCCTAGTTTATCCGACCTTATACCTCCCATCTTGTTAATATATGATAGAGCCGTCGTGTTATCGATTCTCAGTAAGATCTGCGAGTTTCGAATGTGGGAAGCTAATTCGATAAGCGCGATTTTTACTGTCATTAATTCTAAAAAATTTATATGATTTTTTCGTTCCTCGATAGACCAATGTCCATGTATAGATCGCTCTCCGTCGGGGCTCCCCAACCCGTGAGAGAGGCGTCTGTGTGAATGTCATTTGAAATTATTGTCTTTAAGGTGAACTCTATGGTATTGCCTCTCCACCATAAAGCTCATTTTTTTTTCCGATAAGACAAATCTTTTGTCATATTCGTATTATTAAAACGTAATTGAAACACCTTTTCTTCTCCAACTCCTTTGTATGTAGCCATGCGTATTCAACCGCTGGACAACATGCAATAAATTTTCCTATTAAATGCGCAAACTGTCTTATAGATACACTCTCCTGAGCCGAAATCTCTCATTAATGACAAAATATTATTTTTCTTATCTGATGGCAATTCGACACAATATCTCACAGTATCAATAATTAAACCTAAATATTTAACTCTCTGGATTGTTCTTTGTCAGATTTTTGTTCATTTATTATAAACCCAAAGCTCTTAAAGCTCCTTTGTTTTTGTCATGTTTCTAAGGCGTCCTCGTAAGAACTTTCAATACATAGAATGTCATCCAAGTAAATAACGGGGTGAAGCCCCTCTCACGGAGATATTTAACTACGGCCTTCATTATTTTAGTAAAAATATATGGCGCTGTGCATAATCCAAAGGGAACAGAATGAAACTCGAAAATTTTTTCTTTAAATTTAAAACGCGTAAACTTCCTGCTTTCCTTATCAAGTGGAATCATAAAAAACGCGTCTTTGAGATCGATTGACGCAGCATAGTCATTTGGAAAGATAAGCTGAATGCGGTTCTCATATCCTCCATTTTAAAGTGAGATTTTTCGACATATTCATTAAATTTTTTCAAATTCAAAATAAATCGGCTGAGCCATTTGGTTTTTTGACTAAAAAATAAGAGGACAAAAATTGATCCTCACAAGCGTCACATTGTTGCACAACTCCTTTTTTAACAGCTCGTCAATGCTGTAGCATACTTTTTTCATCTTTAATTGAGTATTCGAGATTCTCTACGAGGAGGAGCGCCACAGATTGGTATTTTGTAACCCGATACAGTATTTAATATATACCTATCATCCGTAATTTCCAACCATTTCTTTTTAAAATTTTTAAGTCTACCACCTACAGCTAATATCTCAGTTGAGTTCCTGTTGGTCCGACCGCCTCTTCCTCGAGGGGCCTGGGCTCTCTGGTTTGTGAACTGCTGGTTGCTTCTGAATGACAGCCGTTGTCTCGGACGTCCTCTTGTAATGGTAGATCCCACACCCCGTCCCGAGTGTGGGATTGATTGGTTTAAAGCACGAGTGGCTGTGGCTGTGCCTGGCTGTGAGGTCTTCAAAAGACTTTCTCCCTCCTTAGATAAGGCCTTCATTTCCTTGATCTTTGTGGACAGATCATTTCCAAATAGATATTCGTCGATCTGCGAATCTTTGAGAGCGGTGATTGTCTCCTTTGTCAGGCCTGGCTCAATGAACGCTTTTCTATTTTTCGATTGTTTATTGATAATAAGCGATAAACAATCTCCGGCATCCTTCAGTGGATTTAATATATCGACAATGTCCAAGCCCTCATCCTTGTGCTCATAAATCTGAGTCATTAAGGATCCAATTATAGAGAGGCTGAGGCCCGCGACTTTCTGTATAAAGGCCATGAACTTGTCTCTTGTCTTAGCAGACTCTTTCATGGTACTAACGATCTGAGGGTTGAGCATTGGGGCAGCAAACTCCTCGACGCAGGAGTATTTTTCAATGAGAGCCTCCTCTGTCTCTTTTTCATCCCTTCTCTGCAGTAGAATTTCCAAATCTTCAACAAATCGGGTCTTACGGTAAGCTTCTGAGCCTTTGAATTGGATGGATCATCTCCGATCTGTGAAAAATATGCTCGTAAATATGAGACTTAACTCAATTGCATCGGTCATAAAGGTTATGTCACGCGAGCATACACCTTCTCTTCATACGCATTTGTAGGAGAGAAAAAGGTAGGACCGTGACTGTTTCGTCTCGAACGAAAGGAGAAGCAACTGTTGTTCCGTCACTCGTACAGACACAACCTCTGTGTGTTTTAGAACTGCGAAGCCACAAACTACCACTCGTGTAGTCACAACTCGCGAGCAGACACTCATATTTTTTATAGGTAAACCATGATATACACGTATGAGCGCATTAGTAATTTCAATAAGAAAGAAGTCTGTACGACATCTCGGTACATCGACTGTACGACGCCCGAGCATGTAAATAGCACGCAACGTATCGGCACACGTCCGACCATACGCAACAACAACGCTGTCTCGACACACGTTCGAACAAGCATCACTTCTTGGAACGCGAGCGGCGCGACGCGCAGTGCCGCCATATTGCTGAACGACTTTACAATAGAATTTTTTTTTTTTTTTTTTACTTACAACTAATGACCAATCGTCCATCTCTTCATCCTCGTCTTCATCGTCAACTTCTTCCACCTTGTCGGGATCGTCCGTTATCGAATCTTTGTCCCGGCGGTCGTCCTGGCCGTTAGGTCCAACGTTTTCCAAATTTTCATTTGCATTCGGAGGTTTGCCTTTTCGTCTAACTCCCCAGCTTGCTCAGGAACAAACTTCTCCTGGACGGACACGATACGTTTTTGATACTTTCGACCTTCTTCATCAGTCGTTGAAGCTCCTCCACGGGATTTTCAATTTCACGTTGCTTCCTTCTTATGACCCATGTTGCAGCGGATACAAAAAAACTCGTGTTGCCTGTGCGCGCACGAAAAAGAAACTGAAGCTACGAGGTAACGGCACGGAGGTAGAGAGCGTACAGGGCCCCCTACCGCCGAGCCGAGGGAAGTTTTTTCTTGCAGATACTCTAAAATTCGTGGTGCGTAAGCCGTACGGGGACGACTACAGACTGGTAATGTAGAAGAGCGAGGACGTAGTATAATTATAGTGTAAATGATCATCTGTACACTAAATTAATTTAACGTTAAATGTATATCTCTGTGCACATTTTAGGTAACATGCCAAAGTTGATTGATTACATTCTTTGTAACAGAACTGACAATCAATTACTTTATATTTTTATGATATACACTTGACAAGTAAATGTACGTCTCCCCTGACCCAATTTACACCAAGGCCTAAATGGCTTAATTTCTTATAATTAGTAGGACTAGAATATATATACTACCATAAACCATCATTGCAATCTTTGTTGCTGTTTAAAAAATATTTAATTATTCCTAAGTAATACTTAATCAGCTCTTAGACAAAGAGTACGTCAAAAGCTATTACATATAACAATTTCATTTTCATGTGCACATTGTAATGCATCATAATATGTGCATTGCATTAATAATACATTTATAAAACTGATACAAATCATGGAAATGATCATTATATTAAACAAAATTGAATGACCTCATTCATAACGGGTCTCTTGAAAATTAAATTATTTCATGTTTCAGGTTATATTGTTTGCAATGAGTGGACTCATAGAAAAACTAATAGCTTTTTATAAAAACGTAACAAAGAAATGATTAATTAACTTACCTCAGTCGAAGCAATAACAACAGCAGTCAAGGGAAATTCTACCGAGCAATGAAGAAAGCAGATAATTGATCTTTGCAAAATAAAAAGCCAGTTTGCAAATTTCGGACTCTTATTGCACTTTGCACTCTCACGCAGGACAAAGAGATTTTCACTGGCCACGATAGCCTATCGCGTGAAAATAGCGCGAACAGCCAACTGACCCTCGATAACCGTAGTTTCCGTTATTATGATCACTTAAAGAATTTTGTAATCATAATCAATAAATGTTGAACATAGATATATTACTCGTTTCGATTAATTTATCATAATTATATGTAAATAGATAATAATAATGTTAACATAAATATTATTTATATATATATATATTAAAATTGTGACAGCAGTATGCTTGAATTCTGCCGGCACGCCGTGCTGCCACCATGCGACGGCAGTGTGACAGCAAACCCTGCAGTTTATTGGCACGCGCACGCCCATGTTTGCACCCTGACGGCACGGCGTGCTTTCAGAAACAATGTTTGAGTCGTGACCGCACGTTGACGGCCCTCTGACGGCACCTCGTGACGGCACGCTCGTGACAAAATCGTGCTGGCACTCAATAGACGATTTTTTCTTTTATGTACCGACTGAGTTCTCCATAAACTAAAATTATTGTAGTCGGCGCAGCGGATTTTTTTTTCACACTTAGAAACGACGAGAACTGCACCGGACAGAATTAACACTCACCTAGTGTAACAGCAAATATGGGTAGCGCGGTTTTATTTGAACTAGGATTTACAGCGCGGTTTTATTTGAACTAGGATTTACAGCGCGCTACGCGCGCATTCAATTTAAATTACCTTGACGTTACGAAATTAAAAGAACCAAAATTCCAGTTTAAGTAGTATTATGTTTATATTTTGTTACTTCAATATTAATTATAATTAAATCATACTCATAAGTTGATAAGATCCTTTTTTCTAAGTGTATAAGAAATCAAACTTTTTGCTTTATTAACAATTACGTTAAAGTGCTAATCAGTAAGAATTCCTTGAAATACAAAGTATAAGTAAATTATTAAGAATTGGCTATAAACATTACAAATGAAAGTATAACCTTAAATTATGCGTTATATACAAAGAAAAATAGTACATGTTACGGAATAAGGAGATAAAATTTAAAGATTAATAATAATAACAGGTTAGATATACGTGAATTAATATTTTCGACTTATAATTAAGTTTAATGTGGTGTCACGTTTGAAAAATTAGAAATTAAATTATAAATTTACAATTCAGTTAATTCGTTCCGTTGGTTCGTGAAGAACACTGTATTTTCTCATAATTAATTCACACATTAACCCAACATATATAGAGTTCAAACCAAATAACCCAAGAATATATAAAGTCGTGTTGGTTCAAGAATCATGTTATCGCATTGGAATGTATAAATTTACCTTTTATTCGTTAGCAATGTATTCAAACCAAATAACCCCAGAATGTATAGAGTCGTGTTGATTCAAGTCTCGACTAATCGCAATGGAATGTGTAAAGTTACATTTTATTCGTTTACAGTGTATTCAAACCAAATAACCCAAGAATATATAGAGTCGTGTTGGTTCAAGAATCATGAAATTGCATTTGAATGTATAAAGCTACATTTTATTCTTTTATAATCTGTCCAAACCAAATAACCCAGGAATATAATAGTATGGTGTTAATGATAGTACTATATCGATTCATATTGGAATAAATAGTAATAATGTGAATTTACTCATGATTTATTTCAACTCAAATAACTTAAGAATAATTATTAGTATAGTGTTTATAGCGTTAGCATTTTTTACATTGAATAAATAGAATTAATTGGAATTCGCTTATAATCAATTTGAAAATGAAATAAACTAAGAATGTACCAGCATGGTGTTCATCACAATATTACCTGTTCGATTTGGAATAAATAAAATTAAGTTCTTACTATTCATGCTCTATTTAAACCCTATTAATTAATTGTTCTAGATTAAAAATGTTATGATTGTAGTTGTGTAGTTTATCTTAAACATACTACATTTATATTAAATGTGAATATCATTTGTACAGTTCTCTAAAAACAATATTTTTCACTTTATTTTTTTCTGTAGATTGATTTCCAAGATATACTTGCAAAGATTCCCATGACCGAACTCTAGACATTGCTACGTATAATTGTCCATGGCTAAAAACGTTTCTTCTGAGATCAATTAATACTTTATTAAATGTTTGCCCTTGTGATTTTTTATAGTCACTGCAAAAGCTAATTTCACAGGGAATTGACGTCTGTTAAATGAGAAGAGATATTCATTTTCACAGTACAATGTTATGCGATTCAAAAATATTATATCATTCATTTTTTCTCCAGTTAAAATTTTACATTTTAGTAAATGATGAGAAAAATCTATTACACTCAATCGTGAACCGTTACATAATCCTTCATTTATACTTATATTTCTAATAAGTATGGCAATACAATTTTTTCTTAAGCGTAATTTATAAGGAGGTAAACCCGCGGGACTTAATGTATTTAGATATTCTGGTAAAAGTACTTCATCTAATTCCTCGTTGTTACAATTTTCAGTACTATCTATTCCAGTATACACATGTTCAGTAGAAATGTTTAGAAGATTGGTTACTTGTTGATTGAGTTCGTCAACATCAATATTTCGTGCAGCTAATATTGCATATTGACCCATTTCTTCGAATTTATTTTCATTTATTAATGAAAAAATTCTTTACTACATCTACGTTTTTTTCAACAATACATTTTTGAGGTAGAATAATATTATCATTTTCATCGTTAATGATGCCATCGCCTACTGATAATAAAAATTTAGCGAAATTTATTTCGTCATTTAAAACTCTCATATTTCTAGTAAGATTATATTTTATAAATATTTCCACAATTCGCTGTATTTAATTGATAAATTTAATGTCTCGTTTCGATTACCATTAACTTTAATTGGCAACAGTTGTCTGAAATCCCCACCTAAAATAATAATTTTACCACCAAATGGTCGATTATTATTCATAATACTTGTGTTCTATTAACTATTTCTAAAGCATATCTTGGGGCCATAGGAGCTTCGTCCCAAATAAATACTTGTGTTTCTTTTAAATAGATACCTTGTTTTGATTGAGCTTTTATGTTTGAAGAAGAATCGTTATAAAGTGGAACTGGCAAGCCAAAAGTTTTGTGTACAGTTTTACCATTTGGTAATAATAAAGCTGCAATACCAGTGAAAGCCATTGAACAGACTTCAATATTTTTCGAAGTTAATAAATTATAAACGGTTGTGTAAATAAATGTTTTTCCTGAACCTCCTGGACCATTGATATAAATACAATTATTACCTTCATAATAAGCTTCTGTAGCATCAATTATTGTATCAACTATTTCTTTTTGTTCTTCATTAAGTTGTGCATATTGTCTCTGACCAATTTCTAATAATTCAGTTAAAGATACATCATTTCTTAAATGTGGTATATTGATTTCTGTTTGTTGTTTCATTGTCGGAAAATCCGATAAATTGCGTCCTTCGTTTACTAATAACTCATTAATGTGTGCATAAGCCATTTGTTGACCAACTTGAATATCATTAGTACGAATAAAATCTTCTGACATAAAATGTTTAAATTTATCCCATAATTCTTCCGGATGGATAGGTTGGCAATGTATTAAAATACGAACAAACAATAATCGTAGTCTAGAAGGCATCATCCATATTGTCGCTTCTTCCATGGCTTTACACCATTCTTCGTCATCTTCGATAAGACCCATTGCTAAGCAAGCTGCTGTGTAAGAAGGTTGCAATACACCATCAATTGTTCTTAACGATTCGAAGCTAGTAGCTCCTTTAACATGCAATAACAACAATCTTAAATGAAATAATTCTGTTTGAGTTGGACTAACAGTGTAAATACGGCCGATGACGTTTTGATGTTTTACTCTTTTCGACCATCGAGTAACATTTTTTTCGTTAATTTTTTCTTTTATATGACAATAATAATATGGAATGTCTTTATAAAAATATTGTCGAGCATTTTCATGGTTCAAATTTAATTTAAAATAATCAATTAGAGTAGGAAGCTTCACTCAAATCTGTATTTTCATCATTAGTAATTATTACACATTGCTGATTGGGCAAATGAACTGCTAATCGAGTTATGGAATGACTTTTGGAATCTAAAGTCGTACTTGAAATTCGATAACATGATTCTTGAACCAACACGACTCTATATATTCTTGGGTTATTTGGTTTGAATACATTGCTAACGAATAAAAGGTAAATTTATACATTCCAATGCGATAACATGATTCATGAACCAACACGACTCTATATATTCTTGGGTTATTTGGTTTGAATACATTGCTAACGAATAAAAGGTAAATTTATACATTCCAATGCAATAACATGATTCTTGAACCAACACGACTCTATATATTCTTGGGTTATTTGGTTTGAATACACTGTAAACGAATAAAATGTAACTTTACACATTCCATTGCAATTAGTCGAGACTTGAATCAACACGACTCTATATATTCTTGGGTTATTTGGTTTGAATACATTGCTAATGAATATAATGTAAATTTATACATTCTAAAGCGATAACATGATTCTTGAACCAACACGACTCTATCTATTCTTGGGTTATTTGGTTTGAACTCTATATATGTTGGGTTAATGTGTGAATTAATTATGAGAAAATACAGTGTTCTTCACGAACCAACGGAACGAATTAACTGAATTGTAAATTTATAATTTAATTTCTAATTTTTCAAACGTGACACCACATTAAACTTAATTATAAGTCGAAAATATTAATTCACGTATATCTAACCTGTTATTATTATTAATCTTTAAATTTTATCTCCTTATTCCGTAACATGTACTATTTTTCTTTGTATATAACGCATAATTTAAGGTTATACTTTCATTTGTAATGTTTATAGCCAATTCTTAATAATTTACTTATACTTTGTATTTCAAGGAATTCTTACTGATTAGCACTTTAACGTAATTGTTAATAAAGCAAAAAGTTTGATTTCTTATACACTTAGAAAAAAGGATCTTATCAAATTATGAGTATGATTTAATTATAATTAATATTGAAGTAACAAAATATAAACATAATACTACTTAAACTGGAATTTTGGTTCTTTTAATTTCGTAACGTCAAGGTAATTTAAATTGAATGCGCGCGTAGCGCGCTGTAAATCCTAGTTCAAATAAAACCGCGCTACCTATATTTGCTGTTACAATAGTTAGTGGCGCTCGTATATACAGTAAGTTCGCGTCGACCGCTGTTGTCAGTGTCAGCCAATCAGAGGCCGTTTTACGATGCTTCACATTTAGGCTCATCTCTTTTTTAAGAGAGGATTGTCTTGCTTTGTTACGTATTCACAGCAAATTTCATGAAGATCGGATGAAAATTGACAAAGTTATCGCAATAAAACACAATTTGGATAGTTGAAAATATTCTATTTTTCCAAAAAGGGGCGTGGCGATGCCGTATTAGGCCAAATCGTAATATTTTTTGGCCTAAATTCATGGTTTTCTCATTTTTTTCCTATCAAGGAGCTGTTATTACGCCTTGATAGTATTTTTATTAGATTACTTATGCTTTGTTACGAATTCACAGCAAATTTCACGAAGATCGGATAAAAATTGACAAAGTTATCGCAAAAAAACACAATTTTGAAAGTTACAAATATTCCATTTTTTTTCATAAAGGAGCGTGGCCAAGCCCGATTAGGCGAAATCGTAATATATTTTGGCCTAAATTCATGGTTTTGTCAATATTTTTCTATGAAAGAGTTAGATCGATAAAAAATCAGCCTGTGCGTTTAAAAGTAAGCCAAAGGATGACCTCAAACTTCATCTCAGCTGAAAAAGATGGGGGTTTAGTAACTTTGGCGCAATCTCTCATGAGATATAAATCAATGATGGGTTTCTAAGCGAGGTTCTCAACTTACTGTGAGAAGAGAAAGACGCTTAGTCGAGCGGAATAACTTGGCTGTTTTATATTCTATAGAGAATAAGAACTATTCAAGTTATAACTTCATTCCGTTCGATCGATGATATATCAGCTTGTGTGTTTAAAAGTTAGTGAGAGGATTACCTCAAAAATGTTATCGTAGTTTTACAAAAGATTGGAATTTAGACAAGTTTCCGCGATCTTTTACAGATTTGAATCAATGGTGAGGTTTTGAGTTGGAATCTCATCTTGCTTTGAGAAGAGAAAGATGATTAGTCTTGCGCAATAAGTTGGTAGTTTTATATTCTGTCGAGAATATGAACTATTTAAATACCTGCTTAAGTTTAGAAAACGAAGTATCGTTTCTCTGAGTTAGATTGATGATAAATCAGCCTGTGTATTTAAAAGTAAGTTAGAGGATGACCTAAAAAATGCTATCTTAAATTCACAAAATTTGGCGTTTAGTGAGCTTAGCTTGCACGATCTTGCATCGTCTTTTAATAAATAGTTGGCTTGTGAGCTTGAAAATCCCATTTTAATTTAAGATAAGAAAGATCAGGCGAAGCCGAAGTCTATTAACATGTGCACTATGGCTTACTTTTTCCGGTATAGGCTAGTATGCGATTTTACATACCCCTGGGTTCGAAAACAGCAATATTCCGTTTAGCACAGCGTTAGGAAAATGCTACTTTCGGGCCGCTAGTAAGTAGTATGTAAAAGTACTTATCAAAATATAGCATGTTTCTACATTTTCCACGTTCATTGGACCCCCAAAAACATTCCTAAGTTGTCGGTATTCGCGTCAAGTGACAAAAGATTTTGTCTCGATTGTACCTGTAAAAATTCGTTTTCTGAAGAACGTATTACTCGTATTCTATATTTTATATTACTTATAATTCGGGAAAAAATAAGTTGAAAAAAAACGACAACGAGCGAGCCAATTTGTTGGGAAATATCATATTTAAAAAAGAAAAAGAACAATTACACTACAATTAAAATATATTTGTCTTCCGCGCGTTATCTGCTGCTGTCGCGACTCGAGGCCGCCGTGCACATGAGTAATGACAAAGTAATTACTGAGTAAAAATTTCAACTGTCAACGCGTCAAAATGTTTACATATATAGGTATTGATTAATCATAAAGTATATGTATTGGGCGAGTAGGAGCTAGAGGGGCTCGTACGAGTAAAACCAAGCGTAAAAAGCCATGAAGTGCTCGACTGTTTTATTTTCGGTACGGCTGCTGCTGGTCGTGATCGCTGATCGCGCCCACTGCCAACAGGAGCCAAAAGTCAATTACGACCAGGATGGAGGGCCGAAAGGTACTTTCCAACATAGAGCAAGTCACGATCCGGGTCCGGCAGCCTATAACTACGGCAATGGTGAGAAACACACACTACACTTCGACGCGCCAGTGCTGAAAGATGCCGCTCCGCAGAGCAGAGCCGAAAGATGACACTTCGCGCTCCAGGCAGAAAAATGCCATTTTTCGCTTCGAGCTAAAAGATGCCTCTTGGGTGCTCGGTATTTCTGCGTTTGAGCTTTAACTTTAACTATTATTTTCATTCCATTGCCAGATTCTTGAAGAGCATTTAATTTCAATTCTAAAACATGTAACACTAACATGGTGTCACATCAAACACAGAAAAAACCATCCTTCAGAATCGAGCGCCGAAGTGGCATCTTTTTGCTCTGCTCTGCGAAGCGGCATCATTCAGCACTGGCACGTCGCTATATTTATTTCTGCAATATATATATACGGTAATTATACAGTGATTTTTTGTTTTTTGTTTTTAAGATCACGTGTCCGAAGGAAAACCGATGGAAAACACATATGTGTTTTAACCCTACTTGCTGCAGCATACATTTTTCATGTCCCTCGTCCCCACTTTCCAATCAAGAATTATGTATAAAGAATAAAAAAAAAAGTTTACAAAATTCGTAAACAAAGTTACTTGCGTATGAAATTCTCCTTTCTTCGCATATTTTCCGCGTTCGGCTCTCAAAAAGAATTTATCAATCGATCCACCCTACCAATAAACGAGCTTGCAGCAACAAAAAAAAATACACGCAAAATAAAAAAACAATATGCCGGATATTAATAGCCCATTTTGCCGAGTGTTACTTGTGAACATTATTCGAGCGAGTTTCGATTGTAGTGAGCCGCGCAACGCTGAGCATTACACGACCACTCTGAAAACATTTCGAATATAATATGGTTTAAATAGGAAAATTTTCTCAGCTTTTTCATTGTGCAATCGGATTTTCCGATTATTTTCATTTTCCGAGTTTTCGAGATACTTACCTTGGAATTTTTTATGGCAATTTTCTTGGTGAAAGTAGAAAATTTCGGAAATTCAGATACCACCGTTGGAAAGCCGAGGAAATTTTTTATCGAAATCATCGAATTGGTCATTTTTTAAATGAGTTTTGATAATTTAACAGCGACTTAGAAATTGAGTGAATCGTCGTATTTAAATAGGTAGAAAACGACGATAGGTATTTAAAATTAACTATCTTCAAATTGCATGTTCACGCGTTTTTTTCTCGTCCCTACAGAACCCCTAAGAACGATTTCCCGGAGTACGGTCACGTGCAATTTATCCCGGAAACTACAATTTAGTATTAGATTTTCCCATGTAGCGTGCATCGCTTAAGGGATATTAACGATTGAAAAAAATAAAAAAAACTATTTTCATCATTTATTTTCTGATCTCGTTTATAATATATTTACGTGCTATTTATTGCTCGATGTTAAACGTTGAAATAGTATTTTTTGTAACAAGTTCGCGAAGCAGTTGACTCTGAAAGTTTGAAAATTTGTTCGATAATAGCCTCTTTTCAATTTCCTTATAATCTCATACTTATCACAATTTTTCGCTCTTCTACAATTTTCTAGAATATTGTTATGTCGGATACGATAATGAAGAAGCGTGTAAAATTGTATAAGGATCGATCGAGTAGATCCGGAGATTAAATGTCCACCATGCAAAAAAAAACACCATCTCGAAATAAACGGGTTCAAAGTTTTTAAATGTCATTGAGTGCCGTGTATATGAGCTTGCATTCAAGCCTGATTTTGACCGACTTGAAGTCTGAATTTCTGTACCAAATTTTAGGAGGTGGCTCTCTCTGTAATACGAACAATCCGAAAATGCAATAATAATAAAAAATTTTTCCAAAAGTTCGATCATTATTTTCCCTTCTCTCCCTCGGTGGCATAAGACTATATACCTATACCAGCAGAGCTGCGAAACACCTTGTGTAAAATTCTCGTTGTGCTTTCTGCGTGCACACACGTCGCGCAATCGATATATCCATGCGATTTAATTCGGGCGTATTTTTATGCTAACATTTACCAAAGTATCATGTTTTTAACGATATATCGCTCTACTTCTCAAATCGGACACGACAAAAAAGATAAATATATTCTCGATCGTATAACTACGGCGACGACGTGAAGATGGCGCCACGGCAGCGAAATTCTGCTCATTCGTAAATTCGAACTTGGACTTCCGAGATAATGCAGAGTTCTGTTCTCACTCTCACAATATTATTATAATGTCATATAATTTGTCCGTCTCTGCGCGAGTCCGTTGCTTTTCTATTCGCGACGCGTATATGCCTCGTGCGTTTAATTTGCGCGTTTCCGATTTATGTGCAAATTTCCGGACTATAATAATATGCACCGAAAAGTCCATGAGGTAGCAACAGCAGCTGCCATACCGACAATATTAACCCACACAGCTCGGGCACGAGGACGACTTCGATCATCCGCTATATGCGTGCGAACACACGCGCGCGAGGTAAGGTGCACGAGCAGCGCAGAAGCGCACACAACGCAGCAGTAGCTCAGCTATCCAACACACATGGGTGATGCATGCCAATAAGTCGAATGATTTCGCGCGTGTGTCGATCGCACCGCGAGAGAGCGAGCAAATAAGTACTATGTACATTAAATTGTGCAGAGAAAAAGAGATGGAGAGCTACGCGATCCGCCGCGTGCAATTTACCCACCTCTCCGCGCGAACCATTTGGGCGAGCGCGAATTTATAATGTAATCGTCGTATAACGCAATTAAATATCAGGAACAGCAGCTCGGCGAGTGTCATGTGCCGCGGGGCCACACGGGCGCAGCAGTGCAGAATCGAACGATTCAAAATTATCGCATCGCCGAGAGAACGTAACCGATCGCCTTTATATAATATCGTCGTCTTCGACGTATCTCGCCTCGTTGGAAAATTCGGGCATTCGTTTTCACATATAATAGATATATATATATTTGCGAAGAGCGACAGCAAACGAATCGTCAATTTTCAAAAACTGTGTATAAAACCTACAATCGTTTCTCGTGTGTGTGCGCGTGTTCGACCGCTGCTCCTGCGTTCTTCTCTCTTATGAGTCTCTCTGCCGTATATAGTCGCAGAGTGCGTCTCCGTCAGCAACAGCAGCTCACGCTTCATGCATCTTTACTTTAGTATGCGAGTAGTAAAAATTTTCAATGTAAATCGCGATCGGAGGAAAGAAAAACACTGAAATAAACGGGGTAGATCGATCGCGTTTACACACACGATATAACGCGTAATTCGGCGTTCGAGAGGTAGATCGTGTGTGTATTAAAGTGCGTGTACCTACATATATGTGCAAAAACGCAGCAGCCAACGACGAGCGGGGCCGCAGATGTACACTACCGCAGTGAGGCAGTGAGACACGCGTCTCTGTATAACAGTGGGCAGTGGCAGCAGCAGCAGCAGCAGAGCAGATATCGTCGGTGCAGACGTGCATCTCTCGTTACTTTTTGTACATAATAAACAATCGTCGTGTATAACCGCAGCTTGGACCGAAAAAAAAAATTAAAGAAAACGCACGAGCAGCCCGCAAAAGCCTCGCTCCACCTTTACTCTCGGTAAGTTATTTTTACAACCCTTCTCTATACACACAATGTGCTTTATTCTATTTATCTTCGCGTTTGGTGTACATAGGCATTTATTTCGTACGGTGGGAATTAATCGCAAAACGATCGGCGATTCTGCATCTCTAGTTTTTTTCGCTCAGCTCGTTTTCTCTTTACAAAATTAATGATTGTGTGTGCGTACATTCGCACAGGCGCGTTTCGAGGTTATGAGCTTTTCCACATCGGCTGGTTCGAAAAATTTGCCAAGATCAGTTCGCGGGCAGGAAGTAAACGTGTATCGAAGTCAGAAAGATTTCCAATGTATAAACAGAAAAAAAATCGGACAGTGTGTACGCAGACAGAGAAAGAGAGCCTCGCGTTCGTTGACGTTAGCGCGAGCTTGAATGCAGCCATCCACCCCGCGCGTCTCCCGCGACTCAAACGCGCAGGTGTGCGCGCACGCTCCGATGTGCAGTCAGCAATGTGGTGGTATGTGTGTGTATTTGTATAAATTAAATGCCCAACAGTCGATCTGGCATCATTAAACAATCCTGCGTGTCTACAACTCGATGCATTTCTTTTCTTTTCTTTCTTTCTCTCTTTATCTGTATATGATTAATTTGATCGTTACAGGCGACGACTATATACACGTAGTTTAAACTTTACTTTAAACACGCCAGCCTCGCGTGTTTCGTATACGAGGCTAGAGGTTCTACATACTGTCTTCTTCTTTTTTGTCTCTTATTGCATGTTTTTTCACTCTCATTTTTCCCTTTCACCTCATTTTTTGCGTTATCAAAGATCCAACGCCGCAAAGTATCTGCGTATTGTATGTGTGCGCGTATAATTTATATATGGTAGAAGAGGGCTTTTTGTCGGGGGTGGGCACGACCTGTCGAGCCAATGGCGGGTGTCTATCCTCTCTCTCTCTCTCTCTTTCTCTCTTAGCACACACACCGACAAGTCAGCTATAGCAGCAGTCGCGGCGCAGGCCAACACACGCAGAAAAACCTGTGCTTTTGCTGCTGTGCTGGGCTGTGTATGTATGCGCGGCCGAACAGCTGTTTCAAAACCAGCGTTGCCGATTTTCCTATACACGAACGCGCATTGTTATGTGTGCGTCAGACACAGACGGAGTCGCCAACCAGTATTTCTCGTCGTTTATATACATAGAAGCAGCAGCACGATCGTCGTGCGACGATGAATTATTTTGTTTTTTTCAATTAATTTAGATTTTTTATATTTTTCGTACGCTCAGGCGCGGATGAGGCCGCATTCGGCAAATGCCAATGAATAATTGAGTCGTCGACGTTCGACTTTGCGGCTTATGTACCAATTAAACGGCCGTGTATCGCTAGTCGACTCATTCTAATTTTCCTCATTTTTTTGTATCAAAATCCGAGCGATTCAACAGTCTAATTTTTTATTTTAAATCGCCTCGATTCACCCCCGAGCTTCGTTACATCAATACTATAACATATACGTGCAATATTTAACGCAATGAGCATTTCGCGTCGTATACAAAGGGCAAAGCACTCGTCGGATAAGTTGCAGATATACATGTTACGTGTGTGTATGCGTGTGTGTTCGTGTGAGCTGACGAGCGAAAGAACAGAAAGAGAGAGAGAGAAGCGCGTCGAGGACTGAACAGTGGGCGCCTGCGTATGGGTAATTTTATCTCGGTTCGCCACTTATAAACCCGTGTGTGTGCGAGTATGTACGTGTGTGTTTGTCTATATGTGTTCGCAAATGCGGTGCGTGCAGTGGCTCGCACGTATCACAGCTGTATCGTTGTAATTGTTGGCAAAATGCACGATATATATGTAACGTGTAAAACTCGGGCACTTACGTGGCAAATCGCGGCGACGCGACAGAAACTATCGAAAAAGCTCGACCCGATAAACGAAACGTATATATCGGCCCTGACCACTGCTGCTGCTGCTGCTGCCGGGCAATAAAGGGAGATGGATTTTATCGTGCCGATCTCTCTCTCTCTCTCTCGTGGATGACAAAAAAAAAGATCGATAAACGTCTGTGTTTTTTTTCACGCGCGTATCGCAAGTAGCTTTTGTCATGTCGCAAACAATGCAAAAATTGCAAAGTAGCTCGCGAATCGAGTTTTGTATCTATATACGTGTGTGTTGCACACGCTCCAGATTGCGCCGATGTGTAGGCTTTTATATCGCGTACACGCGGGCAAAGAGAGACGGAGAGACAGAAGTCGAGTTCAGACCTCCCCATTGAATCGTTTCGACACACGAGCATCGATTCGAAAATTAATAATATACAGATTATCGTAGAGAACGTTTTTAATTTTCTGCACAACACAGGCGCGTTTTTCCAATTAATTTCTCGCTGCGCACCGCCGCCGCGCTGTATCGTCTTTCGATACGATGCATTTTATTGTACGCGCGAGAACTTGTCGAAGTGTCGAGCTGCGCCAAGTGTCGAGATAACGAAAAATTTTGAAACAACACCTATACAATAATGATACCTTCGCCTGTCTCGATGTGCATTTACGATGCGCGCCGCGCTTGCGTCACTTTGTCATTGATACGGTTTAAGTGTGCCGCGTGTTCTTTCTTTCGTGCGGTTATATATACTATATGCATTCGTATGCAATGCGACTTGTCATCGCGGAAGTTTTCCACCGAACGAATTATACAACTTTTATAACAAAAAAAAATAAATAACGAAGTAGAAGAAGAAGAAGTAAGAAAAAATGTGCACTGTTAACGTTATTATCGAGGCGTGTGTGCGGCGGCAGCTGTTGATCGATTTCCAAACAGAGAGCTGTGACGCGACGAGCGACAAACATTTCTTTCTTCTTTCTTCTGTGTCTGTATGTGTATGTGCGACGTATTTATTTAATAAAGGCTGAAAATGTTCGGTTTTCTTTTTTCGCACCCTCTTGTACCGACTACCGATTCGCCTTCTCTTTCTCTCTCTCTCTCTTTTCATCGATCTCGGTCCGTGCCAGTTCCGAGCTCTTGTCGACTCCTCGCCTTTTTATGAATTATACGCGAGAGCTCCAAAAAACCACGGAGAAACTCGTAAATTAAGTAAAAAAAGAAAAACAAAAAATAAACCCTATAGACCGCTCCTATATACGCGATTGCACACAGCCCAGTTTTTGAGGGCGCAGGGCAGACATGGTTTCTAACGACTCCTCGAAATAAAGATTGTCACCGAGCGAATCGATACTAATACATATGCGCTCCGTTTAGTTTGTTTCTATGCACACACACGCACACGTATAAATATAGAATCTCTCGTACACCGCACCCTTTCTTCCCTGTTTCTATAATACCTTTCTCCGCGCGTCGTAAAGGATGTAAAATAATAATACACGTATACCGAATCGACGATCGTTGATACGATGCACATAAATTTGAGATTCCGACAAAAATCCTGCCTGTATATTGTAATAAAATCATCATGCCCATCGTCGCGAGATCTGCGCCACTATACTACACTACCTATTACTATATACCACGTATATCTGTATTACCTACCCCCTGCGTGAGCTGCGCGATATGTATGGCATCGAATCTCTCTCTATACTGGTTATATACACGTCCAGGGTTCAACGTACTCGTCTCTCTATCTCTCTCTCTCTCTCTTCTCTATATAACTTATGAGCCAAACTCAGAGCGCACCAAAACCCGCCCACTAACCAAACGAGGCTCCATATATATCTAAACGGGAATATAGACGACGACACCACCACCGCCACCACCACTGTTTGGACTGCCCTTGTACGAGCTCGGATAGCCTTGTGTTCTAGCCCCATAGCTTTCTATCTCTCTCTCTATAATATACGCTAAATCCAGAGCCCGAGCGAAAGAGGAGCTTTATCTGCGCCGTTGCTGCTGCTGCTCTGTGTAACCCTCGATGCTACATACGTATACGAATCATTCGTAAACTTCGAAAAAGAAAAGGAAAAAAAGGGAAAAAAAATTCCCAAACGATCCCTGGGCAACGCCAGCAGCAGCCAGCCAGTCAGCAGCAGCAGCAGCATCCACCCTCGCTATATAACATCGCGTCGAACCCTTGCGAAAATTCCAACGTCGCGCAACCCTCGCGCCGTTTGAAAATCGTGTCTATAGACACACACTGTGCTGGTGTGTTATTCCCTTGTGCTGCAGAGCAGAGACAGAGAGGCGCATGCGTCACGGGCTGCTGCTGCTGCCTAGAGTCTCGCGTGTATTACATTGCTAGACGCACACGGAGCGCCGTCCGAGCGAATTTGCACTCGTCCAAAACTTCAAAAATCGCGCGGTGCGCGCGCGCACGTTCGCATACATGCACGCACAGACGCGACACACACACGCGGAGAGCTCGTGTCCGTGTACGTGTATTCGCATCGAGGTAGCACAGCAGCAGCAATGCACGTATACCTATATACATACATACACACACATCAGTCTTTGGCAACGTCGCAGAAAAGACTCCTCCACTCCGAGCACAAGCAAGCGAGCGAGCGAGCTCGACAGCTCCTTTTCGGAATAATACAACGTTATTACGAGTCTCGAACAGCAGCTGAGCTGCAGCACTGCGCGAGGCTGAAGCTCGTAACGACGAAATTTCGCTCTCGTTTTCGCCCTGCAAAGCGAGGAGACGAAGGAAGGACAAAGAGGCGAAATAATAATAACAACGTCGTCGAATAATGGAAAAATAAAGAACTTGAATACAGTGTTGATATCGTTGTTGTCGTTAGTTGTGTGCGACGCGTGCAGTGAAAAACTATATACAATAAAATCGTGCGCGCTGCGAAACGATAATAAATAAATTAAAAAAGAAGCACGAATCACAGGCAGCCCGCGACGATCGCGCGCAACCTTACTCCGATAATACTGCAAAATAATAAAACAATGACTTATCATCTCGACGAAAAATGGAGTTAAAGTACGGAGACGCTGATTATCGAACGTCGCATTTATAATAAAAATAAAAACATTTCTTCTGTGTGCACGTTTGTGTCGTGTTGCGTTCTCTCTGTGTGTCTGTTTGTCCGTGTGCTGTGCTGTGCTCGACACACGATCGAGCTGACTCTTTCTTAGAGAGACTCGAGGCAAAAGACAAACCTCATCTTCTCTGCTGGGTGTGTTTGTGTGTGTTTGAGTTTGAGTTTGTGTGAAGCTTTTTACTACGTATAAATATATAATACATTTTTTGTGCCTCATTCTTGACGATCTTTTCTTCTTCTTTTTTTCGTGTTCGTTCGTTCGTTCGCTCGCTCGTTCGTCGTCGCATTCGTCGTCGTGTTTTAACTGCTCTCCTCGCTGCGCGTAAATATATACATGTAACATTCGTGTCGTTTTTATTTTCTCTCCTTCCTCGCGTACACCACTCTAAATGTGTGTGTATATACGTATGTATATAAGTGTTGTAAATATACATACTCGGTTCGTGCAATAGGATATATATTTATAACACTACAAGTGCATCAGCATCAGCAGCTTCGAGCATCGAGCTAGAGTGTGAACTTTTAACGCGCTCGAGATTCGCTCTCTCGTATTATTATTAATTCTCGTTTGTATGTGTTTGTGTGTCTGTGGGCAGCTTTGTGACTCCTGCGTCTCAGTCCTGAGTTTCTCTGTGCGTGTGTGCAGGGGTTTTTGAGCACTGTATATAGAGATCTCTCTCTCTCTCTCTGTCGCGTGTGTGTCTTTCTCTTCGTCAAAGCTCGGCCTAAAGAACTGCCCGAAAAAAAAAGAAACAGCTAAGATGGAGCATAACGTCATGTATTCACGGTAAATATTGCTTTAAACTAATAACACCATCATCTTCAACATGTTATAAATACTCTCTCATCTCCAAGCTCGACGATAATATTCGTGATACGCCAAGTCGTACCTCAAGTATATAATGTAAATTCGCAATCAAGCGCGGCTCTCTTTCTCTCTCTGATCGTCCGTTCTCAGCACAAAGTACGCGTGACAGAAGCAATAATGATTGCACACACATTCGTCATTTCTGGCCTCTCTTTGTTTCTACCGATATACAAGCCACGAGTTTATAAATGCGCTACGCTGTAATAATGCTACAGTGACCTAACATCATCCATGCACACTCGCGTATAGGTTATACATATTACAACGCCTGTAACTGCAACCGAGCTTATAAAAATCGTTATGCACTTTCTCGTTTCATCTCCGTCTCGCGTCGTTCATTCACGATGCGTTCGTATACTTATTCTGTCTGTATATAAATACGAAAAACGACGCGCGGTGCGTTATTAATAATAAAATTTTTGTAATGGCAGTGTCGCGCGGTTTGACTCTTCCACGTTTTTGTGTATAATAAACGCGTGTCGTTCGTACACGCGCGCGTGTATATTTATATTATTGTATACATGCGATGCGTTCGGCGAGGTTTATTTTCGGACGCACCCGAGTGCAAATGAGTTTATTCCTGCCCGAATGTATTTCGCCCAGCAGCAGCGGAGCTTCGAGATGTATACCACTAAACTTCGAGACAGTATTTTTATTATCATCGCGTTGCTTCCTTAAATATACTCGTTTTCATTTGCACCTTTTTACCTTTTAGCTCGCGATATCCGTGTCTTTCTGGGTTAAGTGTTCGGGATGCACGTACATTTTCGTGCATCTCCTATACCAAAAGTAGAAGAAGAAAAAGAAAAATAATATGGGATTTGTCGAAGTGTGCCGAGCAGCCCTCGCGCAGAAAGAAAGAGAAAATGGAAAGAAAGGACTTTGCGGCTTGCATTCGTTACATATACATTTTTTATTGTATATACTTTTGCGAGGTGAATAAGTGTGTGTATACGAAGTCTAGACTCGATATATACTCGCAGCTACAAAGGGGATTTTTTCGGTTAAAGTTTCCTTGGAAAAAGATGAGTCGACTTTTCCACGTAGATGTGTATGTGTAAAGTGACACGGTGGTTTTTCCCCCTTTGATACATTTCGTAGCAAAAGTATACCGTATCGGAGTTCGATGAAACTTTTCTCTCCTCGAGTGGTAGGTATCGAAGCACTTTGACGAAACAAAATGAAGGAAAAACGTTCGCAAAGATCGGGCACGTATATATATACAGACGGGAAAACTACTGTACGGGCCTAATCGAGCTGTGTGTAAGGCAAATTGCAAAAGTCGCACGAACCGTACCTTTCCCTATAAACGCAGTTTATCCACTTTGCAACGTTACGCGATTTGCAACGTGAACCAACAAATACACTTATAGGCGTGCACTTGTGCGTGTGGTTAAATCCAATCTCTATACCCGTGTGTGCGCGTGTGTGTGTGCGCGCGGTGCACGCCGTTTAAAACTTGTCCCTCTTTTTTTCTGCTCTCGCTTTTGGGCATTTAAAAAAAAAAGAAGTAAGCAGACGTTTTTAAAAACCCCTCGCTCCTGCCCGCCTCGTCGTATATACCCCTTCTCTCTCTCCCTCGTTTTCTGTGTGCTGCGCGACTCTCTTTCTCTGCGCGCGTGTCTGTCTGTCTCTGTCACGCTCTCGCTCTCGCTCGGTGTGCTGCTGCCGCTGCACACACTTGCACGCAAGCTCCCCGATATACACACGTTTACCCGATGATTTCCCCTTCCGACGTATTTATTCATATGTATACATGTACGCGAGTGTGTCTGTCCCGTGTGCACTGCATTTCTGCGTGTGTAATATATCGAGATGGTCTCTCTGTGTGTAAGTGTAAGTCCAGAGCTGCAGCGCAGTGGTAGGGAAGGTTCGCACGTGTAACCGTGAAAACGGGGGCGGAGTTGGAGAGCTGGTGTTGGCCTTCGTCTCGCTCTCGCTCTCCTCTCTCTCTCTCTCTTCTCTGCCATGTCTGTCTGTCTCTCTGCCCGTCCGTGTGTTTGTGCATCTGTACATACATATATATTTGTTCGATTATGTACATGCTGTATATGAAAAAATTTAATGCAAAAGTATGTATGTGTGTGTGCGTTCAGCATGTGTAAACCCACACGCGCGTTGACGCATACCTATATACATGAAACTCGCTCAGAAAGCAGCAGTAGTGCTATTTGCCTGACTTGCAGCAGCTCACGCAGGCAGCAGGGCAGAGTCAGTAGTAGTAGTAGTATATATAGTTGACTCGACTCGTTTTTTGCTCGTCCGCAGGCAGGCAGGCAGCGGTGTTGTTGCCTTTCGTTCCGTGTGTACTGTGTGTGCACATTGGCAGGCAGGCATGGCTCCTGTGATGTGCGTATACATATATATAGGATAATGCTCAGAACAGCAACAGCAAGAACGAACGTATACGAACGAACGAGGCGAGCGAGTGTGTGGCGCAGGAGAAGTGAGCCCTCCAGAGCCTCGGATGCGATGAACCTTCCTCGCTCGCGGGGAAATAATATAACGTGTCTCTTTTAGAAAGCGCCCTATACTGCTGCCTGATGCTAACGCCCTCGAAGACTACATTTCTCTCTCTCTCTCTCTCTTTCTCATGATGTTCGTCCTGCGTGTAGACTGCGTGTTGTATGCGTATAACTTCGGAAAAAGAGCTACCTTTGAGAGGCTTTTTTTGTGCAACAAATTCGATACCTTAACAGCAGCAGCGGTAGTTCGATATATGCCCTCCCGTGTGCAAAGAGAGAAACCACACGTAATACGCGATATATACGTGCATTATTGTAATGTGCGCCTCGTGCACTGCACCTCGACATCCGCAGGAAAAGAGCTGCAGCCGCGAGACGACGTGGTTCACGCTGCCAATCATGTATTACATTATCATAAGGAAATATAAACGAAAGAAACGAGACGAATAGCCATTTAAAACGTGTCGTATTACATACATAAACGCGACAGCACGATTAAATGTGTGTTAACTGCCTCTCGCGACTCGATATTGTGTATTATAATAGGCTTTGTTTATATGTTTATTTTGTATCATGAGGACACGAGAACATCGAAAAGCAGATACCTACCTTATCGCTCGACGATATACGCGCGAATTTCACTTTTATTTTTGCTCGTGTATATCGTACCGTATGCAAAAGAAACTCGGTGCTGCTGACATATTTTCCATTTCGACGCTGCTCGTCGCGATGATTTTAGCGCCCGCACTTCTGTCTCTCTTTATTTTACCTATCCTACTTGTCATCGGCGCGCAACACATGGAAAAATATATTTCATTATCATCATCATTTATTATGCATACTTAAGGAAGGATAAAAAACAGCAAGATATAGTTTTAGTAGCTGCGAGGATGTCATTTTTGTTTGGCGTCGATTATTTAACGTTACAAACGTTACATTATATTATTATTGCAGTCGAAATCGGCGCTTGTGCTACATACACGCATATAAGCACACACTCGCCGTAGTAGTGATAGTATACCCAACGCGCGCGGTTTTGATTTCTCTTTCTTTCTCGTGCATGTGTAATATGTATATACACAGCTTGCTCCAAGCCTTGATGCTCCCTCCCTCCCTTCTCGCAGCAGGTCGGTAGCTCTTTCCATCCGCGCATTTACGGTTCCTGTGCTCCGTTGCGAGGGAGAGAGCCCCGTAGTGTGGCTTTATACTTACTTTATTATATATACGTATACCGTTCTTATTATAGTTATGTTTCTTTTCCACACACACACACACACAACTCGACTACTTCGTTTCGATCCAATTTTCCTGTTAAACGATCTTATAGTATATCGAGCTCGAGATATCGTTCAGCGTCGTGTCGATAAACAAAGTGTATATTTTATTAAGCATTTTATTATATCCTAGTAGTAAGTAGTAGCGTACATGCAATGGATACGGATAGGTACACACTTTCCTTTACTCCGCTGCCGCTGCAACTAGTACACCCCGCTCTCGAGCTCGCTACTCTACTCTTAGCGCACTTACCAACGGCAGCAGCAGTGGTGGGGAGGTGGCGGTGGCGGCGGCAGCAGCAACAGCTTTGAAAACCCGAATCCTTGACCCGGACTCTCTTTCGCGTATATTTCGAGGCAGCGAGTCGCTCGAGTGTGTGGCTGTGCTGTGCACGCGCGCGAGTACACACGATTAAAACACCTACATATATGTATACTCGCGAATATCGCGTTAAAAAGCGTATGCGCTCTTTTTCTCTCTCGCCTTGTAAACAAAAGCGTGCAAAAATTAGGTAAAACAGAAGGGGGGCCGTTTCGTCATTCTATTCTCTTTGGTCTCGGATTCTTCTTAAACATTGCATTAGATCCAGCAGCAGCGAGCAAAAGAGAGAGAGAGAGAGAGAGAGAGAGACACCGAGCGTGTTATGCATGCAGCGCTGGTGTGTGCAGCGCCCTTTCGAATCGATCCCCAGGCCGCGCGCACGCCCCGACACCCAACTGCCGTCCAACTGCAACGCAGCAGCAGCATCAGGCTGCAGCGGGCTGCAGCATCGCGCGCTGCACAAATGCGTCTGCGTGCGGGCCCCCGATGCATCGCGCTGGCTGAGATAAATAGAAAGAGAGTAATACGACAAATGCGCTCCACTTGTATAGCGGTGCGTTAAATATACAATAATTGCGCGCTCTCTGTGCCATAATGTATATATAAGTACGAGCGCTCCGAATTTTTCCCGCAATCTCGCAACGGCTTTTTTCCTTCTCTCTCTCTCTCTCTTTGTCTGTATCGGTGTTGGTATATATAGGTGTAAGGCTGCGCGGGTGCAGCAGCAGAAACAGCTAGTATAGTGCAAAAGAGAAAGAGAGGTATATATATAGTTGTGCAAGTGTGTGTAGGTATATATGTACATGCGTTTCGTGCAGCAGTCGCCCCGGGTGGGAGCGAGCCGCGAGAGCGCAAAAGTACATCGACGGAGCTGCATTATATGCCCCCTTCTCTCTCGCTCAACTCTAACTCTTTTTCGCGAAACCCACTGTTTCTTTATGCAACGCGTGCACACGAGTATATATAAGTATATCACGCTCGCGCGCATATAGTCAACACACACACATGTGTGTGTACAGCAGCACGTAAAATCGCGTTATGCCCATCATATTCATACCTACGCTTGGCATACGTGTGCTGCTTAACACACGTATATGAAAAGTACGCGTGCGAAGTAAAAAAAGTGCATTTCGCGTCTCGTCACATGTGTTACAATGTGGTGATATTATATACATGCATGCCTCTCCTCGCGGGCGATAGACATCGCTGCGCGCAGCCCAAAATGCATATATATATGATTTTCCGAGTGTGTGTTCGGAGCTCTCGGTGCATAATATAAAACAGACACACAAGCGCTCGTACACGAATATACCCTCCCTTTCGCGCAGCGCGAGCTCACGTGTGCTACTGCACATTCGAATTTTCGTATACATTGTATACGTATGCGCGCAAGAGAGAACTCCTGGACGACGACGACGAAGACGACGACGACGACGACGATGTAGCAGCCAGGCAATGGTTAACCTAGCAATTTTCTTTCCCTCACGGAGAGATCCCCACCACCATCAGCAGCACCACCACTACCCCGCGGGTCGACGACGCCAGCACACGAACGCTTATATACACACGGTGGAGGCGCGTTGCTTTGCTGTGCTGCGTTGCTGTGTGTGCACAGACACCCGCGCGCGCGGCCCACCTTCTCCGCGTGCTATATATAAATGCGTGTATGTACACACAAACACACACACACACACACACAGATAAATATGGGTGTATAGAGAGATGCAGTGCTGCGCGCACATTGCCCGCACACTGTCCAGCTGTGTGCGCTAGACAGAGATATCCGCAGTTGCACGCGCGCAGCGCGATGTACACATATAACAACATGCTGCTGCACTCACACTCTTGCATGCATAGCTAGAGGTGCATGTGCGAGCGAGCGAGAGAGGGTATAATATATATCGCTGTGTCTAAGAGAAGGGGTACATAATATGCCCAGAGCCGAAGCACGACCAACGGCACATGCACACACACAGGAACATACACATACGACGAATTGCAAACTGAGCGCACCTCGCTTGTTCATGTGTGTGTGTGTGTGTGTGTGTGTGTGTGTGTGTGTGTGTGTGTGTGTGTGTGTGGTGCTGCGCTATGGTCGCTTTGCAAAATAGAGCCAGAGAGCAGTAGCGAGCAGCAGCAGCAGCTGCGCGAACACTGTGTGCGTTATATAGTATGTAATAAGTGAGTGTGTCTGCTATCTCTCTTCTTGTGCTGCGTGTGCCTGTATGCACCTAATATATACACACACATATATATATATAGGAATAGGAGCTTAGGTCTGTGTCTATCCAGCTTTATAACTTCTACTACTACTACTACAACTATACGTATTTACAAAGTGTGTGCACACCTTCGCCCCGTATATACACCTATACGAATCCTCCTCCTTTTTTCTCTCTCTCTCCATTCCATCCCTCTTCGTCTCTTTCATCCTCGTTCTGTATACAGGTATATAATATCTCCGTCTCTCCTTTGCGAGTGTACAAAAAAAAAAAAAAAAATTGTCCGTGTATCTGTGCGTGCGTGAGGTCGTCCTCTGTGCGTCTACTATATACTACTGCTTGTGTGCGCGCAGAGGATCGCTCGGCGATGGCGTCTCGTGGACCATCGTTTAAAGACATCGCGTAGAGACGCGGCTGGGATTATTGTTATTACGCGTGCGTTCGTTTTTCCCTGTGCGTCTCAGTGCAATACACACGGCGTTATAAACATTTGTAACTTTATATATATACAATCTCGGACTCGTACATTGCACACACAGACACTCTACTCTGTGTGTTGTGTGCACTTATTACAGCACTGCAGCAGAGAAACCGAGTGTGGTGCTGCTGCTGGCGAGAAAGAGAGTGAGCGAGAGAGAGAGAGAGAGAAAGAACATTTTAACGCTGTGTGCTGCGCTGTGCTGCTTGCGGGAGCTCTCGACGCAAAAATGTCGACTGGCAGTGCACGCGAAGTGGCAGCAGCAGCAACATTCACGGGCCGTATACTGGCTGTGCAGAGAAGCAGCAGCAGCGAGTGTTGTCGGTGGTAGTGGTATAGCTTTGTGAAACAGCTTTTTGCTGTATACTCGCTATCTCTCTGCTGCTTTTATAGAACTCCTTCTCGACGAGGAGTAGACGTTTATCCGAATTTCTTGAGTTTTTTCGCCCTGCGCAAAAAACGCGTTTGTATGTGTGTATACAAAACAAAAGACTTCTCGAACGAAAACAATAACACGTATATATATAGAAACCCAAAGGTTCGTGTCCTGTTCTGTACGATACATATATAGATGCAACTCAGCTCGTGCAAAGCAACAGCAAGCAGAGACACTGCGTGTAAGAGTGCAGAGTTATAAAAGTGAGTGAGGAAACTCGTCGTCGTTTTTCGTCGTCGTCTTCGTCGTCGTCCGTCGCGTTGTTTGAGAGAATGTGGATTTAAACTGCGGAGATGCGGGCCGCAGCGAGCATAGACTCCTTCAACGTCATTCAGGTAAAAAAAAAAAAAACATCATCGAAAATCTGTATGATGAATGTAGGAAAATCGTGGAAGAATCATCTTTTCTCGTTTTTATCGTGGATATTCGCGTGCTTGCTATCGACGTCGTTTCGTGATTCGCGAGGATTGTATCACGCGTAGGGACGCTTCTGTGTGTGTTTGTGTGTATGGTGTGTGTGGCTGTGCACACACATCACGCAGCAGCAGGCAGCAGCTCTTTTGCGCAGACACACACACACACACACACACGGAGTGCAAAAACACAGCGCGGACACGAGCACAAAAGAGACAGAAGCAGCAGCAGCAGCGAGAAGTTGGTGTGCGCTATCGATGGCAAAGCTGGACTTGCCCTCGGTTCGCTGCGCGTCGCTACGCTCGAACCTGTGTGTTGTGTGTGTATGTGTATGCGCCTTCGTGCTTCTCTCTGTCTTTCTCGACGTCGATGTATGTATGCACTTGCGCGAGTCCATGTACATACATGTACACACGATTGCGCAGGCATATTCGAATGCACACGACCTTTTGCGCGCAGAGGCAGCAACGACGAAAAGAATAACAGAAAAAAAAGAGAAAAATTAAAAACTGTGTAAACGAGCGATTGTTTGAACTATTGGCTTTCGTCGCGCAATACAGCATATACGCGAGCACACACTTTGTCATCGTATATATATGTATCGGGGGCCTCTGCGCGTTATATCCGATCGATTTATCATATTGCCGATTGGAATCGTACTGTATTTCCAATGTTGTTGTTGCGCGCGCGGAGAGTTTTGCTTTCTCTCTCTCTTCTCTCGCTTTCTGCGCACTCGTGCAGCATACAACACACACAAAAAAAGCTGCTACTGTGCCAATGCATCTCTTTATAGATATCCAACGCGCGCACGGGGGGTATGAAAAAGCTCCGAAGGGCTTGTTTCGTGTGTTTGTTTTAAAAATATATAAAGACGCGAAGTGCATGTGTGTATAACAAACACGGATATGAGATTATATTATTGAAGCTTCGTGTAATATAGCAGCTATACGTATATATAATACTACCGAGCCAGCGAATGAGTATAAGAGAGAAAGAGAGACTCGACCTCCATTACTCAGCAGCAGCACAGCAGTACGAGAGCAAATGGCTGGCCTCTCCGTTGCCTTGCCTCTGTGTCTATGTGTGTGTGTGCTTGCTGCATGTGTGTGTTTGAGCGTGTGCTTGGCTCTTTGCTTCTGCTTCAACTTGTGCGCTGGTGTTGTTATTGTTGTTACCTCGAGAGAGGAGACTCTAACCTTTTTTTCTTTCTTACGTACCATAATAACCACACACACACGCGCGCGCATATAATTGTCGATCCGTTGTTAATGGAATAAGATGCCTCGTACTGTACTACTCTATAACGCAACGAGTAGCGAACCTTGTGGTGCTGCTGCGCGACGAAGACGAACTCGGAGCGCTATATACATGGATGGGAAGCAAAGTTCGGACGCGAGTTATTATATACGAATTGACGATCCATTGTCGGGACTTTTGCGTCTAGGACTTCGTATATACTCGAGGAATTATATTAATGGCCGCATAAACAGCTGCTGCGAGTATATTTCGAAGCTGTATACGCGAAATAATTAGTTTTATGCTATATGTAGAGGTATACGTCGGACACAATGGTGAGAGATAGGGGTCCAACTCCGAGGTGGGGGGCGCTCTGCTATCGATTTGAAAATGATACGAATTTCGAATGCATGGTAATAACGATGACGACGACGATAATAAATTGTTCCATACCAGAACCATCTGTACATTACACACACCGACGGGTTTTAAACTCTCGCGATAACTCGAATATAATATATTATTTTACAAAATGTGCGCAGCGATTCCCCTCTTGCACTCGCGCACACATTTAAAGCTCCTTCGTGTACACATTTACTGCTCTTCTCTTGGTAGTATAGGTTATACATTGCGCGTGTGTCTGTTTCTCTGTGTGTGCAAGTAAGTCGGAGTTTGTTGCTCTCCTCGCAGCTCGATCGGTTCTCTCTTATATACACTTGGCTCTCTTGTGTGCAGCCCACACGACGACGACGACGACGACAACGACGGTGTATATAAACGGGCTTCTCGCCTCGTATCGCGCTCGGCTACGGAGAGATCCGTCGACGCGAGGGTGCACAACTATACGTCACACTCGAGCCTTGTTGCCTTTTACCCATTGGTCCTTTACAATATATACACACCATACATCTACAGCGGTATTAACATTATGACGCTCAGCTGCGTAAAAGTCCATCGCTCTCCCCTTAGTATACGCGTATGCTGGCTGCGTATCGTTATTATTATTATTACCATTGTTGTTGTTATTATGTATAGAAAAAAAAATCTCGAGGCCTTGGGCGGTGCGAGTTGCTTTGTTGTTGTAGTATAGCATAGGCACAAGGCATATATTCCGGAGTGTGTGTGTGTGTGCCTACGTTCCGAACGAGAGGACGAAGATCCGTGGAATGAGTCCGTCTGTACGTTTTTTTCCTCTCTTTCCTTCCGAACGAGGACGAATTTTTGGAGTCCAGTTTTTAAACTATACGCGTTCGGTCTATGACCACGCGAGCTTCTTGTATTTTGATTTTTTGACTTTGAATCGCACGTAGTAGAGCGACGAGAGTAAACTACGTAGTAAGCGAGAGAGAACTCCTGTTATGGCCTTATAGCCAGATAATGGATTGTCATTAGCGTATGACGCGAGCTTTGCGAGTGATAAGATTCGTGTTTATACGTGTGCGTGCCTGTACGAACATGTGTAATTTTTTTCTCGCATCTTGACGTAGGCGCATTTGTTTATTTGTTACTTCTCATTTCAAAGCTTTGTTATACTCGTGTAAAATTCATCGAGAAATTCGGCATCAAACTCTAATAGAACAAAAGGAAGCATTACGATTGCGTAAAAGAAATGAATGAACTCTCACTTCTAAGCGTCCAACATCGAAGGTCAACGACCTCGTCGGATGTGCGATTAAAAACGCACCCGAGTCATCGATTTTTGTGCACAGGCCAAATTAGCGAGCGTTGGTTTTATTCTCAAATATTAAACTTATTAAGCAGTTGCAATAAGCTTAAGCAGCAGTCGTGAAAAGGTGTGTGCGCGACGCCACGGCCCCCATTGTGCTGACACAAGAGGAGGCACTCGACAAGTCGCGGCTCGTGACGTAAGAATTTTCAATATAAGCATATCTCGGCAAGTCTCCGATATAGGCGACAATGATATAGGTATGACGATTTTCTTTTATTGCCAACGATCGAGAAAAATCAAATCGATCACGGAATTTATCGCTTGGATTGCCGGAAGTCGTGTATTAAAATTCGATTATCAGAAATTAACGTCGTTTAAGATTTTTATATATCATTATTACATTGTACAGAGAAACGGAGTCGAGAAAACTGTTCCGTTTCGTAGTGTACGGGTTGAGGAAAAGCACTTATTATCAGGTGGATGCGATAAACGACGCGATTAATAATTCATTTAGAAAGAAAAGAGGTATCTGCAGAGCGGAATTTTCGAGAACGAGGAGAACACGTGTTGCAACGATCGAGAAACGTCGCTGGAGAAAATGACGCCTATAATCGTTCGAAATGACTCTGCGTCTCCAGTGCGCACACAGAGCAAACTCTTACTTGTTCTGATACGCTCTTCACTTGTACTTCGAGAGATATTCGTTTTTACCGTGTTATAAAGGAAGCATGTGTTCAAACACACATCGATGAAATCGGAAATAATAGAAAGACGTTTTTACTTCAAAAAAGTACGAGGCAGTTTCTCGGGCTCGTGTACGTTCTATAAATAATGTAAGTCACTCGATCCTATATATTTTATCGGGTGCCACGAAGGACGACGTGGCTTCAGATGAGGCTCCAAAAATTCTTTTTTTGGTTCTAATACGAACCAACGACTGGATGCTTGTGCGGGATATCATATACTTGTAAGGAACCTGGTGCGTATAATGCGTCGTGCGCGGCAACAAGGCAACAAGGGGGTGCGATGCCCGAGAAAGAGAGACGGAGACTGTACATAAAAACCAGTTTGAACAAGTGGCGTGATGTATATATATCGCGCATGCAGCGCACGGCCACTGCCCACCAAAGTTACATCCAACTTGTATCATATATCGGACACGTCCGTGTCCGAGTCAATGAAAAATTTCCCGATTTAGATGACGAGCTTTTTAAAAATGATAATGAAACGAATGTGCGCTCGACGACTCCGAATTCTGCACGCGGTGGATGGCCGCCGTGCAAACGTCAAATCGATCTCATTAAAATCATAACACGTGGACGCGACGCGCGTATACGTACGTATGTGTATATTATTATAATTTAAAAATCCAGGTGAAATCAATGACCCTCTCTCTCCCTCTCTCCGATATGGCGCGCGCGATAGGCTCCGGATTCAATGTGCTACGATATTCACGTGGCTTACTGTAGGTCAAAAACAAACAGTGCCGTATATCATAATAATACTCGTCTCTCTCTCATCATCATTCTCTCAAAATTTAACCGAGTTTACATCATCGTCGTCACAATCGTCCAAGTTCTCGCTACGATCGGTCCTCTCTCGTGCTTCATCTCTCGTCTGTTGTGCCTCTCTCTGCTCCGATATTTCGCTCGCGATTTCGATACTATACGTATATTACCCGCACACGGGTACACCGTTATTTCATACATTCGGAGATTCGAAAAAAAAACTTTTCACTCACGCATGGAAGTAAGTAAAAAAAGAATAAAAAACGTTTGGTGGCGGGAACTCATACTCACACACTCGTATATAAAATAATATCCTAATGCGCAGCCGAGAATCGCTGCTGCTTCTCTGGCGTCATCGACTCGCCTTTCGCGGTGGTACACACACAAACACACACGGAGCACATAACGCGATATATATACTTCGTTAGACGTGTGTGTGACGACGGCTGCTTTCTGGCCTGCTTTTTCGAGTCATTTGTGAACAAGTCTTCTCCCCGAGAGCACGACGTTGGCCGTGTAGTAGCAGAGAGCGATATAGAGGCGTCCGAGTTTTATATATATATGTTACATTATTTCACGACACAGCGAAGAGAGGTTATTACAAAAAAAAAGAAAATAAAAATATTCACACCTATATACACACAATAATAACACGCTTCTCTCTGCTTCTCTGCGGATTTATTATCGTTATTGAACTCGTTCGTTCGTGTGTGCGCGCCGTTCGACAAGCTAATCGCGCGTCGTGTGTATAGTAGTTACGTGAGCCAACAGCCAATAATTCGAATCGCAGTTTCGAACGAGCGAACAGAAAAAAAAATTCAAAAAATTGCAAATAAAGATACCGTTGATTTTTGGTGCGCCCTGGTTGGTGCTGCGGGTGCTGCTGCTGCGCCAAAGACCGTGTGCTGTGTTTGTGCGCTTGCGAATTCTCGAAATCGATCGAGGCAAGGAGAGCAGCTCGTACACAACACAATACTCTCCGGTGTGGTGTGCGTTGCGAATGATCAGCAGTAGCAGCGTCTCTCTGTATGCAGTGTGTGTCATGAAAATCGTTTGCGCTTGTTACGACGTGTGTGCAACAACTATCATATAGATATATATATATAGAGATACGTTCAACGTACGAGCCGAAAAAAAACATAAATTACATAGCGAGAAACTCGCATCCATAAGCCAAGGCATAAATTGCTTTTTCATTTTTTTTTTCTTCGCCTCCCGAAAAAAAAAATTATATACGTCGTCATCCCGATTCACTCTCGGCTGGATGACTAATTTCTCGAGGTATGCTTCAAAATTAGCCGCCTATTTTTCTCTCCGGTGTTGTACACTCGAGGAAGCGTGAAAGTTGAAAATTTCGGGGTGTTTGAATCTTTTGCGATTTATACAAAATTGTCCGTTAACCTTTGTCAATGTCTCTCGACAGAAGTGCGTAAGCAGACGGTTTATTTGTGCCAATTTCGTTGATGTTCAATTCAAACGTTAACAATGAAAGTTGAATTTTTCTCACATCTGCTTGTGTTGGAATAAAGTAAGGTGTGAGAAACTAAAATTTCATCTGAAATGTTCAACAGCTATGCCTTTATTATTATAGATTGTTGAATAACAAATGTTTGTACATTATTTAACTGAATAAAATTATAATACCCTTTTTTTTTAATTACAGATAGAATAGTGGCATGAGTCGATTAATCTATGGCAGATCAACAAGATCAGTCGTCGTCCGGGGGGTCTGTAGAGAAGGCCAGTGCTTCAGCAGATACCTCTAAAGTCAAGGGGAAGAGCTCAAGCAGTGGTGGAGCCAGTGGGCATAGAAAACGACCTCACAATTCTGTGCACAATCCTACAGAAGAAAAACGACGGAGACCAGCTTTTAGTGAAACACAAGTACATGCATCATCTCACAAGCATCAGCGCTCTGCAGAATATTCAAAAGGAGACAGTCGGTCAAAAAATGATAAAAGAAATAACGGTGTAGAATATGTAAATGGTAAGTTGGAAAATATTAGAAACCTCTGAGAATCTATAATCTAGAGTACTTTTAAAACATAATCAATTTTTAAAATTTTTTTTTACAGATACAAATTGGAGGCAGCAGCAGAGAACGCAGCTTTACAATAGTGGAAATAATACTAGAGCACGTCCCTCAAGACATAGTATTCCTGAATTAAATTCAGCACCATTAGATTGTGTGGCTTCTCGCACTCGTTCGCGAACTCCACAAAACTCACAAACTCTAAATCACGGGTTTAACAGTCACGATTCCACTTTCTCTAGTGGTTACGGAAGCAGTAATAGGAAATCAACTTATACTAACAGTCACTCAGCTTCTGGCACACCAGTTACAAGCCATCCATCAACATCTAAAGGAAATAGAGGTATGTTATTCATAGATTGTACAAATATTAATGAGACCTAAGGCTTATAATTGTTATTGCAAATCAAAGATACCCAAATAAATTTCGCAGAAATTTAAAATTAAAAGTATTAGATGAAAAAAGATTTTCATTCATCTTCAGTTAATAGTTATGCAATACCAATTATAGGAAAATGCCTAAGGTAGTGGTTTTATTTAATAAACCAACTTTGATGTTTCATTATCCTTCATCTAACAAGCTAGCATGATTTCTCACTCATAATAATAAATTATGCTTATAAGAGTCAGTTAAAAGCTTGAACTTGAAAAATTAACAATCATGTTTGATAATAAATTCATTTATTTAACATACTAACTACACAAAATCACTTGTAACTAACCTCTATCTTATTATTGCATCAAAAAAGTAGAACAACTTTGCTGTGACAATAATCCAATTGATGATCTCAATTTATTCAAAATTTTGTACTCTAAATACTATCCCCAATACCTCACCTATATGAACCGTAAAAAGTTTCACAAGCACATAAGCATAAAATTGAAAATGAAATTTCTAAAAAAGATTGAAAAGTTATAGTTATTACAAATAATTCACAAAAACTATTTTTAAGTAGATTTAAATTTTTAAAAAACTTATAGTAGTGGCACAAATTGACCAAGCATTAATTTGTAATGATCAAATGCTTTTAGAATTAAAATATGTAATTGAATAGACTATAAAATATTAGCGGTAGGATAATTAAATCAAACAAAAAGTCAAATCGGAATGTATATCATATTAGGGACGAAGATGAGCGAATGTCTGGAAGGATTTGTGTCAGCTGTCAAAGCGCTTTTTCCTATATCGGCACAAACCTATCATCAAGAAGGTAAGCCTTGTGCTTATAGCAATCAATGCATTTTCTGATCTATATCTCCACCCTTTGGGTTTTTTAAGTAGCAATTACAGTTATATCAGAACCAAAGATATCAATTACTGCAGAAAAAATTGAATATACATAAAATTATACAGACATTATACCTAACCTGAAAAAATTATTATAGATTTTAAAATTTGTCTGAATTGTCAAAAATTTTAAGTTTCCTGAATAATGCAGTCTCATTCAAAAATTTACAAAACATTTCTACTAATCTTTTTTGCTGATAAACTTGAAGAACAAATTTCAGTCATTTACAACAAATAACTTGCATGCTCATCCACTTTTTTACTAGTTTGGTTTCATTGTACTAGCTCTTATTTGTTTCAAACTTGATTAACTTTTTCAGACCAAATTTGTTGAAACTATGTTTGAGTTCTTTACAAAAATAAACTTTTATAATTTTAAACTGTTTTACTGATCATGGAATTTCGAGTTCAAAAATATCTAACAAAATGTTAATGTGTCACAGCTATGTGGTCCATCAATAATGCAAAATTATGTAGTATATTATGCGTCAAATAATTAATCATAACTTACACCTTCAGTCATACCTAAATTTTCTTGAGTTATGTTTAATTTCTAATTTTCTTCATTGATCCATTTAATTGTTTATTGTTAAGGCATGAAAGAAAATAAGTTTGTTAAAAAATAAAAAATAACTTTTTACAGGTGGTAAAGGAGTAGCAGCAAGTAGCAGCAGCAACAGTGGTAACGTTGGATTACCAGTAAGTCTGCCATTACCGCAGCAACCTTTACAACAATTACAACAGCAGCAGCAGCAGCATCACCATCATTTAGGCGGCAACAACAATAACGGCAATAACAATAACAGCAGTCTCCTAGGAGGTCTAGTAAGAGCTGGTGGAAGCGGCCTCAGAGTGGGTAACGCCGTCGGTAGCGGTCAGCCTGAGGCGGCGGCTGTAGCACTCAGCACTGGAGGTGCTACAGCCGAGACGGCGGCAGGCAGTGCCGCCGTCGCTACCGCCACAGCAAACACGATTCATCAAGCAGCAACAAGCAGCAATAACAGTGCCAGCAACAGTACCACAATTGGCCATCAACACAAACATCTACTACGTTCGCGAGTCAAACTTGTAGACCAAGCCAAAGATTTTTCGCCATCGGTGCAGCAGTTGCTCACGGCTCCGTCGGCGCATCAAGCGGCTCCTGGCATTGGTGGCTTGCCACCCAATATTAATACTAACGCAACGACAACCTCTGGAAAACACGGAAAATATTATAAAAAAGATTCCGGCAGTTCCAGTTCTCGGTGAGTTTTAGTATATATATTAACACGCGCGGCTATTGACATCGTTACTGTTATTGTTGTATTATTATTTTTATTTTGATTTGTTTCACGCAAACAAGCTTTATTCATAAGATCTTCACACAGAATACGTTTGAAAAATCATTCAGTTTTGTAGTTAAAAATACTGAGTCTGAATTTCAAGTACTTTTTTAAAATTGACTAAATTTTTATAGTCAAATTACCCGACGAATTTTCGAATTTGAATCTCGTTTCATATAATTACGTCGAAACCGAGTTGCGCTGTATCGTAGAAAATTTCCAGTAGGAGATCTGAAAACCGAAATGTTCCTTTTTTCGGAATGACGTTTCCCCCACTTTCTCTCGTTACTTTCAATTTCGATTCCAAGACTGTGCAGCGTGCACGTGCATTACTTCACTTACAGTTTTACCAGTGATCAGTGCACTTGCTTTCCTCTTGTTTCTTTCATATCGTAACGTGTTCTGGTGGTTTCGTACGATGTGCGAGTGTAGTGCTTGAAGGGTTCGATTTGTATTGGTGATAATTTTTAAAACATGGAACCCTCCATCAAATATTCGACCGCACAATATTGCGCTTTTTGCGATTATTCATTCTCAGAACCCTGTTTATATTGTGATAAGTGCACAAGACCCTTGCCAGTCACTTCTTCAGATGAAGTTTCTATGGTCGTTGACGAAGATGATAATTCTACAAAGGCCGTTATATCGTCCGGTTCGGAAATTGACAAAAATGATAGCTATATATGGGGTGAAGTAACTCACGAGGAAAAAAAACGAAAGCTTTTCCATCACGCCGTGAAAGATAGCGACAGTGAAAATTCATCCTCCGGTTCTTGGGAATTTCATCATTATCTGGATACTTTCTCCTCGGACGAAAATTCACCGGATACAGATCGATCTGACTCTAATGAAAATGCTTATGGTAATGTTCCATCTAACCATGAAGTTTCATCAGGTGAAGATTCATTTGATTCCAATGATGATTCATCTGCTTCCTTTTAAAACTGCTAATGATAATCCAGTTAACAATGACGAAGGTCAAATCGTTCTTGACGATGAATCGTCTGATTTCTATGAAAGCGCTGATGATAATCCAGCTAAAAATTATGAAAATTTAGCTAATCCCGATGATGATTCGTCTGGATCGGACGAAGATCTAATTGATTCAGACGGCGATTCATCCGGGATGGATGTAGTTTCATCCGAGTGGGAGGAATATCCATATGAGTGGGAGCAATATCCAGATGAGTGGGGGCAAGATCTATACAATGGATATATGGGATATCCTCATGAACTTGATCAACTTGATAATTTTATCAACTTGAACGTATCTAGGTAAGCGACAGTCATCAACTCTATCGAAAATGTCGATAATACTTAATTGTTACAGATGCAATTCGATAAAATCTGCAGACCCTGTTTCTCGATTTTTCTTGTTTATAATTTCAATTTTTAACAGACATGCTTCAATGTCTCCGAACTATTGCAATACGATCTTCAAGACACACCAAGTGCGCACCCGTCGATCATTTCTCTTCCTTAATATCATTTGTATATGATTTTATTTTTCATTTCATGTAAATGATGCATAATTTCTCTTTATTTAATCAGAGCTCGTCCGTCCGCAATAGACCTTTTTTGAGACGTTTTGCTCGTTCATTCAATTTCTGTCGATATTCAATAATATACAAAATAATTCGATCACCTTGGCTTCGAGAAAGAGACAGAGGGAGTCATCTCGGCCAAATCGAACTTTCGTATAATATCGCCTGTAGGTATATCCAAGCACATACTTTCAGCATGTGGTGCTCGCTCGTTTGTGAGTTGTCTATATACCGAGACACACTCGCGCGCACAGCATGCCCGCACGAGAGAATCTCGAAAAGTTTATGTAATGAAACGCGTGCGCGAGCACACAAGCCACAGCGCAGCACCGCTTAGCGAGGTAGCTGTCTTTTTCCGCTTTGTCACACGTTTATGTATGCACAATGCGGTGTCAGCCGATTTTTTCTCTCTCTCTCTCTCTCATTCTCGCTCTGTTCCATTTTGCATTGTGCGTTTGATGTGGCAAGAAAGTATAAGTCTCTCTCGTGTATCGCACAAGCGCATGTGCTTTTCCTGCGCCGAACTTGCTGTGCGTCGAGAAAATGGCTCGCGGTCTCTTTCTAAGCGAGTGCGTGTGTGTTGCGATGATTATTTCGAACAATATTTTTAGCCCTTAAGGTCACGAATATATAAAAATCAACAGCGAGCGAGCGACGCTCTGTATATATAAGTTTTGCGCTGTGACGCGCAGAGGCAGCCCACACAGTCGTGTCAGTCAGTATCAAAATAAAAATACGAGCGTGAGCAACGACTTATAGACACACGCACACACATCGAGAAAAGAGTTCGTTCGCTGAGCTTTTTTTTATCTATAATAATACGTTCAGGTAATATGTGTGTGTACATATTCTAATCAGCTTGTTTGCGGACTAACATTATTTTTTCTGAGCCAACGTAGCTCTTGAGATTGCTCATGCGATCATTGCAAAAATAAAAAACATTGCGACGATTATCTCGAAATCGGTTCTGTTTTTTTTTGTTGGTACATTAATAATAATGTTCGTATCTTTTGCGTGATTTTAACACAGGCACCGATCGACGTCGAGAGTGCGCAGGACACCAGTCATCGAGTCAGTCGGCGACACATCGTTGTCAACGGTCGCGGCCGCGATGTCGAGCGACGCACAGCAGCAGCAGCAGCAGCAGCAGCCAGGAGGCAACAGTTCCATGGCCCCAGACAGCAACAACGGCGCCCTGAACAGCACCAGCAGCGGCAACAACGGCGGCAGCAGCAGCAACAACGTGAACATGGCACCGGGCGCCGCGGCAGCGCCGATAGCTGCCCTGCCACAGCAGCAGCTCTATCCCTTGCCGGTCGGTTTCCCCCCGACGTCGCATCCGCTGGTCGTGCCGGCCTCGGGGATGCTCATCGTCGAGGAGCTACCGCCGCCCGTCCCGCATCCGCCGCCGCCGTACGTGCCTGGCGGTGGACCGTCCGGCCTGGGTGCGGCCGCCGCTGCCGTTGCGGCCGCTGCAGCCACCGCCGCTGCAGCCACAACCGGAGATAGCGAGAGCGACGAGGGCGAGGTGGGCCGATTGCAAGCCCTGCTGGAGGCTAGGGGGTTGCCGCCACACGTGTTTGGCGCACTCGGGCCTAGAATGCAGCATCTCCTGAATCGCAGCATGGGTGCCAACTCGGGTAAGCGAATCGTTATCGAGCATTCAGAGGCATACTTACCATTAATACATGTAATCTGTGTCTTTTTAACAATATTATAATCAAAGGCTGTACTAATAGATAATGATTCGAAATTGATTAGATGCGAGTAACGAAATTACTGCTTATTTATTTATTTTTTTGTCTCTTCATTATTCAAAAGTAATTCACGGACGTAAATTGATAGAAATTATACTTTCATAGTAGATGAGAATTTTCGTAATTTTAACTCTATTGAATTAAACTCAAAGCCCACAATAATTTCTATTAGCTTTCTAAAAATCGAACAGATATTTTAGACATTTTAACCTGTATCATCTATCATTAGATCGTCTTACCTATTGTATTGACTAAAATTAAAACTTTTAAATTGCTCAAGTCTAATCCATAATCTAACGGACAAGCCTTACTTATTTTATATTAATCAATATTGTAAATATATCGCACTTGTCTAACGCAGCATCATAAGTCACAGTTTTTTGTTCTGTCTGATTTGTCGCACTGTAGGTATTTACCTGTCAATTTCAGCCGCAAAAGCTCAACAGCTTTTAGTTGGATTACAAGCGGTAGATGACGAAGGCGAGCAATTGCAAGCCGTCATCGGAATGGGCGAGATCCTGGTCATGGGTAACGAGGACACACTAGCTGGTTTCCCCGTGAAACAGGTCGTAGCCGCTCTGATCAATCTGCTTAGCATCGAACACAATTTCGTCATCATGACACACGCGTGTCGAGCATTGACGTACATGATGGAAGCTCTGCCACGCTCATCGACCGTAGTCGTCGATGCAGTACCTGTTTTTCTGCAAAAGCTCGAGTCCATCGAGTGTATGGACGTGGCTGAACAGTGTCTGACTGCTTTATCCATGTTATCGCGTCGTCATAGCAAAACTATTTTGCACGCGGTAAGTGTTTTTCACGCGCACGATGATGAAAAATTTGTTATTATTCTTATTTATAACTCATTATTGAATGATTTTATTTTAGGGTGGCGTTTCAGCGTGTTTAAAGTTCGTGGATTTCTTCAATATAGCTGCCCAACGCTCAGCTCTTACTATAACAGCAAACTGTTGCCAAAATTTGCACCCTGATGATTTCCATCTTGTCGTCGACAGTCTACCACTTTTAACTAGTAGGCTGACTAATCAGGACAAAAAGAGTGTGGAATGCGTTTGCCAGGCATTCAGTCGCCTGGTCGAAAGCTTCCAAAACGACGAAGTCATGCTATACAAAATTGTCAACGCCGAGTTGTTACAAAACTTGCAACAATTACTCATGATCACTCCACCGGTCAATAGCATTGGAAACTTCATTACCGTACTACGAATGCTTTCTGTGATATCCAATCGCTGCTCTGATCTAGCGACATTGTTGCTTCAACAAAACATAGCATTTACACTGAGCTATCTTTTAACTGGTTCCATGAATGAGAAAGTTGAAGATGTGTTGAGTTAGTCCCGAGATCGCCACAAGAATTGTTTGAGATAACCAGTTTAATCGAAGAATTGATGCCACCCTTACCCACCGACGGAATTTTTAGTGTAGATAGTCTACTCGATAGATCAAGTAATCAACAAGAAACCGTCACCTGGGAGTGGCGTGACGAAAGGCAGTGTTTCCACCCATTCAGTACAATAGATTCTAAAATCATTGAGATGGCATTTCAAAATGGAGAAGATGAGATTTGTTTATCGACACTCGGACGAACTTACACAATAATAGACCTTACTGTGATGAAACAAATAAACGAAGATATTGGAGTAGCAAGAAGCATATTCCGAAAAGTGAACACTCAGCAAACTGAGGGTGAAAATATACCCTCCTCGCTCAATAATTCATCTGTTGTACCACTCGTAGTCAAGACAAATGAATGGGTAACGAGTTTTATAAAAACTCTGTTCTCTGTTTTGTATGAGGTATACAGCAGCTCTGCAGGACCTGCAGTGAAATGTAAATGTCTTAGAGCCTTATTGAGAATGTTATATTATTCGCCAAGTGATCTCTTGAAGGAAATGCTGAAGAACCAAGTAGTTTCATCGCATATAGCAGGAATGCTGGCCTCGCAGGATTTAAGAATAGTAATTGGAGCTCTTCAAATGGCTAACATTCTCATGACCCGACTCCCTCAAGTTTTTAGAGTCCATTTTCATCGGGAGGGAGTTCTGCACCAAGTACGTCAGTTAACCGATCCAGATATTCCTCTTGGAGTATCGCCACCCAAGTGCTCTTCTGGTACATTACCAAGTCCACAACCAGGACCATCGAATACCCCTCTAGCTTCCAGTATGACGTTGTCATCTAGCAGTGCCACATCACCTGTTGCTTCGCCAACAACGAACGGTAACATAATGTTTGGTTCGGTCGCTACAAGTCAAATGAAGCCGAATCTCGCTGCTACCATGGAAACTCGCAGTAGAACCGAATCCAGCGTCAACCCAGAGGACAACAGCACACCGCCGAATGCTCACATGAAGATCGGTGACGTACTCAAGAGGAAACGTCAAAACAAGAAGGGTCGCCTCTCGCGTCTCGGTAACAATTCTTCGGTTCAGCCGCCACCACCGCAGCAAGAATCATTGTTCACGGGTTTCACGCCCAAAAACAATCGTTTCCTTGGCAATTTGAATCCAGCTCGTTGGGGCAAAAAATCATCATCGCCCAGCAACTCAAACGACAAGCGAGATTCAACGTCATCGGCCAGTCTGTCCAAGCCACCTAGCAATCCAAATCTTACTGGTGGCAACCGAGAGAAGGCCAAAGCGTGGGTCAGAGAAGAAGCGCAACAATTCCTCACCCGTTACCAGCTGGATACACCGTGTTCTCATCCAGCTCTCACAGTTCTTTCTAGACTAACTGCAGCAATTCAGCGGCTCCAGTCTCCGGATTCTGATGAAATGTACTCTGCATTAACTGAATTGCGCGATGTCATTTTAGAAAGTGATATATCACCATTTGAAATGAATCACAGTGGTCTTATTAAAGCTCTACTAAATTATCTCACAATGGAAGGTAACGGAAGCCGTCAAGAACGATTGAAGACGTTCTGGAAGCTGTTTGCTGAATCAACAATGCAAACAGAAAATCTCGTCGATTATAATCCAGGAGCTTTCGGAGCTCTCGTTTCAAAAGTTAGTAGTTGTGCCTCGCAATTAGAACAGTTTCCTGTTAAAGTACACGACTTACCAGCTGGCTCTGGTGTTGGAAGAGGCGGAACAAGTGCTCTCAAATTCTTCAACACACATCAACTCAAGTGTAATTTACAACGTCACCCAAGTTGTAACAATCTAAAACAATGGAAAGGAGGTACCGTAAAAGTAGATCCTCTCGCTCTTGTACAAACGATAGAACGCTATCTGATGGTGCGAGGATATGGAAGAATCCGCGATGCCGATTCGATGGTCAGCGACGACGATAACAGCGAAGATGATATTGATGATACACTAGCTGCCGTAGTCATTAGTCAAGGTTCTGCGAAACACAAATTGCAGTTTTTGATTGGTGACAAAGTGCTACCATTCAATATGACTGTTTATCAAGCTGTAAGACAATTCAGCTGCTTTGGTATGGATAGTGTGGAAACAGATGCTGACAGTGAACCGCCATTAGGCCATGATGCCGTTTGGGTGCAGACTCACACGATATATTACAGACCTGTACCCGAAGAAGAATCAGCCTCTTGTTCAAAACAAGGCTCAAGTTCACAGTCGAGTAGTCGCAAAGGCAAGGGCAAAAGCACGAAAATCAGTTCGAAGCGCAAAGAAGATTGTCTGTGGCTCGAGGGTGCGATTCCACAACAAAGATGTCCGCTCACTCCATTTTTAATGCCGACGCTTCCATCTTTAGTCACAATCAGCGATGCTGCTCTCGATGGCCTTTGCTTGCTGCGATTACTTTATGCCCTAAATCGTCATTGGAGCATACTTTTCCCACATGCGAAGAACATCAGTCTGTTAACAACACCGGAATTCATCAACAATAAAATTGCAGCCAAAGCAAGCCGACAATTACAAGATCCTCTTGTCATTATGACCGGTAATCTGCCGTCGTGGTTGCAACAAATAGCTTCAGTTTGTCCGTTCTTGTTCCCGTTTGAGACGAGGCAACTGCTGTTTTACGCGACGTCGTTCGATCGCGATCGTGCACTGCAGCGACTTCTTGATTCTGCACCGGAACTCAGTGGATCTGACAGTCAGGAACGAGTTACACCAAGACTAGAAAGAAGAAAGCGAACCATTTCTCGAACAGATATCCTGAAACAAGCAGAGCAGGTTATTCAGGACCTGGCATCGAGTAAGGCTCTTTTGGAAGTGCAATATATAAATGAGGTAAGAATTGAATCATCATTATGATTATCCCATTCAACCAATGAATTCGATTGCATGTTAATATTAATATTATTCTATCTTTTGAAAGGTTGGCACAGGTCTTGGTCCAACTTTAGAATTCTACGCTTTAGTTTCACGTGAGTTGATGCGTGCTGACTTAGAATTGTGGCATGGTAGCTTAAATCCAACAGAACAAGGTTATGTACATATCAACCAAGGATTGTTCCCTGCACCAATCCCATGGAACACGAAAGTATCACAGCTCGCCAAATTAAAAACTAAATTCAAATTCTTGGGTAAATTTATGGCCAAAGCAATTTACGATTCTAGAATGGTAAGTTTAATGAAAGCACTTGATTTTTTTCATTCAATTATTAATGTAACGATTTTTTAAACATTTTCTCCCTTTTTGTGTATAGCTGGATCTACCATTCAGTTTAACTTTCTACCGATGGTTACTGGCTGAAGAACATGCATTGAATTTATCAGATCTGGCTCACATCGATCGAGAAGTATACAATTCATTGAGCAAATTTCAAGAAGTCGTTAAAAGGAAAGAGGAGATAGATCAAGATCCAACATTGAAACCTACAGAAAGAGCTCAATTGATTGAAGTCTTAGATTTAGATGGCTGTCCTATATCAGACCTTGGACTCACTTTCCAATTACCTGGTTATGAAAATATCGAATTGAGAAAAAGTGGAGGCGATATGAATGTTAATATACACAACCTGGACCAATACATCAAAGTAAGCTAAACTTATGACTAATTGAAAAAAAAACTATGAAAATATTTGAAACTAGTTGAAGCTAACAAAATATTTTATGTTCATCTTACAGCTTGTTGTACACTGGTTCCTTTACGAAGGTGTATTCCGTCAAATTGAAGCGTTCCGCGAAGGATTCGAGTCTGTTTTCCCACCTTCACAGCTCAGATTGTTCTTCCCTGAAGAACTTGAAGCTGTATTTTGCGGACATTCACAATCAGGTGGCAAATGGGACATTAAAACATTATCAGAATGCTGTCGAACTGATCACGGCTACACCCCAGATTCACGGGCAATTCGTTTCTTATTCGAAGTTATCTGAATACGATAGCGAAGAGCAAAGGCAGTTCATACAGTTCGTTACAGGATCTCCTAGGTTACCAGTTGGTGGTAAGTTTCACTTTTAAAGTTAGCTGACTTTTCATTTAAATTTTCGATTTAAATATCCATTATCAACTTCGTTTTATCTATTTCAGGATTTAAGAGCTTATCGCCTCCTCTAACGATAGTTCGTAAAACGTTTGATCCCACAATGAAACCAGATGAATTTTTGCCATCAGTGATGACTTGTGTCAACTATTTGAAACTGCCGGACTATACTACGATAGAAATCATGCGAGAAAAGCTGAGGATAGCTGCACAGGAAGGCCAGCATTCTTTCCACCTATCCTAGAAATCGACAAGCAAAGTGGTTAACTATTCCCGTTTTCGTTATATTTGGCTCTGCTTATTGAACAGTGTTTTAAGAAACCAATTAGAAAGAATTTTATTATTTACAATAACAGCAGAGACCATGCGAAAAACAGTGAATATTTTAAATAATTTACGAGATTTGTTTGCCTTTGAAAACATTAACATCATAACTTAACTTAAATACTTTCTTGTCAATATTTCATTTTACGAATTCCAATTTAGTGTTCATTTTTGTATGTGTAATTTGGAGTTGTGATATACAATAATTTTATCCGACTATATAGAGTGAGACAAAAACTATGATTTGAGAAACAAGAGGCGTGTTAATAGTGAGCCAGGAAAGCTGTATAGATTAATCAAACATGGAAAAGTTTACTGGTTCTCTTGATGTGCGATTATTGTGTGATGCAATTAAAAATTAAAATTGTTAGAAGCAGCAAGAGAAAACAAAACATTGTACATATGAAGCATATTATCTCTATATAGTTTGATATACACAAGTCTATATAAATACTTTATATAATATAGTAAACGAAGTAACAAATACAAAAAACGGTACCACTCAACATATGATATTTAAATTAGTTGAACTGTACGCTACGATACTGTGAGAGGACTTTCGTTAGCTGTAAGTAAAAAAAGTTTTATATATATAAAATGATCGTCGATGCATCTAGCGTCTTCATAAATCATCGTCCATCTCCTAGCCTCGTTTAGAGCGACTTAAAGTTGGAAAATAATGCGTTCATCGTGGCGAACCGTGCAGAGTAAAAAGAAAAAGAAAAGACGTTAGTTTAAGTCATGTGCTACATCGAGCTAGTACATAATCCGAAATAAAAAAGGGCTTGAGAGGACGACCAATCCAAGCGTACGTAATTAATATATGATAAATAGGAGTAACATTGAGTCTCATATTTGTTGTTCTCTTTTTTGAATATTTTTTTTTGTAATCGATCTCTTGTGTGTGCGTCGTTGTCGTTGTTAGACTACCGAATACCTATACCACGGATATGCGATGCACAAAATAAAATGTTATGTCATTCTACAAGTCTAATTTTTCCTGTGTATCATTATTTGATACTTCATAAGTAGCTCTTGAGTAGTTTGACCAGTCGAGCATAATATGCAGGTCGTTGTTGCGACCAGTATCACACGGTTTATCAGTTTACTACGGAATAGTAAAACAATTTTTAAACATTTTTTTTACATAATAATTCAACGTTAAAGTTACGTATATTTTTTTGTTTTTTTTGCAAATGGACGATGTAATATGTGCTTAAATAAGTAAAGTCTGTGTCTTTAAAATTTCTGACAATTTAAAATAAAACTATAAATTTAAGTTCAACGTGAACATAATGAAGAGTGCGAAATAGCGTGGGAAGCGCCGGGCGTGCTTGGTATGTTTTTTTTTGGTCTGATACTGTTGCAGTTTCAATTACTCCTGGCAATGTTAATCAATATGTTATTGTATAGTCATATTAAAACGAACATACAGTTATTTTTTCAACACTTTAGTATGATAAATCTTGCAAGTTTTAAAGCAAATGGCCAGAGAAAAGAACCGAGTACACAAAAAGTGAAAGAGATCAGCAAGAAACAATGAGCGTAAAGTTGTATGTAAAACAAATTCTAGACGAAGTAGCAGATTCATATATTAAGTGCGTGTTGGTGATGGATTCGTCCAAAACCGAGTTTAATTATTAAAAGCGATGATTATATTTATATCGATTCTAAGGCATAAATGATGTTCTTTTTATTTCTTTGGATTTCCATTACAATTTTGTTTCTTGTAATAAAAACAAATTTGAAGAAAAACAAATTTTCATAATTCAGCGCATAAGAAAATTTGAGAGTTCCACCTTCAGTAAAATTAATTTTTTGTTTAAGTGTGTAAATACTTTTCTTTATTAAATATTATTTTACTGAAAATATTTTTTTCTTACTCATTATACCTTTTCAACACATTTACTAGTATATGTTTTATTGATCAAGGTTCAAAGATTTTTAATTTCTCATTTTTACACAAACTTATTTTTTATTATATCAATTGTAATAATTAATTCATAAAACAATATTTTACATTGATTTTCATTTGTATAGTTCGTACAATTTTCATCGAAGTGATATTTAGTTAGTTTTCTTTGATCACACGCACCTGTCAATTGGTTAGACGTAAAAGCTATCATTACAGTGGCAATGTTCATAATCCTCATATTAACATTCCAAGCCAGCCAAGAATGAAGCAAGTACCTCCAATAGGAGTCAATCTACTGTATGATTTATCTCCTGTGAAAGCATAGTAGTAGCACGTACCACAGAACATGAGTAAGCCTGCCATCATGAAGCTACCCGACTGAAAAATCCACGTTGTGTCATTTATTTCATTCGATAAATACTCATTGACATTTTACTAAAAAATTTGATTCAATTTACCAGGTAAGGCATTCTACACATGGGCACTCCCAGTAGTGCAAGTGTGTGGAACAAATGGTATCGCGACGCCGTGTCGAAGACTCTCTTCTGTTCCAATCCCTTGGCGTCCGAAGGATACGTCTCTGTGAGGAGGACAAAAATCATATCATCAAAATAACGCAGCAGCAATGGGCATCAAATCTTAATTGCACGATAAACGTACTGTGAGAACCATAGGCCCCGAGCACGACGGCCGCTGCACCGCTGATCGCAGCTATCCTGACGAACGGACCGGACGCCCTCGCCAATTTCCACAGAGGCACTTGAGTCGATGACATTATCGAGGATACTCCCCCTTTCTTTGGCTTGATTCCCGTGTAATCTGTCACCTACGCATAAACATAAACATTACATAAACAAGTGCAACAGTCATCTATTGCGACTCGTATTGTCACTCAATGGACCATATAACATCATTCGTATCTCATCGTCGATCGATGTCATTAAAGGTTAGAGTTGAAAGGATCTTTTCTTATATTTATAATGCGCTTACGCCGTTGACTGCACTTCTCGCGAATTCCAGTGTGGTCGCGCTGATCGGGTTCGACAATAAAACGTTGCTCAGAACGTCCTGCAGTGACTGCATTTTCAAACCATAATGTGTGTACCTCGAGCTAATTCGTTCGAAAGTTGTCTGCGTTTTTCTATCTCCCACGCGAGACCGATAAGTATGTGCAGCCGCTTCGATTGTTTTGATACTGTCTGCGGGCCACACAGCAGCAGGCCAGCTGACAACAATGAACGACGATGAAGTTGAAGAAAGCCGCCGCACAGTACAGCACACACTGCAGGGTAGGTAAAATTTAAAGTCTATACCTGCGTGATATATCGGCATTTAAAAATGGCCGACTACCGTATCGACTGCCGATACGGTGGTATTAAAATTTATATACGCGACGCTGAAAATTTCGCGAGCAGAAATCGCCGACTGTCTGACTGATACTGTGATACATCGCAGAGTCTATAGAAATCTGTGCTGTCTGCGTGTGACGTGTGTGTGTGTACATATAGACCCGGCCGCCACCAGCAGTTGCTGTCTCGTTTATATGCGTGTACTCTGCTACTGTGTAGTGTGTACATACACACAAATACGTTACACACCTGTCTAAGGCGATATAACGACTTGTCAATAATTACTTTGTCAACGGAGCGTCGCGGGTGAAAAATTTGAAGCTCGATCGTGGCAGCAGCTGCCTCTGCTGCTGTTGCTTATAGCATCGGCTAAGTGCATTAGTGCGACGACTGCAGGTATATCGTCAGCTGTGTGTTTATAAACGCTATCTTAGCAACATTTACGTGGCGTTGCATATATTATGCCGATGAACAATCAATGAACCAGCGGGAAATTTTCACTTTACGAATGTGATGCTGACGTATGACAATATACACTTCAATTATCACTGGACGAGGTAAGGGTGGCGCTTGAAAATCGACCCAAGTGGAGTGCCGAACTCGTTTTGAATGTTTTATATCGTGTTTTTTTTTTTAGAAAAGAACGCTTCAAATGGGGCCTAATATTACTTAGCGGCACGAGCCTGGTGTACGCGTCGAGAACATCTGTTCCGCTGCTGGTGCCCGTGATTGGCAAGGAGCGAGGATGGAGCAAGACCGACTCGGGGATGATTCTTTCGAGCTTCTTCTGGGGCTACACGCTGACCCAGGTGTTGGGTGGCTACCTGAGCGACCGTCTGGGCGGCCAGAGAATACTGACGGTGGCCGCCATCGGATGGGGTCTGTCGACTCTGTTCTTGCCGGAAATAATCGACTATTTTTCGGATTACTACTCCATACAGTTCATAGTCCTGGCTAGAATGATAAATGGAGCATTTCAAGGTTTGTTAGTGACTAATGGACAAAGACTGAATTGCATTAATCGTATGGTGGTTTATTAACAGGAGTTCACTTTCCTAGTATGATAAGTTTAACGAGTCAACGATTGATAGAGTCCGAAAGGGCTTCTTTCTTTAGCCTAGTTACCTCTGGTTCCGCTGTAGGAACCGTATTGACTGGAACATTAGGATCTTTTGTTTTAGAAAATTATACATGGCATACTGTCCTCAGAGTTTTTGGTAACTATTCATTTAACTACTACCTGATTATTGAAAAATTTCATATTATTCTTTTTGATTCGGTGTTTGCACAATTCCATTTCTCATATTAGGACTTGTAAGTGTTGCCTGGACCATTTTGGTATTCTATTATTCAACATTATTGAATGGAAGATCATCTACAGTAAAACATACTTCAAGCAACAGACTGCCTATTAGAGAATTAATTACTAAACCACCTTTCTGGTAATCCTGGTACATATTTCATAACTGCACTGGCACTCTTACATTTGAAATTTCACAAAAGTAGATTGCACCTCGTCAAAAAAAAAGAGAAAGACTTTGATATTTCAATGTAATTAATCAATTTTGTAATTGGATTTTTTCTCATTTCAGGGCATGCTTGATTGGACATGCTTGCCAAAATAATTGTTTTTTTGTTCTACTGTCTTGGATGCCTACATACTTTCACGATACTTTTCCAGAAGTTAAAGTAATAATATTTTTAAAAAGTTTTAATTCAAATTTACGAAAATCATTCAAATTTTAAAATATCATAATTTAATTTAGAGCTGGATAGTCAATATGGTACCATGGCTGGCGTCATTGCCATCCATCTTCATCGGTCGAGTTATATCCGACAAACTCATCAAGACTGGATATTCCGTCACGGCGACGCGTAAAATTATTCAAACAACTTGTTTCACTCTTCAAGCCGTTAATTTACTGTTTTTAGGCAAGTAGACGCATTGATTGCGATGATTACAGAGACTGATTGGCATTATCATGAAACTGTTCTTACAGCTGTGACAGACGCCCCTGAAAAAGCCATTTTGTATTTAACTTTAATAATAGCCGGTTCCGGCTTTCATAATAGTGCAATTATTGTGAACCCTTCGGATTTAGCGCCTAAACATTCTGGAAGTGTTTTTGGAATCATGAATACAATTGGAGCTATTCCTGGTAAAATTTAATTTTTTTTTATCTCTAGTAAATAATTATACAAAACATCACATTACATGAAACAATTTTTTTCACAGGATTTCTGGGAGTGTACTTAGCTGGCCTCATTTTACAGCATACACACAGCTGGTCTGTGGTCTTTATTTACATTTTCATTGTAGAAATTATCGGAGCTACCGTTTATCTTGTTTATGGATCAGGCAAAGCAATTTTGTGAGCAATATTGATTTGTAAAAAAAAAAAAATTAATTTATTAAAGAAGTTTTGACATATATGGACCATCTAATTCATATCCCATCTTTCTGTAATATTCTCTCGTCCCGACACCTGTAAAAATGTATAACGTTAAAAATCTATGATTTATAGGCAAAAGGGTATTGATAAAAAAAGGCAAAAAGGAATTCATACCCGAAATAACAGCAATTTTCGTGGATCCGTGCTCTTCTTTGGCAATTCTTGCGGCCTCTTCCATCAAAAGCATACCGAAACCTTGATGCTGGAATTTCGTCGGATCGCGAGCATTTACCGGTACCACGCTACCGTACACGTGTAGCTCTCGTACAATTGAACATTTTCCTTGCAGCTCGGGTCTGAAATAGAAACGGAAAGGCATAATCAATTTAGTCTATTTGGTCAAATTGAGTGTGATTCAAACAAAAAAAATATTCGTACCTAAACGTTTCCGGAGAACACTTTCTGAGTCTGAGCAAACCCACAAGAATATCTTGGAGAGGATCTTCGTAAGACAAAAATGTTTCCCATCCGTTGTTGGCGACGTAGTCACGACGTATCAGTTCTACCTCGTACGGTTGAACTTTGTTGTGAATTTCTTGGATTCCTACTTCTCTGGTTCTTACGTCACGGCAAGTGACTCCTAATTCTTTCATTCTCTCGAGTGCCAGTTCACGAAGATTTCCGTGCTCGACGCCAGAACTGCAATGGAACATTACATTTTTTAATCTCTCGAAATGTAATAATCATTGACTTTTATTCTAAAGTACCTACCTTACTAATGGCATAGGAATATCTCTTTGTACCCTATACACGCGAGTCCATGGTGGAATTAAAGCTAAAACTCTAGCGATGAGATCAATCAACATGCTTGGGGGATAACTCTTGTATCTTCCAGTCTTCCACAGCTCGTATAAACCTGTACCTCTGATAACTAAAGTAGGATAAATCTTTAGACCATCAGCTCTGAAAGCTGGATTTTCAAAAAATTCCTGCAAAATGAAAGAAAATATTTCCTCAAACTCTGAACATATTTTATGGATATGTGAAAAAATTTAACTAGTAAGAACTTACTTTAAATTGTTCAATATCTCTTTCGATGCCAACATTTGGTAAATCAGGCATCATGTGTGCTATAACTTTGAATCCAGCGTCTTTGGACATTTGGAAACTCTCACAGACTGCTCGAACTGTATGTCCTCTGTTAGTGTCTCGAGCAACATCTTCGTAAACTGACTGAACTCCAATCTCAAGACGAGTGCATCTATAGTTTTATTGAAATCATTAAGTTAAAAATGAAATAAATATAATCACAAAAATACAAAAAACTTTAATATTATACTAACCCATAAAGTAACATATCAGAAAGATGCTTTCTAAGACAATAATCTGGTCGAGTTTCAATAGTTATTCCAATACATTTGGTTCTACTGTACTCTGAATGTAAAACTGCTTCAGCTACATTGTTACTTTTATGACCTGAGAGTGCGTCATGTAAATTTCTAATAAAATAGTCTCTATAATCATCTGGTAAAGACATAAATGTTCCTCCCATAACAATAAATTCTACTTTATCAACGCTGTGGCCCAATTGTTTCAACTGTAAGTAAAAAATTAATTAAATTTAGAAATTAAATAATTTATTCAATTAGATTGGCATGTTAAAATTTGGTCTTACTTGTTCAACTCTGTGCCTTGTTTGTAAAAATGGGTCATATCGAGCTCTTATAGCTCTCATAGATGTAGGTTCATATCCTGTGTAAGATTGTGTTGAATATTCAAAATCTGAATCTGGTCCACCTGGACAATACACACAAATATTTCCTGTCATGTTGATGTGCGGACATCTGTGTGGTTTACACATAACAGCAACAACAGCAATCTAAAAAATTAGATTTTTAGTTGAAATCTCACCATCATTTAATTAATTAAACATGTATAAAAGGTTTAACGTACACCACTAGCAGTCCTAACGGGTTTAGCTTTGAGCTTAGGTAAAAGAATATGTTTAACATCGAATGGAACGGCAGCAATTATATCTGTGAGTTTTGGAGAAGACGATAGGCCGTACTTGGATGAAATTTGTGTTTTCAGTTTATTCAAGTCAACAGTTCTTCCCTCATCGTGTGCTACCAACAATTCTTGAATTATCTCTGTAATTGTCATCATCATACGTTCCTCCTTGCTCTCTTTGAATTCTAAGGAATGTCATAAATAAACACATGTCAATTACAATTTTCTCAATATTGCTCAATAAAAAGAACGTTTTGTCACATACCTTTCTTTTTCTTTCCCATTTTGACGATCTTGACTTCGAATAAAGTTTCAAACAAGTAAACAACAATTAAATAACAATTAAATTCACAGTATAAACTTCAAATCTTATGTTTTTACTTTGGTTATATATTTCCCGACAACCCCGGGCCACTCCACTTGACTAAGTAAGCCGCGAGCACGTTGTCTTCTGCTTCGTAGCACCTGCGCAGTGGAACCAATCAGATGTCGCTGCCTCCCACTTCGATGAATTACTGGGAAATACGAATGCATTCGATTCGTGACTCAACGTCGAGAAATATTGCAAGATCGCGTCTCCAAGCGTCCTGTGAACCTCGTACTCCTGTGTAATCACGTTTTTTGCTTGTGTTTTATTGAAAAATGAATGATGTGAGAAGTGCATGGTGTACAGTGTTTGTGTCTTTGGTGTAAAAAACAATAATTCAACCGTTGAATGATTTATTGCGCTTGCTGAAACGGTAATTCTACATAGCCTATACTGTGAGTAGACTTTTGAGATATAAATTCCATAACTTTATAATTGCAGTTTTATTTGATGTAACGAATTGATCAATAAATAATAATAGTTTGGGACTGTACAGACTTTTTTGGTTATTTTCAATGACAGACAAATAATTCAATTATCCTATGTACGACAAAAATGTTTTATTTCAATTCAAATGCTTACATGTTTTTTCCTTTTGTAAGAGAGACTAAAAAATATATAGAGATTTTTATTCAATATTTTCCAGCTTTACATGCCGTCTAAACTTATTTCACAACATCTTATAGCAACATTCTATATTATAATTTGTGACATTTGGAAGCAGCTATTATTTGTTTAACAAAAATTATAGTTTATATAAAATACTGCTATTTTAAAAAGTTAAAGACGTCAACATATTTTCATAAGGTGCAAACACCAATAAATTTTGACTGTAGCGTTTTATAGGTTTCATCAAATGTGGAGTGGCATTATGATTTAGAATAAATAGTAATTCTTTTATTGAAAGTTATATTTTGTTCTATTTCTGATTCAAAAGAACTAGTTTGTATTTCATCACATTTTGAGATTGTATAGCAATTACAAATAGTAGTTGTTGATTTATAAATTAAAAATAAGTTAACTAAATTTTTTTCCAAGTTATATTGTAATCACTCAATTGATTTTGAAAGAAGTAGTCAAACTTAAACGATGAAGGTATAATATATAGATTAGCATTTCATTTTGTTATAAAAGTTGCAAGATATTCAGGCAGTTTCTCCAGTAATTTTTGACAACGCAATTCAAACTTTATCATTAAAGAAATAAGAAAGTACTGTGATTCGAGAGTACAGCTCCTGTCTCAGATTTAAAATTCCGTCGCACAGAAGCACAAAAGTCGAAATTAAATATACATAAATTAAAAAAAAAAACATTAGAAAGCCCTATATATTATTTCATATATATAGTTACAACAGTGCTTCTACTAGTAAAATTACTAAATAATATTTATATTTTCTTAAATCGCGCGAAATACTTTTTCTTCTACTTATGCGCGCAAAAAATCAATTTACAAACGCTTCCTTCGCAAATGATGATTCTTTGCCGTCGCTTACAAAGTATATTTTATTATGTAATACGTGTAAATAAATTATTTTCTTCTTTTTTTTATTTATTTATATAAACGAGGCTCGCATTACAATAATAATAGTAATAATTATAATAATAGTAATAATAATAATAATAATAATAATAATAATAATAATAGTAATAACCAAAGGAGAAAAACAAATTCAAACATATATAGATACAACTATATTTATATAAATAATATAATCAACACACACAAAATACATGTTTTCTTTTTACTGTTGTGTTATTTCCAAAGCGTGTGTTTTTTTTTAAAGAGATCACAAAATCGAGCCATGGACACGAAAAAAAAAATAGACACGATCTTTGCGACTTACAAATCTACTATACTTTTTACAATTGACATTTCAGCACTTTTACGTACGAACGTGTGCGTATTTTATTTGTGCGCTCGTTTGCTAAATTAGGGTGGACGAAAAATAATTGAATTTGTTTTTTGTTTTGTTTTTTGGACAATCGATCGTCGTTCGTATTAGGCACGCATTACTGTTGAATGAGAGGGGGTAGATAACGAAATCGTTCAATTCCGTTAAATGGGGGGTGGGAAGAAAGATGAACCAGAGATCCTCCCGCTATTTGTTTTGAGCTGTTGCTGTCGTTGTTGTCTTCGTAATTTTTACTTTTTTTTTTCTTCGTTTAATCGACCATGAGCTCGAAGTGCACCGAGCCGATCTTGTCGGTTCTGTCGTGCTTGATGTTCTTCGCCCAAGCCTTGCACTCGATGTTGATGAGAATACCAGCTACAAAAAAAACGGAACCTTTAGTATTCATTCATTATTTGGATACATATTTTTAAAAATTGTTTTCACTTACTTCGCGGCCTCTCGAAGTGCACCGCCACAAGGGGACTGAGATATCCCTCGGAGTTCTCGTAGGGATAATAGTAGCCGGGGAAGCCGTGCCTGGGCAGTATCGTCACGGGGCCGATGTTCTCCTGGTCGGCGGGGTACTCGCCCTCGCACGACACCCAGATCGTGTTCAACTCGTTGCGATTCGTGATCTCCTTGATGTGCTTCTTCAGGCTGCGCGGCATCTTCTCTGGCAGGGCGTTCGTGTCGTTGTAGAATTCCGGCCTCCAGCCGAAGATCTGCGTGAAAAAAAAGACAGCGTGAGTACATTACAATATTAAAATAAAACAAAGCTCGAGCTTTTTGCTCGTGTTTGGTGGAGCTTTTTTACCTTGTTGAGCTTGAGGAATATGCAGGGCGAGGACTTGTGATAGCCGTAGAAGTTCTCGACGGTGCAGGGCACCCAGTTCTTCACGTCAACGGCGCAGACCTGGCCGGGCTCCGGGGGACGATCGTAGTCGCAGTTGGCGATGTTGGCACCGCGTCCGGGCGTCGCACCGGGTGTTCTGTAATCTTTACGCAACAAAAAATGTATCAAATTTTCGATCAAGCTCGTGCTACAAAAAAAAAAAAAAAAAATTGCACGATAATAATAAAATAAAATACCTCTGAGGAAATATTCCAACGAGTCGACCCAGTGCTTGTAATTCCCTCGATCGGTGCCTTTGTACCAAATCAACGTGCTCTCGACATTTTCCGCCGGTGGCAGTGGCCTGAATCCTAGACCTAGACTCGCGCATAGGCGAATAAAAGAGGCACTTTAGTTGCGACCTTTTTTCTTCCGTCGTCATCTCTCTCTCTCTCTCTCTCTTATGCACGACACGGCATCCACCGTACGTGGATTACAGTGTGCATTGTAAAAAAAAAAAAATTGACTCACCAGGATTGGTACCGATGATGGAGCGCTCCAGCTGCCAGGTGGGCCGTCTCGGGTCGATCGTCTTGGAGAAGCCCCAGAAGCAGATTGCCACGAGGGCCGCCAGCACTCCGTAGAACACCAGATAAAAGAGGCCGATTTTTCCTGCAACGACAAACGCCAAACGATTAATTCGATTACTTTGCATCGTCGTGTTTATATTTACACGCTCGCCAATTTATACTTTGCATTCATACGTTTGATTTATACATTGCCCATGTAGCGCGCGAGTGGACGTATAGAGAGAGACGCGTAAGATAAAACTCGAAATCAGTGAAGATCAAAAGGATCAAGTCAAGTGGAGCAATTCAATTTGTTCTTCTGATTTAATTCGCGTCGCCGCTATCCGCGAGCGAGGTCGACTGGTTATGTACATATATCGTCGTCGTCGTTTGTAATATAAAATATAACGCGCGTCTGTCGCCGGCCGCCGCAGCCGCTCGTCTTTCCATCGTATAGCATGCGACCCTTTGTACGTTTCGTTACGATCGTTATCGTTATTATCGTTGCTGTATGGATGCCACATATTGCTGGAGCGTATAAAAGAATTCAGCGCTGCGCGTTTGTCCAAATAATGCCGCAATTATTCATGCGCGCGTTCGAATTAAATCAGCCTGTAATTGAGCGAGCGCGGAGTAACGACTCAATTTGCGCGACCGCGTGCCACTGCACCATCGAGCGAAATGTATGGGGGTTTTTTTTCTCAGCGAGAGAGAAAGAGCTTTTTGCAGGCGCGTGGCGAGATTAAAACCGACACGATTCAATCTCGACGTCTCTAAATACAGAAGAGATCTCTGGTGAGCAAATGAGTTTTTTGGTCATTAGAAGAGCTGGACGAATATGTATATTAAGCATGAGAGTAACGTTTTTAAACATGTTACGGTCATTGTTTGAACGCATTGCCTTGCAGTTGATTCACCAAGAATATCGTGCTTAGATCTATACACGTCGTTCGACTTTGCCACTTGCAGATTTACAGATCGAAGGTACTCGCCATCTAGTGGTAGAGGCTCAAAGTGACATTATCGTACTTCAAACTAGTCTGAATTTTTCGTAGAACGATTAAATTTTCATTCATGCGCTTGATATTGGGATAAATTAATTGTAACAGAAAATTTTTAAATATTTTATAACATTTTAAACCGATACCGATAGGTAATAAGTATGTAATTAATGTTCGAGCATTATTCTACCGGAATATTTAGATTTTTCGCGTGAAAATAAATTCCGATGAATAGGAAGTGTAATTTTTATTTCAAGTTTTTTTTTTCATCGCATTCACCATCTCGACGCCCCGGTAACATTATTATGTTGTGGCTAGCAGCGCGTATACCGCGCACTCACGAATTTTCAAATATAATATAATGAAATTGTCAAACGGCCAGATCCGTCTAAAATAACATCGCTCGCGACCGCGTGCTGCATTTACTTGCGGATATCGCACACACATACGCACGCACGCGAGTACGTACGGTTTGGGTGCGCAACCGATTTTTTTCATTTTATCTCATTCAATTCTCTCTCTATCTTGTCCTCCCGTGTTTACGCGCGTATATGTGTATATATATCCTAAAAGGCCCCTTTACGTAATCGCGCGCGAAGCCCAACGCAGCAGCGAGTAAATGGCCAACGGCGACGACGACGACGAGCTTTTTAAAACATCGCGATTTCGTACTAGCCAGGGCGTTTAATGTCAATTGACCTCGTTGCTTCCATCTCGTCGCGCTCACCGTCGACGCTATGTATATATATATATTTGTCGTATATTTGTGTGGGAAGCTGGAAGGGAAGCGTTCAACAATTGCCATTCAGCGCGAGTTTCGCTTCTTCTCTCTGTCTCTGTCGCTTCTGCACTCGCGCCGCCACACATGTACTTCCGCCTTATATATACATTATTCCGTAGCGGGTTTATTCGCGCTTTTATGAAGCGATGGATTTGGTGCCGAGGATTTGCGTGTAAGCGCGCGTCTCTTTTACCATTGATTTTGCGAGACGAACGAGCAGCGACACGCGCGCAGAACTTTCGGGATGAGATCGTTCGAGAAGTTTTATGGCGATTTTTCGTTTCGTAAAATCTCGAGCTTTGATTCGATCGAAATCGGTACTCGAGTGCGATAAAGTTTAAGATTATACAATTATAATTTGTCTCGATTGTTTGATTAAACTTCATTATCAGCTGTGTAATCTGAATTTTCTCACTAATTCTTCAATATATATTTGTAAATACGCATGTATATTAAAATGTAAACATTCATTATCATAATTAAATGGCTCGTTTTTTTTTCATCTCGTATTTCGATTTATCCTCGTAATTACATCGATTGATTTACTCCGATAGAGACACCGCAAGCTTCTTTCTTTTTCTGCTCTTCGAACAAAGAATCGTCGCGAGACGAAAAACAAAAATGAAAATGAAAAAAAAATTAATGTAACGACGAGAAGAAAGAAAAATTACGTGCGTCCGCAGCCAATCGTATTAACGCACGTGTGCATTAATACATTATCATCGGCACGCGAGCGAAGAACTTGAAAAATTCTCGATTGAAAAGCTCGTCCGTTTTTCTCTCTTTCTCTCGCGCAGCATGACATATCGCATTCGTCAAATTTACCCGCGTGCTTCTATGACGTCAAACTGTGACCAGCTCGTCGTCGTCGTCGTCGTCGTCGGATCACACACACAGGACAGACGACGAGCGCAGAGCTTAATTACGATTTAGGACGATTTTCTCAATTATCTTATCAGAGTTTATCGCGCGCACACGTGTGTGTGTGTATGTGTCTGTGCGACTGTATCTGTGTTCTCGCGCGGATGAATTTTATACTGTAACGTGCACCGAGGGTCTCTCGCTAGTGTCTGCGCTGCGCGAGAGCGTAAAATTGCACACACGGCGGTGCGTTACGCGCGCGTCGACGTCGTCGGCAACCCAGGCAGGTTTATACTAGATTGGCCTTTCGATTGAAGGAAAATTGTCTCCAACTGTTGCCCGACTGACTGACTGTCGTCTATCTCGCAGCTCTTGTCGCTTTTTTTTCATCCTTTGTCACGCCTCTTATACGTGAATTTTTTAAAATTTAAATCACGAATTTTCCATTGTTGATTTTTATCGTGAAAAATACTTCAGATGCCTTTTTTATTTCTCAAAATATCTCGCGATAATTATGTATAACCGCGACGTCGATGGCCTGTCCACACCCTCGATAAAAACCACTCCGATTCTGTACACATACGCACACACACACACACACACACACACACACACACACGTGGGTTTCGTAATGTATACGAGAGACCTTCTTCAAACATTTGCTCGATTCAAACATTTTATTTTCCTTCTAATTTAAGGTTGGGCCTATATATATTGTATATATCATATAGCAGTCACCACGTTTCCGATCGATAATACGTATTTTACCACCCACAAGCGGTCATTTTCCATTTCAATATCTCGGCTTCGTTGTAAGTTTCAGCTCTGTATACGTAATGCAACATTTGTGCAAACTGTCGGCGTTCTTTTATTTATTTATTTTTTATTTCGTATAAATCATCATTCATCATATTCTAAAAATTCGCTACGACGGGCGGAAAAAAAATTCGTACAAGCTCTGCCGTTGATTCGTTGCACAATTATGAGCATGAATATAATACAATAACCCTTCTCGGACACACGATACGAATTAAAACACAGTCGCCACCGCCACAACCGCGTGAATCACTCGATTTGCCCAGTGTGCTGTAATATTATGTGTTTGTGTGTGCTCCATAGCAGCTGTGTGTACACACAAACGAGATCGTATATTGTGGCTACTGCACACACACACGATATTATGTTTTTCGCGCTTAAAACAATCAATCTCCGGGAATCGGTGAACTCGACGGCGCATTGATATCGATTTTAATCGTGCGTATACGAGAAAGAAAAATCAATCGCATCGGCTGATCGGCACATAGGTAGCAAGTCAATCGCGCGAAAAAAATCGCGATGTATAGCGCGTCTTATCGCGAGCTCGTTATGTCACTTGTACGTCTGATTAGTACAAATTGAAGAAAAATAAATAAAACAATTTGTCGAAACGATGATCATCGATGACAAAGACGACGACGAGGCTTGTCGAGATTATACATCGCGGAGCGTCCGCTCTCGATAATCGAGAGATTAAAGTACAGTAGCCGAGTACAAATACTCACACACACAAACGAAACAAAAAATAGAGAAAGAGAGATAAAAAAGAAAATAAAGAAGCTACACGGGCTACCGTACGACAGATATAACGCGACTTGCGATGAAGATTTTATCATCAAACACACTCACACTCACGCACATGGTCGGTCGGTAGTCTCGAATGGATTCCAAAAATATTTTCATCGCTTATATAGATCAGCTCGAAATAGATGCACCAATACACGCGCGCGCTCATCGCATTTGCGTAAGTTTTAGGGAAATCTCTCTCTATACTCGCTCTCGGTGGTCGTCCAAGGCCTGATCATCATCATCATCAACTTAGTGCGTGCTTGTGAGTGAACATAAGAGAACAAAAACCCGTGCTCTCTTTCACGCCGTCGAAAACGTCATTAAGCAGATAGCGTTTTTACGAAAAAAAAAAGATAAATAAATAAATCAAATTTTATTCGCATCGTTACACGCCCGATGTATTTTAACCCACGATCTAATCGGTTAAAACGCAGCAGGCAGCAGTGGCAGACGTTGCAGCAGCTTTAGTATGCGGCTCTATGCGCGCGCGCGCGTCGCAGTCAAAGTCATATTTATATGTGCACCTCGTCTAGCGCGTCGCGCGACGTTTATTTTTATCAGCAGCTTTGGTACTCGCGTATATAGATATATATGTGTGTGCGCGTCCAAACAGCGTTAAAATATATATTAAAATACGTAACGCTTGTTTACGCTTGCCAACCCGAGTTTGATGGATTTTCTTCTCGTTGCTATTATTATTATCATTTTTTTCGCGCGAAACTATACATAATGCACACCTTGCCCAAGCGTTTATAATACACACGAGTAGCAGCTGCAGTTGCGGTGCTGCATGGTGTGCTCGCGTGCACGCGTGTGTACATATTGCGCATTCCCATGATACGTCACAAATGCATAACATACAATACGGCCCTGGTATAAACATTTCTGTCTGTCTCCTTCTTTCTCGAGCTCGCTTATATGTTGTACATAATACGATAGTGTATATGAGGCCCTAACCTAACGGCATAATCGTTCGCCGGAATGGAGCATCTCTCGCATACCTAATCATCGTATGTTTACTCATTAATATGCGCACACACACTGTTTGACAGTGAAAGCGAGAGGCAAAAGAGAAACGAGCTGAGATTTTTCATCCGATCGATGTGTACGAGCGTGAACGAGTACAGGTGTCGATGATTTATCGGTATTCAGGAATAAAAGAAGGAAAATAAACCTTCGATTTGATTATAAAACGATTCCATGCCACCGACCGACTCTGTGGCTTTGCTACTATACTGCTGCAACGCGAAACTCTTCGGTGCCGCGCGCGCGCTCTGCTGTGTCAAGGCGATGCTGGTGGCAGCAATTACATTTTATATAGATTATTATTTACGGGCAAAGAGAGAGAGAGAGAGAGAGACGAAAAAAATCGTACGTCATTACAGTCAACGGTTGAGGATAGAGTAAGAAAACGTAATGATATCGCGTATCCGTCGTATCCTCCACGAGGTTATGGTCCGCGATTCGCCGTAATGACCGATAATAAATCGCTATTATATCGTGTGTCCAGCGGCGACGATACGTGTGTATATTTTTTTCAGTTCGCAAAACAATTCGACGACAAAAAAACGAAAGAAAGAAAAGGAGCAGAAAATGCCGATCGCGCGTGGATCGCCGACTCGAGGCTTTTATTCAGTTCGTATGTTTATACACACACACAGCATACACCACTATACAGCACGTATTTACGATACAGCAGACATAGCGATACATTCCACTGCGACCGACACACGATCGAGAGTGCCGTATACGTTATGTACGCGCGCGATTAATCGTCGCTATATATAATGAGCCTCGCGATGCACGCAAAAAAAAGGAATGATTCGTTTAATCGTGTGAGTACCGATTTTTCCGAGCTTCTCGTGTCGCGATTCGGTGCAACGCAGACGATAATACAACGAGTGTATACAACGACATAAAAAAAAGGAGTAGCAGCAGCAGCAGGTACTATACTCTCTCTCTTACTGTTGGCGTTTCGCGGCGACTGTGTACATGTGTCTTTGTGTATGTGTGTGTGTATAATAACGAAGCCAAGCCACACGCAGTTGCCGCGCTGCCACCGCCGCCGCGCCCATCGGCTCGCTCTGCCTGCCGAAAGATAGTTTTCGCAAGCCGCTCGCAAAAAATAGAGCGCAAGCGGAGGAGTATATGTGTATCGCAAAATTGGCGCATTCGACGCTTCTCGCCTGACTCTATATATAAAAAAAATATACATACAAGCGTGCGCGTCTTACGCGTCGATGTGTGTGTGTGTACACATGCACATGCACACGAGCTGCATAAGAAATAATGATGCACCACGAGTAGCCGTGTGTGCGCCTATGTGTTTGCGTGTGTGACTCGCCGTCAACATCATGAGCAAAGTATGCGCCGTTTGTATGTTGTACAGAGAGAGGCCAGCGCCCTTCTCTGTCTCTCTGTTTTTTTGTTCGTTATTATTTTTTTTTGTTTTGGTTTTTTTTCTGTTACTATCGTCGGCGATATGTGGGTGGGTGGAGGCAACGATTCCGCTGCACGTATACGACGATCCATCGATCGATGGCACACCAAACCGAGGGGGTTTGCGTTACATTTCATAAATACGCACACGTGGGGATCGGCGGGTCGCTTTACGTACACGTTATACATTTACGTGGTTACCACCGCACCACCTCCCGATCGTTGTATACGTTCGTACATTGTGGGTATTTTTCGTACTTTGGGTACTCGTTCGCTCATCGAATTTCTCATCCAAAAAACCGTATGTAGCGTCGCGAAGAGCTGAAAAGGTAAAATTACGTACCCCAACTGCTGGCGGTCCTACCGAAGACCGCGCCGGTCTCTGGATTGTAGAGGAATTTTTTGAACTGCTGGCCGAACGACATGCTCGGCGGCCGCTCGTACGGATTCGAGTGGGCATGATGATGATGCTGATTTTTCGCCGTGGCCGCCGCTTCTTTCGTGTTCACCATTTTTGTTTCCTTTTGTTGTTGTTGTTGTCTTTACAAAGAGAGACACACTTATTTCGTACCGCTACGAGTGCGCACACGTTAAAAAATTATAAATAATAATGATATCGTGCGCGAATCACAAACTAGACGATATTGTTATATACACACTTTGAGAGAAAGAGAGAAGACGGTCTTTTAGGGCACGGCCGATCGTCCCCCCGATTTTCTCTCCGACTCTTCTTTTACTTCTTTCGGCTGCTGCTGCTGATGCTGCTTCGGTCTCCGATTTATTATTATATTATTATATTTTTAGCCGAGAAAGAAAAATTAATAATATATCTTCTTTTTTTTAATGTCGTATTATGCGTGTGCCGTATCGGTCGCGTCGCTCGTGTATACGGCACCAACGCGCCAGGTTAAACTGAGTCAGAGAGAGCAGCAGCCAGCCAGCAAGCAGCGTACGAGTCCGGCCGCCTGCACGGGGCCGCCGCTTTAACGCATTCGGTTCCCTACTCTTTTCCTCTCTTTCTCGGTTTTACTTTGCCCGACGCGCACACACACACACACACTGGCACACAGTACACACACGCATTAATACAACCAAGCCCCGAGAATGTCCGTCGTCTCTCTTCGACGCACACACGCGTCCACACATACAAGTTTGCGGAGCTCGTATCGCCTCTATACTACTGTACAGTACTGCGTTTTCAAGCTACACGGATACACGTATAAGTCAAGTTATATAGTTGTGTGTTGGCTTTTGCCTTTATATATATCCCCCTTCCCTCTTCTCTTTCTTTTCCGCGCTCCGATCTATCCTCCTTCGTATACTTCTTTCTCTCGTTTCATCTCACGCGCGCGAGATGTGTCTGTGTATTGGCATTGGCTTACTACTACTACTACTACGTATTCGGCCACGCAGCTTCTGCTTTCTATCATTCACACGATTACACTTGTAACATATATATTTTCTAGGCCTCCGTCCTTGAGCCATACAGTATGGATTTATCGAAATATATAATTCTCTCGCATTTTTAGCGCTATGGAAAAGTATTTAATACGTTTCGACTCTTTCTCGAGTAGCCATTGGCTAGTCGCGCGCTGTGTGCTGTTTATAATGCAACACGTTGTGCAGCGATCTTGTTTCTATACACACGACCGACGACGCCGTGAGTAGCAGTGAATGAAATCGGCGGCTGTAAGCGGGAAATACCGGCTTATTTGAAATCGGCATGCATCGCTGCTGCTGCTGCTGCACTCCGATCTGTTACGTGTGCCATATACTCCGTGCACGCGCGCTCGATGTAAATCGGTATCATTGAAGAACGTTGGGCACATTTTTTCTCCTGAAGATCGATTTATTAGGAGAGAAAACTAAGATATCGAATCGAAATATTCTCCCAGCGTGTAAATGATCGGATTGCCGTGCGTGTACCTATATTAAAACCCCCATGGATTTCCAAACGCGGCTTATATTCCCGATGTCTATTTTTACGAGGGAGAGACCCAGCGAGCGAACGACACGATGTATAGATCGTCGTCTTATCTATTGCGCAACGCGTGCCTCGTATATATAATTCGGAAACAAAAAGACCCACGCGCGCGCGCGACTCTGCACAGCTTCTTTTTATTATTATTATCAACATCATCGTCGTCGTGTTTTTTTCTCTCTCTCTTCTCTCATCGTTCTTGATCTCTTGTGATTTTTTTGACGAGAAACCATCAAAACCGTATATACAACTCCAACCACAAACGTGCATAAAATGTATAAATAGAAACCGATCGTGACGTCATCTATATCCAAGTTCGTATATAAAGTGGAGGCGCAGATGTCTACTCTTGTATGTGTGTAAGTGTGTGTTTGGGTCTGCTGCTGCAATATAGTATCAATTGTCCACCGTAACGATTCGTTTGTTGCCGCGCGATGCATACGTTAAAAAAAAGGAGGAGGGAAGGGGGAGGGGGACAGTCGCGCTGGCAGGTGTGCCATTGTTTAATCGGATACTGTACTACTACTAACTACTACGCGTCGATGCGGGTAATATGATTCTTGCATGATTTTATTCGCTCGTTTGCGGTTTCTGTTTTTTTTTCATTTCGATAGTCAAAGTCAAAATCGAGAGGAAAAAAACTAAAATTCGTCTATAAGGTAAAGCGGGGGAATACGCCATAGCTAAGGACAAAATTGGAATAAAAAAGTAATGAATGTATGAAATCAAATCTTAAGCATTGAGGACTGTAAAAAACACGTTTATTTATTATAAGAAAAACAAAATTATAACTTTATATTGCTATTTTAATAATTATAACAAATTTAGCAACTTGGTTCAAAAGTGGCTTTTTCCCCAAGCATGCGGGGAAGACGCCATCCCGATTGGAGCAATATGCCCTCAATCTGAATACAATGAAAAAAATGAAATACTAATTCATTTTCGTGATCTCCTAGCGTACTACCACGGTCAAGCTTGCATGATGTATTGTCATTATCTAGATGTCGTTAACAATTCCCACTTAAACAATTCATTGAAAACCAAACGAATATTTGCACATTGAACTTTACGAAAAATGTTGACACTTGAAAATCAACTGATTATAGCTGTGAAAAATCAACTATTTTGTGTCGATGTAATCGGATTATAATAACGCAAATTCCAATAGGTCACTTATCTAAATTTTCTTTCTTATAACGATAATATTTCAAAGTGGCATTTTCTCCGAACTGGCGTTTTCCCCCACTTTACCTTAGACAAAATAAAAAAGAAATAATTCCATCCAAATAAGTTTTCACCTCTTGCAATACACGTCCTAGTTCATCGTCGTCGAGGTGTACATACACGATTACACATCGTACGAGCGAAATCACTCGGCAATTTTTCCATCATTTGCGCACCGATCATCTTCGTTCTTTCTTTCTTCTTTTTTTTTTTTGCACGAATCAATTGAATCAATTTCGTATCATGATGGCAGCTTAAAGCTAGGCTATATAGTCTAGGCGCGCTCTTGTGCGCGTTGCCGCAGCTGCTGTGGAGAGCCCTGCGCGCAACCGGAGGAGGCCAACTCAATACATGTACGCATTCGAATTCTACCCGGTTAGACCCGGTTTTCATTATATTATAACGTTGCCTCCAAGACTCTCTCGGGTACACATAATGAAAGGAAGTGCCCTAATACTCTCGGGCCGCGCGCGAGGAAGGAATGAATTTATATATTTTGTACCGTGAAAAAGCTCGAGAGCTTTTTTCAGTACAAGTCTTGCTATCGTGGAAGGTGTACAATTCTTTTAAATCAATTCGCTGAAATAATTATAATCTAAATCATTTTATTGAAAAAAAATTTTTTTCTCGTGATCGACAAGAGGAGAAGAAAAAAAATTTCTCAACTCGTGCACGAAGGGATAAAATATATAAAATGCCTGGAAGAGAAATAAAACGTACTGGCGCGGGCGGACTCGCGCGTTAGAGTACATCGCGTCGCGTCCTTGCCTTGACAACCTAACGTCCGGGCAGTCTATACAGAAGAGACACATGCATATTAAATACACACCTATACAAAACGGCTCCTCTCTATGTAACCCGGCAGCAGCAGCAGCAGCAGCAAAGCACAGTGGCAGCTTGAATTGGAGGCTAAGGTCAGGCCTCTATCTCTTCGCAGTCGCCGGACATATCTACTATGTTCAATGCGCTCGCGTATGCGTGTGTATGTACAAATTGCACAATACGTGTATATGTGCGTGTGTGTATGCAGCATTGGGTGCAGGCCACAGGAGCTTTCCATTCGTAACTGCTGCTGCTGGCTCGTCTCGACACATAATAGAAGCCCACGCGACGCACGTGGACGTACACCTTTTTTTTCTATCGTTTAAATTTCAACGCATCGTAAGCTTTTTTTTATCCATTTTTTTCATTGTATAGCATTTATAAAATGCACCTGCTCCAAGCTTTCATCATGAAACAATACCTTATCACCGAAATTAAACTCCCGTGTGAGCTTTTTAAAGCTCGATTTTTTCTAATCCCATTCATGCCATAAATGAATCTTACAAAAAACAATGGAAATCATAGCTCTATCTTATATCTCCTATTAAATGCATGACGACGACGTTTTTCTAGTGTGAAAGTGACTCACACAAGCACTATACTTGTGACGTGAGCTCTAGGTACCCGCCAAATGCACATACACACACACTTACATACGTGCGCGCACACAAGCTGATCTGAATTGGCTACATCCTGTGTGCATCGCGTCACTCCGCTGCAACTGCTTCTACTTCTGCTGCTGCTGCATCTGTGCAGGAGAACGAACGAATCATCGTCGTCGTCGTCGTCGTCGTGATAGTGTCGCACACGCGCCGCTTAGGTGAATCGGAGATGATATAATATGGAACGAGTCGCGCGCGAGGATCGTACTCTTTTCATTGGGCCGCCGCGCGGCACAATCGTACGAATCGTTAATATATGCCTCTCGTATTACTGTGTGTGTGTGTGCGAGCACATGTGTGCCGTAATCTATCGGCCTTTGACACCGATTCTTCGTGGACCGCGTGTATACGCACACATGCATTCATTATCAGCTTCGTACGAAATGTATAATATGTGATTCGAGCACTGACGAAAAAAGAAGATGGGATTTTTTCAAAGGTCACGTGCGTCATAGTTTTGAAGGACAATTTCGAGCGACGAAGAAAAGCGAGAGCGAAACTTATGAGTAAAAACGGCATTAAATAAATAATTAATGTCCTTTGCAGATTCAGTGACAACAAAAAAAATCGAGCGAGCCAGTATATAAAATAATTGTGGATATTCGTTGTCAGTTGCGGAGATTTAAATTTTAGCATTCGAAATCAGCGTATAGTATAGTTTCTTTTTAGGCTTCTATGTGCTCATCTGTATGATACATTTCCAATAAACGAAATATAAAAAAAAAGTTGTGTCCGACCGTGACAGGACTCGAACCTGCAATCTTCGGATCCGAAGTCCGACGCCTTATCCATTAGGCCACACGGTCATGTAGCGAGCTTAGTTTCATATTTGAATAACGCCATCTCTGTTCGCCTGACGTAAATCCGAGCTTATCGATACAAAAGTCACGAATTAAACAATGACGAGGTGCAATTTACAAGTCTACTTGAGCCACGCATTTTTTTTTGCTTTCTCGTGATCGTATGTTACGATTAAAGTGTTATTTTACATTTAAAAAATAGCTGATATGTACCAAGAGTTTATTGATGTCTTTCTAAGTTTACATGGCATGAATTACAAAGTCTTACATGTCAACTATAATTAAGCAAATTCTTATTGCGCAGGATTCATCAAATACTATTGTGCGTTGCATTATGAATATCTGAAAAGATTCTGAACTATTAATTCAGCTTGATTCAAATTATAGATAGAGTTGGATTAAAGTAGAATTAAATAAAATTTGTAGAGAAACAAAAGTATATTCAAGGGCTATTAAAAGATCAAAGGAGAATTGTAATCTCACTAACATTCTCTGAGGATCTACAGGTACAATTTAAAGCCTTACTAAAAAATAATTGGATATTTTTGTATTAATTAATTTATTAAATTTATTTTTATTAATATTAATCAAATTCCATAATTTGAAAATAAAACTTCATGAAAAAATTTTAAATTGATAATATAAAAGTTGAATTTCCATTAATAAGCATTAAATGAAAATTTTTCATTATTATATAAAATTTAATATTCGTTTTTAGACGGCAATTATATAGAGAATTCGAGTATTGTCCGATCGGTGGTTTCTGAGAAATTTACAAAATCTTGTCGACTCAAATGATATCTACTCAAATGAACTCGAATGATCTTCGTGAACTGTCATTGAACGGTCTAAAATATTGTGTACTGTTCTTTGGTGTATGTTCAAAGCTCTTTGTTGTCAGAATTTCTCATGCAAAATCTTTGTGATCTTCGTGAACTGTTCTTTGGTGTCTAAATAAGTTGGTTTTGCGTCCAAAATTTTTTTCGCAATTGTCTCATGCGTAATCGTTTGGTGCTCGAGCAAATGCCGTTTCTGTCCAAAAGTCATATCGCATTTATCGCATGCGAAATCTTTACGACCTTCGTGAAGTGTTCTTAAGTGATGTAACAAATTTGATTTTCGAACAAATTTCTTCTCGCAATGGTCGCATGCAAAATCTTTGCGACCTTCGTGGACTGTTTTTTGGTGCAAAAGCCAATTCGACTTTCGTCCAAACTTTCGTTCGCACTTATTGCATGCGTAATCTTTGCGATCCTCGTGTACTGTCTTTTGATGCTTTGACAAATCTGATTTATCTCCAAACTTTGTATCGCAATTGTCGCATCCGTAATCTTTGCGACCTTCGTGAACTGTTCTTTGGTGTCTAAATAAGTGAATTTTTTGTCCAAATTTTTTCTCGCATTCATCGCATGCAAAATCTTTGAGACCATCGTGTACTGTCTTTTGATGACTGATCAAATGCTGTTTATGCCCGAATTTCTTGTTGCAATGGTTGCATGCAAAATCTTTGCAACCATCATGAACTGTCTTTTGGTGGACGCGCAAATATGATTTTTGTCCGAATTTTTTCTCGCACTTGTCACATGCGAAATCTTTGCGACCTTTGTGAATTGTTTTATGGTGAATGAGCAAATTTCCTTTTTGACTAAATTTTTTCTCGCACTTATCACAAGCAAAATCTCTGCGACCTTCGTGTACTGTCTTTTGGTGCTTCAACAAATCTGACTTATTCCAAATTTTTTATGGCACTTGTCACATACGAAATCTTTGCGACCTTCGTGAACTATTCTTTGGTGTCTAAATAGACACACTTTTAATCCAAATTTTTTCTCGCACTTGTCACATGCGAAATCTTTGCGACCTTCGTGAACTATTCTTTGATGTCTAAATAAGCACGCTTTTAATCCAAATTTCCTCTCGCATTTGTCACATTCGAAATCTTTGCGACTTTCGTGTACTGTCCGTTGATGGAAGAGCAAAGTATGTGTGTGTCCAAATTTCTTCTCACACTTGTCGCATGCGAAATCTTTCCGACCTTCATGCACTGTCTTTTGGTGACGAAGCAAATGCGATGCTAGTCCAAATTTCTTCTCGCATTTGTCACATGCAAAATCTTTGCGACCCTCATGGACTGTTGTTATGTGCGAGAGCAATTTCCATTCGTTTCCAAATTTCTTCCCGCAATTATCACATAAGTAATCTTTGGAGACTTTGAAATCTTTCTGTTCTTCGTGAACTGTCTTCAAGTGAAATGGTAAATGCGATTTTTTCACAAATATCTCCTCGCGCTTTTCGCATAAGAAATCTTTGCAACGTTCATGGACTGTCTTAATGTGCAGGAGCAAGCTCGGCTTATTTCCGAATCTCTTCGCGCACTTTTCACATAAATAATCTTTAAAAGCTTCATGGAATATCTTATTGTGTTTGAGTAAAGTTGATTTACTTTCAAATTTCCTCTCACATTTCTTACATGAGAAATTTTCGCGATTCTTGTGTACTAATTTTTGGTGCGTAAATAAATTCGATTGTTTCACAAATTTCTTCTCGCACTGGTCGCATGCAAAATCTTTTTGTTCATTGTGAATAGTGTCTCGGTGTGTTATCAAACTCGAGTCCAGTGCAAAGGCTTCCTGACAAATATCAAAAACATATTTTTTGTCATCCGAAACAACAATGTCGTGTTTATTTAAATTATTTTTCAAGACAAATTCTTCAGATTTCTTTTCAGTTTTATCCATTTTGTAGCCTAAATTGAATAATGGATTTTTCTATTTAGTGCCTCGGAAATTGAATGAGTAAATTTAATCTCTTAATATTATGACTTGTTTTGTCGAGAAAGACAACAATTAAACTAATTTACTGTTACTATATGATCAGTGCTTCGAGGGGCAATGTTAAAATCGTTCATGATTATATTGTTTACAATTAAGACATCGACATTCATATGTGTACATTCTCCTTACAATATTCGAACTAGTTTCAAATTCTAACTTGGCTTTCGTAAACTTTTTCTAGTAAGTATCAAGTCAATAAATCCTTATACAATATATCATGAATTATAAACAATTTTAATATCTACTCCAAAATTTGCCGCTTCTATCCGTAGCCGACCCACGCCATGGCGTGGTTTTCGTACTTCATTATTCGCTACCAGGTACAGTGGCGAAAGCAAATTGAAAAGAAACGATACGTTTATAATTTAATTATGCAATTAGCATAAATTTTTAGATTTACCGATTATACGTAGCTAAACTTCAACAACTAATTTTGAATTTAATTAAAGTCTTTGAACCCGAGTACAAAAAGAACATACGACGTTGATGTTCGATTTTCATTTCAGACTTAAAATTGAGTTCTTGTAGTTCGGCATCGAAGGAAATGATCGAAGTCCTTAAGATCAAAAGATTATTCGGTAACACACATTTATATCGAGTTTACTATTTTCTGTATACCGTAAAACCAATTCAGAGGTTACATAGTTTTGTGTGACGAAAATAATTTTTTTTTTAATCATACTTCAAAACCCCAAAGTCCAGTCTATTTGAAATTTTTACATAATGAAGTTTATCCGTTGAAGAAAAAATAGAAAATTCATAATTCCTGTCACACAAATCTATGTAACGGTTACATTATAACCTCTTAATTGAATATATTCTATTTACTCTCTAGAATATTAAATTAAGGCCTGATTAAGGTCTGATGTTCTTAACCTAATGCATGTGAGCTACGTGTCCATAGCAGGGTTGTAAAAAAATAAATTAAAAAACACTATGAATCATAAATACAATTGATTTATAAATTAAAACTTTTAATTCACGAATCAATTTTGATTTTTGATTTCAATGATTTCATTCACGAATCAATTTTGACTTTTGATTTAAAATTAATTCACGAATCAATTTTGATTTTTGATTTAAAATTAATTCACGAATAAATTTTGATTTTTGATTTCAAATGATTTTAAATCACGAATCAATTTTGATTCGTGAATTAAACTTTATTTAAATCATGAATGATTTATATCAATTCATGCTTCCAGTTTCTTTGAGTTGTTCATGCTCCAGGTATTAAAAATAGCTAAGATTGAACTCCTCGTGTACGTTATAGCTCTTTTAGGCTTTTTAGGCTTCAGGAAATTAAAATAAATCAGAGCAGACTTCTCCAGAATGTTATGGTTCTGTTGGGTTTCTCGGCCCCCAGGTGAGAATTATTGAGGTACATAATGGGTTTCTTCAGAGAGTTTGCATCCATTACTAATGAAGAATCAATTACTTTTACGTTATTTTTTTTATTTATAACTAAATTATAAAAGATCGATGAGATAATAAAAATTTAATATTTGCCAAGAATAATTTAAATGCCTTCAGTTTCTTTGAGTTGTTCATGCCCCAGGTATTAAAAATAGCTAAGAATGAACTTCTCGTGTACGTTATAGCTCTTTTAGGCTTTTTAGGCTTCAGGAAATTAAAATAAATCAGAGCAGACTTCTCCAGAATGTTATGGTTCTGTTGGGTTTCTCGGCCCCCAGGTGAGAATTATTGAGGTACATAATGGGTTTCTCCAGGTATCGAATTCTCAAAGTATTTTTATATTTTCCTGTTTATGTAAGAGTTTTTCACGCAATTAGCAAATTTAGTTATTTTCATAATAAAGGGTTCGTAATTAACATTGAAATTATTCTTGGCAAATATTAAATTTTTATCATCTCATCGATCTTTTATAATTTAGTTATAAATAAAAAAATAACGTAAAAGTAATTGATTCTTCATTAGTAATGGATGCAAACTCCCTGGAGAAACCCATTATGTACCTCAATAACTCACCTGGCGGACGAGAAGCCCAACAGAACCATAACATCCTGGAGAAGTCTGCTCTGATTTATTTTAATCTCCTTAGCCCTTAGCCTAAAAGAGCTATAACGTACACGAGAAGTTCACTCTTAGCTATTTTTAATACCGGGAGCATGAACAACTCAAAGAAACTGGAGGCATGAAATTTGATTCGTGAATTAAAATCATTTTAAATCAAAATTGATTCGAGAATTAAAATCATTTAAATCAAAAATCAAACTTGATTCGTGAATTAAACTGGATTTAAATTAAAAATTGATTTAAACTTTTGCAACCTTGGTCCATAGTACAAATCTAGTTCTCCCACGTAAAATTTGCTGCTTGCCGGCGATACAAAACAGGTGTCCCCGAATCGCCGAGCAATAGTGAATTAGAAAAAGCGCCGCCACCATGCAAACTTTGATTGCCGCTCACGTAATTCGAAAGTCATTATATGAGATTTGGGATTGATGAAAGTACTAAAAAAATGAAAAAATCAATTGTGAGAGCTTTAAATAATTTTTAAGAAATTGATGAAACATGATTTGGTTTAAATTAAAGTATTTAATGGTTTTCAAGTTGGTTTTGCGGTTAGAATGCACTGTCATCACTGATGATTAATTGATGCTTAATCAGTTTAGGATCGCGATATGATTACTCAAAGTGTATCAATTAAAGTCCAGTTCCAAATAAAACGTGTACAAAACTCGGTTGTTTGTTGCTTGGGTAGCTGCAGTTAGCCGAAATAAAACACAACAATAAAAATGACAGTGAACTAAAGTGTAAGGTTCGTTGATAGCACGCGAAGTTCACGCAAGACCCAATTTATTGACACAATTTTCATTCAAATTTTAGAAAATGCGCGTTGAAGTATCGATGCGCATTTACAATTATTAATCATTTCTTCTTGCGTTTATGCGTAGTATTTGCGGGCTTCATGGATTGTTTGTTGATGATGAAGTAAATACACTTTTTTTGAAAATTTTTTCTCGCATTGATCGCATGCAAAATCTTTACGACCTTCGTGGACTGTTTTTTGGTGAACGAGCATATGTCCTTTTTGTGTAAATTTCTTCTCGCATTGATCGCATGCATAATCCTTCCGGCCTTCGTGTACTGACTTATGGTGTTTGAGCAAATTACTTTTTTGTCCGAATTTTTTTTCGCACTTGTCGCATTCGTAATACTTGCGAACTTCGTGTACTGTTTTTTTGTGTTCGATCAAATGGCTTCGATAACCAAATTTCTTTTCGCATATATCGCAGGCAACCTCTTTCCGACCTACGTGTACTGACTTATGGTGTTTGAGCAAATTACTTTTTTGTCCAAATTTCTTCTCACACCTGTCGCATGTGAAATCTTTCCGTCCCTCATGGACTATCTTTTGGTGCATTAGTAAATTTGATTTTAGTCCAAATTTTTTCTCACAATTGTCACATGAGTAATCTTTACAACCATTATGGACTGTATTTCGGTGCTTTATCAAATCTGATTTTCTCCCACATTTTATCTCACAATTGTCACATGAGTAATCTTTGCGACCCTCGTGGACTGTTTTTTGGTGCTGAATCAAAATCCATTTTCGTCCAAACTTCTTCTCACATTTGTCGCATGCAAAATCTTTGCGACCCTCATGAACTGTTTTTTGGTGCATAAGTAAACTCGATTTTAGTCCAAATTTTTTCTCACAATTCTCACATGAGTAATCTTTACAACCATTATGGACTGTCTTTTGGTGTCTGGTCAAAACCGATTTTAGTCGAAATTTTTTCTCGCAATTGTCACATGAGTAATCTTTATAACTATCATGGACGGTATTTTGGTGCTTAATAAAATCAGACTTTATTCCAAATTTCTTCTTGGGGTGTACAAAAGTGAAATCTTTACGGTCGTGTGTTGTCTTTATATGCCAAAGCAAACTATGTTTCGCATCGAATCTCTTCGCACACATTTCACATAAGTAATTTTTGAAAACTTCGTGGAATATTTTTTTGTGCTTGAGTAAAGATGATTTATTTTCAAATTTTCTCTTACACTTGTCGCACATGAAATTTTCGCAATCTTTGTGTACCATTTTTTGGTGCGTAAATAAACTCGATTTTTTCACAAATTTCTTTTCGCACTGGTCACATGCAAAATCTTTGCGGCCTCTGTGAATTGATATCTGGTGTCTACTTAAATGACTTCGGAAATCGAATTTTTTTTCACACTTGTCACATGCGTAATTTTTCTGATTATTGTGAATTGTGTCTCGGTGTGTTATCATGCTTGATTCTAGTATAAATACCTTCTGACAAATATCACAAATATGATTTTGTTCGTGTGGAACATTCTCCGAAACATATTCCTCCATTTTGAGCTCTGACAGATGGATCTTTCTATTTAGTGCCTGGAACATTAAGTGAGTAAGTCTGGTATTCAGGCTTGTTCCGTTGGGAAAGATAACACTCAAACTAATTTATTTTTACTATAAATATGATCAGTGTTTGAGGGACTGAGTCAAAATCATTTATGATCATGATGTTAACAATTAAATTACCGATTTGTCAGCTGCTCATACATTTTGTTTACAATATTTGAACTAGTTTAAAATTTAAACTTGTCCCCGATTTTTTCGAGGAATTTCTTTTGGACTTATAAGTCTAAGTATTAAGGCTGTGCGAGTACTCGAAAAAACTTGACTTGTTGAGTACTCGAGTTTTTTCGAGTACTCGCAATGTATTTGGAGCAATGTATTCAGAATAATCCAAAAACATTTATTTAAAAAAAACGAGCGTTAAAATTCCTTGCAATTGGTTACTACTTTTGATCGTTAGGTTTTGATTAATGACCTATACGGTGACCGTATAGAATTGTCGGAGAAGTTTTTCGAAATCTGCAACAACAAAGGCCAGTCCGTGCTGATGAACGTCCACGACAAGAAAGGCAACACTCCACTCATCTGCGCGCTGATACACAAGAACTGGCCGATGGTCGAGCTGCTGTTGAGAGAAGGCGCCGACCCCAACGCCACCAGCAAAGACGGGGGGACACCACTGCGTGTCCTCTGTGAGTCCTGGGAGCAGAACGAACTATTGGTGCGATTCATCGGGTTGAACAAGCATCTAGGCAATCGATTGCTTATGGATGCCAAAGACAATAAAGGCAGCGGACCGCTGCATTTGGCTCTGTCTCGCTGCAACAGACACGCCATACAAGTCCTGCTGGAGAACGACGCCGACCCTAATCTACCCAACAGCTGCAATCGTATCCCATTGCACATCATTGCCATGAAACGGAAGGACGACGATTTTTTGGATTTCTTCCTGTCTCTCTGTAAGGGGAAAAAAGTCGAGGTAAACGCAAAGAGCAACGTTGGAAAAAGTCCATTGCATTTCGCTGTGCAAGATGGTCTCAAAGAGGTCACGGTAACGCTGCTAAGACTCGGCGCAGATCCGAACATGGCCAACGACTGCGGAGTGACGGCTCTACACTACATTTGCAAAAGTCATCAACAAGAGCGCAACGTCGTCGAATTTCTGAAGATATTTTTCCGGATCTGCGACGAAATGGGACACACACTGCTGATCGATGCCCGAACAGATAAACAAGAGACACCCCTGCACTACGCCGTCATGTACCTCTTGCTGGAGCCGATCGATCTGCTACTGGAACGCGGAGCCGACGTATCGAAACTCGTCTTCCCCAAGTTCTCCTCTCTCGCGAGGATATCGACTTTGACAGAAAACGCCATCTCACTGAGTCATTGAGGAAAGCCTCTCTCGCACTTATCGTCCTCGAACGACTCCTGGAAAAGGGATACGAAGAGAGTATACAATGCGCCCAGACGATCATAGCATTTTTCGATAAAAACTCGTTGTTCGAGGATTACAATAAACCGAAAGTTGATCCGCTATGCGATGACGAAATGAACACTAATAAATCGAGGTCCTATGAACAAAGGGATATTTGTAGGGAATCGGTTGACGATGAAAATACGATTACAATGATGATCAGAGGGAGTACGATGAAGAAAGAGATATTTATGCAGAAGTGGATATCGATGAATTAATAAAAAAAAAATTTCATAGATGAGACGCAGCAGATAAAGTTCGCTTCGAGTAAGCCACTTAACGATTACGACAAGCAGGTGGAGAGCATGATTCAAGATGTGATAGAAGAAGAAGCCAAAAAGGATTGGTCCCTTTACGACGTTCTCTGTATGCCAGCCGGAAAAGCTGAAAGACTGTTCACCTACCAGGACTACCTCGAGTTCGCTCGATCGGATAAATTGATGTTTATGGACGAACGAGAGAAGACGGCATGTGTCAAGCGCTTGACGGAGAAGATGCCTCGAGGGTATTTCAAGGATTTAGCGTTGTTTGCTCTCACGAAGATGACTTCGTTGAAACAATTAGACTAAAAGTAGACTATCCGGAACCAGAGCCAGAAAAAACACCGGAACAACAAAGTTTTTGATAGCTTTATTAATTTTTTTTTCGTAATCGTTGCTTGGGATACGAATAATTAATATACAAAAATAAGTATTAAAAGATTCGATATGTGCATTATCATACAAATGATACGATCGAACAGACGCTCCAAAATTTCTTTGATAAATTAAGCAGGGAAAATATTTTAAATGATTTTCTTCTAATTGTAATTATGCAAATTTTAAACATTGTTATGATGCATATATAAATTTATAAGAAATGAAATTTCTATACCTTTATACACACGATCTGTGATATGTAAAACTTTATCATTTATATTTTTAAAGTTTTAAAAAAATAAAAATTCATCGAAATGTATCATCTGTAATCTTTTTTTTGTTTTTTTTTTCTTTCTCCGAACCAATCAGATATTTACGTATACTCGCATCATTTCTTTGTCAATTTCTCAAGTACAAAATTTTTTTTGCCAATTAAGTTAAAGTCTATAATATACAATTGTTGGATCAATGACACAGACCAACGAACCCCGAATCACAACATACTTTCGCGCGAGCTGCGGGACTTACAATGATACAGACTTGCTTACGATAAATTCGGTTTACAATTAAATATCTCGCGTCGGAAGGGTCTCTGCGTCCTTCGACAATGACAACACTTTATTTCAACATAAATGAAAATCATGTTACATTGTATCGTAGCTAAAATATTTTATCGATTCAATTGCAAGGCAAATAATTATGATTATCAGGACTCACTGCATAAGTAGGCAGAATCAAACTAAAGCATAGTAAGCGAAGAAAAATTCAGTGAAGAACTTTTTCTATACTACTTATCGTAAAAAATGTTTACCCGCATATGGGAACACCCCTAAACGCATGATAGACGTCAGATCATTGAAGCATGTCAGGTAGTCGAGAAAAAGGGGCAGAGTTCATTTATATTCTGGCTAGACATGCTAAAGGAAAATATTTTTAACGTAGAATGGTAGAGTATTAAAAGTTGAACTTTGAAGTATAATCAATTCTTTTTAAATATTTAATGATATACAGGGTTATGGGAAAGCACTTGGCCAACCGAAACAGACGTAACTGGAAAAATTATGAGCTCACTTTTTTGGAGTGGGATTTTGATCGGCTCGTAGAGCGACAGGCCAGGAATTACCTCCATCTCTGTTGCTGTCTTTGCGAATTTCACGTCGTTGTACCAACATTGCTCCAGATCCGTTAACTTCTGGAATAATGTGTTCTCGGCGATTTGGGTGGCGCCTTTTCTCAACAATTGTTTTACCGCCATTTTTTTTGCTGTATAAGAATAAAATATTCACCAACTTATAATTGTCGGGGGTCGAAAAACTTGCACAGGAGTCGATCCGTCTTGTGCACCGAATTCGAATCGGCCTCGCATATCAGAAGAAATTCAATCGCCTGCCTGTTGCGACGTCAATAAGCAACATGTCAATAAGCAGCAGCATTTTTTTGAATAAAATTTAGTGTTTTTTTTCTCTCCAAAATATAGTAAGCAGTCGATCCCTCAAGCTTTAAACTCGCATGATCGAGAAAGATCATGATTATTATAATTATTTTTTCGTTTCGATTGAGACACGGTAAATCGAAAAGTTGAGTGTCAAATCGTCTCCCCCCAATGGTTCAATGGGTTAAATTGGAAGTGACAAAAGTATCGGGCAGCGACATTGATAAAATAAGCAAGCAAAACAAAAGTGTTAATTATTATTTTTTTCAGAGTACTGTATTTTTTTTTATTTCTCACTTCATACTTTATTCGTTTTTATTCCCACAAAAAGCGCCCATCTCACGCGTTCGTTTTTTGTTTGTTTATTTTTTCATCAACTAGGCTCACACATCGGCTAACAAGATAACGGTGTGTTTAATATCGAGAAAGAAAATTCTTCGATCCATTTTAGTTTTTGTTTTGTTGTTTTTCATTTGTTCATTACTTTACACCACAAAAATCTGACGCTGACACAAGAAAAAAAAGGAAAAGAAGAACAGTATACCCACGCGCTTTTTTCAAGCGCACTCTCTGCTCCTTGTGGCTTCGAGCTCCTTTTCATTCTATTATTTTTCCACCCCTCGTTGACATCAAACGGTACTCACAGGCATATTAAATTCGCCCGAAACCACTCGAACGTTTATAATTCTCTCTCATTCACAATCTCGCTCTCGCACACTCGTTTGTTCGTTTTGTTTCCACTTTGGGCTTAATTTTAACGAATTAATGCATTTTAATCGTTGCTTAAAAGTCTCTCTTATCAATTTTAAAATTTTTCTTCTCGCGTAAATATTATAATAGTATTGAAATTTAACAACGAATTTAATAGTCATCTTACACGTTATAAAACAATTCGTGGCTCAGTAGTACGTAATAGTTTTTAGTTTAGTGGTAGTAGTAGTTTTTTATTATATTTATATATTATAATATAATAAATCGGGCTTGTCTCGAATTCATTCTACTACTTTGTTCGATCTCCACGCTGCAATTTTTCTTCTACATACTACGTATGAGTACTTTTTTCTGCACTTTACTTAATCGAATAAAATTCCAGATTTTACATATTTCTCCGCTGTGTAATCGTTTTTATTTATTAATGCAAAGAGCCGCTTTTTTGGTACGGCTCTATTACGGGAATTTTTACTTCGAACGCAGCTTGTCTCACTTGTGGTTTTTTCTTTTTTTCGCGAAAAAGTGAAGCTTTTGGCCCTGCATACTGAGAGTCCAAACTTAGGCGCGTTTAAAAATTCATCGTATACGACATTTTTTCGCTCTTTTCCGGAATCTCCAATTAATTTCCATCCCTTTTTTGCGTTAAATCGATTATCCTTTGGTAGTTAGACGCTACAATCGAAATTATTTACGGATGTCATACCGAGAATCAGTTGATAGTTCGTTCTTCTGTCATACTCAATTTTTTTCTCGTGCTATTTTCCTTATCTAGAAAATTTTCTGTTTCTTCCTTAGGAACTTTTCAATGTAACATAATTTGTTTCTTTTCTTTTTTTCATTAATAATACTCTCATATTGGAAATTTACTCGGAATGCCTTTTGTAACTTTTTCTTACGTATGCATGTTGGATTATTAATAATAAGAGATTATCATCGAATTAAAGGTTTATTCTTCATCACGAGCTCCAGGAATGGAGATTCAAAAAAATTATATTGCAATAGTATTTTTATATTTTTTTTGCTAATCAATTTATTTCAATGAATTTTACAATCAAGATGATGCTTGTGTGTTTATATGTATGTGTTGTGTATGTGTGACGCTCGAGTCCGTACATCCATCAAGGTCTTCGAATCTTCAGGGAGGGATGAAGATAAAGAAAAGACCGACGCACGCACATCACAAAGCTCCTACGAATGAATCGGTTTTTCTAAAAGATTTTTTTTCGCCAGTTTTTATCTTTATTTCAATTTTATTTCTGACCGTTAGCTCGCTTATTATAAACCTACCACGACAATCGCTGTGTCGACTATTACATATAGGCGTGCGCACACGCGCGCATATTATCCATTCATCAACCCTTCGAGTGCTTGGTGGGGGAGGGATCACATTTTTATCATAATAATCGAAATGACACGCGTGTAAAAGTGAATTACGTCCATTTTTGGTTTTCGTCGACATCATCTCATCGCGTGCTGCAAAAGTGTGTGTTGTGTGTGTGTGTGGGTGTGTACAGTGACACTTATCGAGAAACGCATGTGCGTACGCGCGTGTATCATTTTTTTTGTTAATCTTTATTTTCGTATTTCGAAGCAGCACATTACATTTTTATTAATAATTATTATAAATGTACATCGTAGAGTTTTCACACTTTCTAGGCTTTTTATTTATCTGTCATCCTCTCTCTCGCTTTAATCATTCATTTATCTCCCTTTCTTTTCTTATTTTTTTTTGGAAAAAAACTTCATTTTTTTATCTTTCTTTGATCGCTCATTCTCTCACGGGATTCTCTCTCTCTCACACACATTCGCACGAAAAATCGTTTGTTTTCTCTTCTGATTAGTCGTGTCTGTTCAGCAAGTGTTTTTTTTTTATTAAAATTTCATCTCGCTTCTTCTCTCTCGTCGATTAAATCAACATATTTTAATGTATAAACTTCCACTACTCGAGTAAAACTGAAGTCTAAACATACCAAGGCGCTGTTCGCTAATAGTCACGTAACACTTTTTTTATTCGTTTAATTTTAATTCTTTTTTGTTTTTTTATTTTCTAATTACTCTTACTATATTTCGTATCGTGATAATAATCGATAAGTAAACACGCGCCACTTTTTTTTGTCATTACTTCGTTTTTATCAACAATATTTCTTATTATCGTTATTTATTATAAGAAAAATATGCTTGGCTCGACGTTAAGAAGCCCTTCCTATTTTTAAGAAAAATTCGGTGAACACCCTTTTACGGAAAAATGAATGAACCTTGTACCATCATATTCAAAAAACGGATAATTATTTATATCGATATTTTTATACTTGAATGTAAAAAAAATGTATTTACGTACCAAGAACGATCTATGTTATTTTATTAATTATCATATTTTATTTATATCGTTACAAAGCGCAAAAACGTTTTTTAAAGTCGATCGTATTTTATCGTCGAGTACACACGATTTTTTAAATAAGATGACTATTATTTGAGAATATTTCGTGGCTCTTTTATCCGTCGTTTATTTTTTATTCATTATTCTTTTGTTATGAATTTCCTAAGTTACATATATCATAGCGCATGGATGAAAAAGGATGGAGGGAAGAGGTAGTCGAGTAATACGCGAAAAATACGTCATTGTTACCAGTTTTTTTTCGATTCACATATATTATAACAATAATAATACTTTAATCGAACATTTATATATTATAAACAAAAAAACAAAAAAAAAGCAACAAAAAAAAAGTAACAGAATGAACAACGATCGACGCCTCGATGAACATATGAGTTGCTTTTCTTTCTTATTATTTGTTTTTTATCATCATTTTTTTATTCGAATATCGAGTTTTAAATAATCTCATAATTGGGACACTCGATCGGCCCAATCAATTATAATAAGTAACAACATTTTGACTCTCTCGAAGACTATATATTATAATATTATCATCGCGCCACATAATGTATAATATGACAATCGAATATACGTCTTTGAGAACACTTTGGTTTAATTTATTTATAATAATAATTCTTGTTTTTTTTTCGATACTTTATTGTTTTCATCTCATTCCTCGCGTCCGAGAAGGAAACGAGCCTCTCTCTCTTTTTCTTAATCTCATTATTTTTTATCGTCGCACAAAAACGAGGCTTTATCAAGCTGTAAAAAAAATTTGGTATAATTCATATACTGCCATTGAATCGAATTTTTTTTTTCCTCTGTGTTATTTTGGTTTTTCTTCGCCACCAACGCAGTGGTGTTCTGTTTGTTCACCTACAAAGATAGTACACGCTATAAGTACACAATCTTACGCATACACACTATTTTTTTTATACGTCTACGATTAGGGGGAAATTTTTTTTTTCATTGTTTTTTTTCTTCTCTTTTTTTTTACTTTTTTCGTTTTTTTAGTCGTATGGTTTTGTTGTTGTGTTGTTGTTGTTGTCTTTAAGTTTTGCATGACGCCTAAAATTTGATTCCAAGTATCGTATCGCGCACACAGACACATCATGATCATCGCTGTCCACCTCTTACGATTCTCGTATACGCGCGCGATTTCATCGTGTAAAAAGCTCGACCGAGGCTCTTTCTTTTTCTCTTTGAATGAGCTGGGCAGGATTCGCGAGTGGCTTAAATCAGTGATTTTTTATCGTAATACTGAGATAAATGCAACGCACAACTCTTCTGCACCTTCGTCATCGTTGACTGTTGTCTCGCGCTCCAAAGACGAAGAGGAGGAAGAAAAAGAAAAAAAAACAGGAAAAAAATCTACACACAACAGCTGCGTCGTTACTTTGGTGGTACTATACTTATGCACGATCCATCCTCGCGCGAATACATATACACACATTCAACGTATACATAATAATCGGTGCGCGGCGCATCGCAAGATAGAGAGAAAAGTAGGTTGTTATTTGGGGGGTGGTGGCGTTGGATACAAATAAACTCCCTCGCTCGCACACACACATTTATCACACTTACACACACATCGTTAATTTTAAATTACGCTCGCTCTCGCGCTTTGTGCAATGCAGTATAATAACGTCATCCCCCGTCCGTGGCTCGCGAGCTCTTGCCAAAATTTTCCTGGCCTCTTTGTACACAAACACAAACACAAGCACACACACACAAACACATACCCACACCCTCGCGTGTACTGCACACCTGTCTCGCCACTCGATTCGATCGCTATGCTCTCTCGTGGAAGATCGATTGATTTTATAATCCATATACGTAGACGAGCGGGTGGATGTACATTTTATAATGGACGCGAGAGCGAGCGCAACGAATGATAATAAATAAAGGGGATGAAGTATAATTAACAATTTTTACGCGTGCGTGGACGGATCGTCGTCGTATTGCTATATATGGCTTCGCCGCGCCGCTGTTGATGCATATTTGATATTAATTATTTTTTCTTTCCCTCCTCGATATAAGTACATTGTTTCAATAGTAATAATAATTATAATTAATAATGATAATAATTGTTAACGATAACGTATACATTATATATAATAATACGCGTCGATGAATGCGTTTAATGTTCACACGATCATAGAGCTACGGAAGAGTTTATCGAGTTCGTTTTTATTTTTTTATTTTTTCATCATGATGATGTCTCGCGTGTAAGAGGTGTGATGTCAACTTGTTTTTTTTTTTTTTTTTTTTTTTTTAATTATCATTATTTTTTTTTATGTATTGTTTTTTATTTTAATTTTTTTGTTTATCTCTCTGGCGTTTTTTTTTAATATCGTCCCGTCGAGCTTTAGGAGGAGGAGCCGGCTTGAGCAGCTTAGTCGACCATCAGCTCGAAGTGCACGGATCCGCGCCTCTCCACTCGATCGTGTATGATGTTGTGCGCCCAGGCTTTGCACTCGATGTTGATCAGTACGCCGTCTACATTCGCAGGAGACAGTGAAAATGAGTAAATATTTTTTTGTCGTTATCTTCGTTTTTTGGGGTATCGGCAATACTCACATTTGGGCTTCTCGAAGAAGACGGCCACCAGCGGGCTGAGATAGCCGGGCGAGTTTGTGAACGGGAAGTAGAATCCGGGAAAGCCGCGACGCGGTATGTACTGGATCGGTCCGATGTTCTCGACGTCGGCCGGGTTCTCGCCCTCGCACGACACCCACACGGTGTCGCGCTGGTGGACCTTCTGATTGGCGATGTGGTTCTTCAGGTCGTTGGGCATGTTAACGGGCAGATTGGCCGTGTCGTTGTAGTAGGCCGGCAGCCAGCCGAATATCTGTTGCGAATACAATGAATGTATGAGTACGTTGTAACGTCGATGAAAAAAAAATTTATACAGAAATGCTCGACGTCGATTTACGACCAGCGCATTTTAAATGACCCGAAAAGGACGATTCAAAAAATTTAGACTAGTTCTCAGGGACTTTCAATGCGATAATACCACTTCAAGCATTCGCCACTAGATGGCGAGCAACTTTAAATCTGAAAATCTGCAAGTGGTAAAGTTAAAATAATTGTATAAGTAGAACGCGTTTTAAAAATACTATTTCATCCAATTCTGAGCTATTGCATTGTAAATGATTTGAGTCGTTTTATATTATCCAAAATTGGTCTTTAAAAAATGTGAAAAAAATGCTACGCTTTCGGTTAATATGAGTTTATTTCCAATGGTCCTTTCATGTACAAGAAACTTTCTTTAACCAAAAGATTGGTCATAAAACGTCGAGCATCGCTCTCTCCCCATCGTGATCGATTTCTCGCGTTACACACTCACCTTGTTCAATTTCAGAAAGATGCAGGGCGCCGACTTCTGATAATTGTAAAAGTTGGCCTTGGTGCAGGGGTGCCAGTCGTGTATCAGCACGTCGCAGACCTTGCCCTGTGGCACGGGCTTGCCGTAGTCGCACAGTATGCGATTGTCCTGATTGACGGCGCCGATGCCCGTCTTGTTGTAGACCTGCAGGAACTTGTCCAGGGCCCGGGACCAGTGGCGATAGTTGCCCTCGTCGCTGGCCTTGTACCAGATCAGGGTCGACTCGACGTTGCTCTCCGGTGGCATCGGACGGAAGCCGAGGCCGGGATTGCTGCCGATCAGCGAGCGCTCCAGCTGCCACTTGGGCTGATTGGCGTCCAGGGTCTGATAGAAGACGGCGAGCATGCCACCGAAGAAGGCGGCCAGCACCGCGTAGAAGACCACGTAGAACAGCAGGATCTTGGCTGTTTGTTTTTGGGAGGAGAAAGAGAAAGAGGTTTAAAATTTTCACGTTTGCATCTGTATATTATGTAAAGAGAGCTGAGATTATACAATAGGCATGGGTGTGTGTATAAATTTGCGCGACGCGCTTAATGGTTATAATATGAGAAGTTGATGCGCACGTATGTATAGACACTGTGTCGCGGGTCATCGAGCAAATTAAGATGCGCCGACTAATTGGCCTGAATTATTCGCTCATCGCGTAGCCCTCTAATAGAAAAAAAGAGAGCGCGCGAGATACAGAGAGAGATTATTATTATGTATGAGCGTGTCCGAGAGACGTCATCGTTTCGAACTTGCACCTACTCAATTTCTTACGTTTTAATGCACGTGAATTTGAATTCGAGCTCGTATGGTGCAAGATTTGGATAATACTCGGTATCATCGATCGAGCTTCGAGATTGAGAAAAAGGGGAAAAATGAATAGTAGAAGATGATTCCTTTTTTTTCTATTCTTCGTGATTTCCGAGCTTAAGCATATGAAGTAAATGCACGGGGCGTAAATACGCCTGATGCACGTGGACTATATGACACGCCTTTCAAAATCAATCATATTGAAAGAATCGAGTAATTATAGATGCTATTCGATTTTAAAATAACTGTACGATTCGAGCACGTGTCGAGTAAGTGGTACCATTTTGATTGATTTAGTATAATAGCCATATATGCGTATCGATTATTTTCTTTTTCCTTCCAGTGATATAATATACAAATACGATGTCTATTATATTTTCTAGATTTTTGTCGAGTCACGTTGTCATCGTCGTGGTTGCTTCCTATGCGTTTCGTTGCATTCGGCCTTGCTTTGCGACTTTAAAGAAAAAAAGAAATAAAAAAAACAGATACTCGAGCTACGTTATACATCGATTCGCCGCCAATTGACAAAATCAATTGTGTCTCTCTCGATATGAACACGCGAGAATGTCGCGTCTGCGCTCGCACGTGTATACGAGCGAGAGATTATCCGCCGACGCGTCGATGATTTTTCATCGAAACAGTTGGCGATAAAAGAGAATTAATACATCTGTCGAAGAAAAATTAGCGAGGAAAAAATTCGAAGATACTGAGAAAGTCTCGCGCTCGTACAATAGCTCGTCGGAGGATTTGCTGCACTCGTAAAGATAAAATGCATAAATACAATGTTGTAAATGATTGATTTGTCGATTGCCTCTCTGTGGCGATTGAACTGCTCGCGGCAAACTTGGGTCCTCCACGCGCGCGCACGAGATTACGTAACGGCGGCCTATAAAAAATATTCACAGACGCGCGCACTATCAATTTAATTCGTAATCGATTAAAAAGGCGCAATGTCAATAAACTCGACGTCATCTTTTATATTTTTAGTCTCGACGAGTTTTTTTCGTTGTTCAGCTGCGCAATCCAACCATCGTATTATTATAGCGTCATTCAGCGCGGTGTGTGAAATTTTAATCGGTTAATATTCATAATCTGCCCTCTTTCTTATCCTCGGATAAATAATCACGCGCAAATATATGTATACGCGAAAGAAGGAAAAGGTGAAAATAAAATGAAAAAACAGTGCAGAAAAGCAACGCCGAGCTCGCTCGCGCGACAAAGTGGCGCCCCGCTCATGGCTGGCCGACGATATACATCATCGACTCGCAGCGGTATACTTTACGGGGTATACGATGATGGGCAAGGGAGAGAGAGGAGGGGCGAGGGGGCTACGACCCCCTATCCACGGGGCAGTTCGCGTTAAAGTAGAAAACGACGCTTGCCTGTGGTGTGTGTGTTTTTGCGTGTACGTGTGTGTGCACTATGCCAGTGAGAGTATGCATTATGAGGTAGCTTTAGCTATGGTCTACAGTCTGGGTTATTGATCCCACCTCGCTCTCTCTCTCTTTTTCCCTTATGCGCTATATATGCGTTTTACTAAGTTCGTGAGCGTGGGTCTCTCTATATAGCAATGTTGTGTGTTATGCATGCACACACACATACACACGCGAGGGGCAGTAGTAGTGTGTGGCTCCGAGTGTACTATCTTGTATATATTTTACGGATTCTTCGCTTACGTTTCCTCTTTCTCTGTGAGAATAAAGAAAGAAAGAAAGAAAGGAAAAATAAGCTCGCGAGTATATATCTTGCCTTTCCGAGCTTTCTATACTTCCCATGACTCATCTATTTTTTTTGTGTGCATCTCCGTATAAATAGGCTTTGTGTGTTACGCTGCGCCTTTCTCCGAACTCATTATACAATTCGGCTGGTCATTAAAAACTCAATTATCCCCCGGAATGTATTCACTCGTAATTAAATCAGCTTTTATAGTTATAACGCGTGTACATTCCGAATACATATGATACACGAAGAAAAAAACTCCGGATATTTGTTTTAAATCTTCATCTCGTTGAAATCGTGCCAAATCCGTGTCGTATAAAATTGTTCAAGGCTGCCTTATCCAATCGCGCGATCTCTCATTCTCTCTCTCTCTCGCGCGTTTTTCTGGGGTGATACTGCTTTCGTCCATTCGTTGATTGTCGTTAGTTTCAATTTTCACGGGCTCTCGCATTTGAATTAAAAAGTATATTTTTTATATTTTCATGAAAATAAGTCATCTCGTATTTCCGGAGGAAGTAGTTATCACTGATAATTTTGCCAATTATAAGATGTTTTGCATTACAATAAAAATATCACGCATTCATCATTTTATTTGTAGTTGTTACGACGATTCGCGCGATCGACGAACGAACGCGAGTCGATTGGAAAATTCATCGTCGACTCGCACAACCGATAACGCAGTTATCGTTCTTGTTTGCGTTTGCAGGTAATTTTTATTCATGGAATCGAATTATAATGTACATACGTTTGTCTGGAGATTACGATGTACGTGTGGTATATAGCGAGAAATAGTCGCACGAGCCGAGAAGAATAAAATCATCGAATGCATGTACACGTGTATAATAATCCATATTTTATTTTTTTCCTATGCATTTTGAATGTGCATGGATTTTTCGACACTCGTATGCTCGGATTCAGCTCTTTTCGATCGAGCTAATGTCTTTGATTTTAATTAATTTAGAGAAACTGAGACTTGTTTTAAGCTTTCAACGACGAAGCGCGCGCGTGGCCCGGAGTCCTCGCTCGAGACAGTTGAGACTAACTTCTTTCGTATACATAAATAAGCCATTATTCGTATTCCCTCTCCCTCTATCTTTGCAAGTCGTCGTCGTCGCGCGAGCTTGATTAAATTGAAAAGAGCCATCTCGTCCAGATGCTATAATACCAGCGCTCGAAGTATTACGAGACGGAAAAGAAGAAAAGGAATATACAATCCCGTGGACCTGACAGAACAAAAAAAAAAAAAAAAGAATCGGGAATAGAGAACCTCGGCGTTATCGTTGCGTCGGTAATATACCGTCGATACACACACACACACACATAGAAATACACACACAAGTACAGACGTACGCCCTGTTATGTAACCCGAGAGTCTGTCGCCGCTTTCACCCTCTGCTGCTGCTATATATGTATAATGTACAGTCGCGTCTGCACTGCATGCACACACATACACACACAGATTGGAAGCCCGCCGTGCATGCGCGCCTCGAGTCTCTAGCTCTCTCTCTCTCTCTCTCTCTCTCTCTTTCCCTCTTTGACATAATAATTTTCCATCGAAACTATACTAGCTCGTCCGTGTATAAATATTCATCGGCAGCTCTCTGCTCATCCTCGTTGGCCAGAGAAATTCATTAAAAAACTAAGTGGTATACGAGAGCGAAAGAAAAATATTACATAAAAAAAAAAATAGGAAGAAGAAAAAGAGGCAAAGATTTCGGCTGATTCCGTCTCGTTTGCTCGCGCGCGCACGCGAGAAAGAGAGAGCTTGCATGCACAACCACCCTCCGGTGCCTGACTATCCCCCCCCTCCCTCCTCCTCTCTCTTCTTTCACTCGCGCGTTTCCCTCCGCGTTCCAAAATGTCCGACTACTGCTATACTACTACTTCCACTGCAGCTAGCTAGGCTAGCCTAGCTTTTCACGGAAAACCAACGATCTTACGCGCTTGTACGAGGGTGGTGCACACGTTTTTCATTTTCTTTTTATGTTTTAACGCTGCATACTACGCATCGATAAAATTTTTCGATACTCTCGCCAGCTCGATTTTTTGGCACCTCTAATCGTATTAAATTGTTCACGATGCATTGAGAGCGGGAGAGAGAGAGAGAGAGAGGATGATAGAGAAAAAAAACTGTGCACAGACGTAAGCAGCAGCAGCAGCAGCAGCAGTGGCGAAGAGAGCCGAGCGCGCCCGCGCGGTACGGTGACCTACTTAATAAATATTGCTCCTCTCTCTCTCTCTCTACTCTCTGTGCCGAGCGAGGCGAGTATATAGCATGAGCGTGCAACAAAAAAAAACCTTTACACACGTAGACACACACAGACACGGAGTCAGGGTGTTAATCACACTTCGTCGCGGCTATATACGTATCTTTTTTTTCTAACGCGGCCGAATAAATTAGTCAATCGCACATCGAAATCTCGTTACTCAATGGTGGTGGTGGCGACTGCAATAACTATAGATGTGTGTATGCGTATGTGTGTGCAGCAGAAGTCTAGATTTCGAGCCACCTTGCCACAACCACCGTACGCAGAGGAGAGCTTTTACGCGAGCTTTATTACCTCCTCGCTCACACCGACACGCATGACGATCGGTAATAATAAAAAAAAAATCTTGACCGACAGCTCGCGCGAGTTCGATGAAAATCCAAGCGTTAATAATAATATTCTTGGCTGGATCCAAGGTGGTAATAGCGTACCACACAGAAATTCTAGATTGACGAGTTGGCTAGTTTCTATCTCGCTCGTACATGCACACGAGCACACGCACACACACACACACACACAAATGCATCTCCGTGTGTATAAAGTCGCCATGTTCGCGTCCGCGTGCGCGCCGCTCGCGAGAGAAGACGAGCGAGCGAGCTATATACTCTCTCGTTCTCTATCTCTCTCCGCTGCAATCGATATTTTTATATGTATCGGCTGAATTGTTCAAGATATAAAAGAAAAAGCATGGATGATTCGATTCCATGCCTCTCGCAAAAGCTTCGCGAGCTTTTCTCAGCGATACGTAAGATTTTCTGCCCGATAGGCGGGTAAACGTCGAGTGATAAAAAATAAAGGTTCCGCAATAAACCAAAAATCAGGAAAGACACGATGATAGCGAATGCAAGCGAACGTGTACGCGTTTATGTGTGTGTGCGAGTCTATCGCGAGGGGAGCAGAAACCGTACAAAATTACCAATCTTTGCCGTGTGTGCAACTATAGTTCGCCAAAGTGCATGTACACACGAGCGAGAGAGAGAGAGAGAGAGGAAAAGAGAGCTTCTATCGTTTCGAACGACCAACTGCAGAGGTCTCATCGACTTTAAGGGGGATCGATCGGTTCTCTCTCGCTCTATCTCTCCCTCTGACTCTTGACGTGCTTTTTCATTCCGTTTTTTTTTTTTTTTTTTTTTTTTTATAAACTTTTTCGCTATGTTCGGTAAAGTCGATCGATCGTCCGAAAAAGCGAATATCGATACGTTTTTTTGGTCGACTGTGATGACGCTCGAGCGAGTCAGCGAGGATTCGCGGCGCCTACATCACACACACACACACACACACACACACACACAGGATTCGTGCGAGGGACACAGGATTATGTAAATCCCCCCGAAACGATTAATTCGATGCCAGCGCACGTACGGATACGTGTGCTCGAGTGCTTGCACACGAGTGAGCGCGCCTCATCCGTGACATAATCGCGTGTGCGTGTGTGTGTGTGTGTATGTTGCGTCTATGAGGGTGGATGTGTATTTTTTCCTTTTCGTATACCCCCCGCACAATCGTTACGTAATTCATTAAAGAAGAAGAAGATGCGAAATAGAAAAGGGAAGAAATAGTCGCGATGCACGCGACGACGACGCCAGGAATGCTTTTAGGTACACGACAGTAAAAAAAAAAAAAAGGGAGGGTGATGCGTGTAGTGCGACTCGATGAGCGAACACGATCAAGTTAAAAAGGCAGCAGCAGCTAGCTGCCCAGGACCAACTCTACTCACCCCAGCTTGAGCCGGTACGACCCATGACCTGTCCGGTCTCGGAGTTGTAGAAGAAGATCCTCATGCTCTCCCATTTGTCGAGATCGGGCGGCGGCATGTAGTACTGTTCGGTCACTTGTGCCTTCTTCTCGGCCATCTTTTCTGCCTTCTTTTTTTTCGCCTTTAGGGCTTACTTTATGCGAAGGAAATTATACTCCTCGAAAGCTCGACTTTCGGGTACTCTCGACACTCGGGGGGTCCACACGCGCACTCGTAATAATACCAATGCACTTCTCTCCTGTGGGGCGGCGGGCGCAGAGCACTTGTTATACAATTTGTATATCGATCTCGATTATTATTACGATTTATTAAAAACCCAAAAACGAAACCCACAACTTCTGTTTTACATTAAATTTTATTTGATTATTCAATAATTCAACAACGGCTTGGCGTCGAGAGAATGCAAAACTTTTCTCTCTTTTCTCACTCTTCTTCTTCTTTCTCTCTTCTCTCTCTCACTCTCTCTCGCAAGCGCGCGTGCCTTTTTCTCACCACACACTGGCCTGTGCTACTACTGTGCTGTGCCTCGCTTCCTCCTCACTGCTGCTGCGTCGTCGCCGTCGGGTTCTCCAGCGCTGCTGCTGCTGCTGCTGCTGCCTGTCGAGGGATGAATATTGAGCGATATCGCAGAAACGTACGTAAGCGCGAAGGAGATAGAGAATGCGGGACGCGACGTTACATGGTTTTCGCGTATATACTCCCCCCCGCTTTGAGCGCGAAGCGAAGCGCGCGGAGGAGGCTTCTCCACCCCTCCATCCCACCTCCTCCTCCTCCTCCTCCTCCTCTCGAGATATACTATATACTTGAAACTCGGCGCATGCTCGAGCTTTATCTAGTTCGCTGCTGCTGCTTCTCATCGAGCTCGAGGCTCCATGTATACATGTATATAAAGCAAAACGGGGGTGCTCCGCTGGATGGTAGTAGCAGTGGTGGTGGTGGTGGCGGCAGTGGAGGGTTTATTATATCGACGAGCTTCTCTCTGCTGCGTGTATAGCAGCACGGCACCTACATATAAGCGACGCAGGTGGCGCCAACGCAGGCGTGTTGTGTGTTCGATCGTCGTCGTCGTTTCGCAGCTCGACTTGCACCACTCATGCTTATATATATATATAAACTGGCGGCAGCGGCGGCGGCGGTGCGGCGAGCGAAAGAAACGTATGTAAGAGGATGATGACGATTGTGTGCGGCTATATTATAGAGGCAAGAGAGAAAAGCTAATGATGAGGTTTAGCCGACGTAGAGAGAGAGAGAGAGAAGAATACTTATCCTTGTTTTTCCGTGTGCCAAAAGACGGCCCGATGGAGCAACAGCAGCATCTGCCAGCCCGCATATTATATGCCTCGACTGTATACATATATAATGCAAGAGGACTTTTCTCTGTCTCTCTAGCTTACTTGCTTCTTCTTTTTTTTTTTATTACGTCGACGATTGGACAGACGTGACCAGTAGCCGATATCGGCGAGCCGAGAGCTCTCTCTGCGCGCAGCACGGCCAGGAAATTGATATATATGATTCTCGTTCACGTTCTCGATTCCTTTTTTTTATACATCTTATCTCGCTGGTTACTGCCTCTCCTCCGACCGTAAAAATGTAATTGTTTCTCTGGCTCGCAAAAAAAAAATTCGCGAATTGGGACGATGACAATATGATAATGATCGCTTCGAGAACAGCCATGGGTGGTTGGTAACATTTTTTATTAAATATTTTCATTACAGGAGGTTAAAATATTCATAATGCATTCGGATAACAGAATTTACAAATATATCTCGATATTTTTTCCGCATATATTTATAATATATAGGTGTGTTTATATACACATCACAAATTTGTTTGTAAACTCTTTATACTTTTTTTTTAATATTTACAATGAGCTATAGTGGCACACAAATTCATCCACATCGTGTGTATAGAGATTGCGACTGTTGAGTTCGATAAATTTTCATTTTCGTATTTTTGTTCAACTTGTTCGAATTTAATTACAATCACGTACTCTCTTTCTCTCGCAGCAACTTTCGCCCATTTTTCGCTAAATTCAGCATAAATATTACGACTCATTAATATCTTAATCTCTGTAATCATTTTTTCAATTTCCTCTTATTTTTTGTTTTTATTTTATTACTTTTTTTTATTAAAAATTACTCTCCCATTTACTACGGATTAGTCGTCGCGTTTTTTAATTTTAATGATAAATAATCGATCACCGCTTTGAGATTCAGTAAGTAAATGTACAATACGTATTTGCTTTAAAATTTTTTTTTTGTTTTTTTTCACGTTTTATGTTAATCTTACCAACGCTCATTCATAAATTTCACAATAGCATTCTACGATACATACACACATTATTCTCTATTAATCCTATAATCCATTTTTTTTTTTATTTATTTAATTTTTCTCAGTAACGTTATTCTCAACAAATATCGCTGCTCAGCCGAGTACACTCGAGTATCGCCTAGGATATACCGTTTTCAGGAAAAAAAATGTACACGGTCCTGGGATGAGAATATCAAATTCATTTATGCATTAATAACTCGGCTGTAATATTTTTCCTTTTCTCTTTTCTATATCGTACTTTTGAGCGCTGCCGCGTTTATCTATCGCAGTGTAAAAAAAATTTTCAGCGCTCGCGTAATCTATTATAAAATTATTTCACATCGATCGACTTCTTTGAGTAACACTTACACGATTGATTATAAATACAAGCAAATAAAAACACATCGAATCGTTCGATGACGTTCGTTGAAAAAATACATATCGTATGAAAAAAAACAACATATACAAATAGCTTTTTGGCAATTCTCGTTTTATCAAGATTCCAAAATAACGCATACTTTATGACACGTTGCGATGCTTTTCTAACATAAACTTAATCATAAGTACTTGAAATTTGTGGAGAATTTTTTTTCTCGAGGTGTACTATTTTGTTTAATCAAATAAACATTATCCAACTCAGGCGTAATCAAGCAATAGCAAATTAAAATAGCAAAGCTTGAAAAGCGAGGCTAAAATTTTACTCTTTGTATAACAATCATATAACTTACATCTCACTTAATTTGAGCACTCTTCTGGACAGCATCGATTTGATTATTTATGAAAAAATGAAAGAAAGAATTTATAACTATTTGACAATGTTACCGACGATCGACATTTTATTGTTGGTTGTCTCGAACAATTAGGAAGATATTCACGAGGAGTTTTAATTATTTTTTTCAACGTTACTACCAATTGTTCCTGCGACCCATCAATAGCAGGAACATATTTACCGTGACAATTATATTTTTATAATTTTTTATTCTTCTTCATATTTATCTTATTGTGCTCGACTTTTCATCTGCTTGAGAAGCTAGATTTACAAGGATAAAATTTTTTCACAGTCTATGGATAGAAGAATCGATCGATTAATCAATTGTCGCCAATTGCGCGCGATAGTCGACCCGCATTGACGACGACGATTCGCGATGAGAATAAAAACTACATCGATGTGTGTACCCTAAATATTGGATTGATTATTATTATTTTCTTTTTTAGAAATATCGAGTATTTTCCAGTATAAACTCTGACGATTTTTCTTTTTTTTTTTTTCAATTATTACAATTAGATTGTTTTTAAACTACTGATATATTTCAAAACGTTCATCTCATTCTCAATTCGCAACATACTATCAAAGTACATCGTTAGTCATTTATTCGGTGCGCGTATAGGAGAACCGGGGCACACCTTCGAGCCCATGAAACATCAATTTCACTAATATATCTCAAGATACTTCGAGGGCGCAATTGTATATATATAAAGGTTATACAATAAGTTGATACGCTTGAAAAAAAATCATTACTTGTGCAACATATATCTCGATGATTTTTTTTATAACGCTTCAGGAAAACTCCAGCACGGAAAAGATTCAACTTTTGCTTTTTCGTTTTAATGAATAATTATGTTTACTTACGAGTCTATTATTATGAGGTATAAGTTGATTTTCGTCAAATTTACGGCAATGATAAAATGTGTGATTTCACGCGTATTATTAAGTCGCTTTGCCATCGCGAATTTCTATTTTATACACAACGATGAATCAGATAATTATTTATCTATAAATCTACATTAGTCTTATTACGTATGCAAAAGTGAGTTCAAAAATAGAATAAATAAGCTTCTGTACGTTGATCTCTTATGCGCGTTTTCACATATGCAATTACAATTATGCTTACAAAAACGAATCGATGCTTTACGCTCTTTGTTGTTTGTATGCACGCGAATTTACTTCTATAATTGTTTATGTTAATATACACGCCTGTGACTTTCTTTATTTTCTCTATTTTTGCCGTTTTAAACTTTTTAATTCTCAAATCCACATTGTGATTATTATCAGCTTTATATGCTTCTTTTTGATTATTCCGGACTCGCTAATAAATGCTTTCAAAAATGAAGTCAGGAGATATACATGTATGTCGTTGTTCATACTTGAAATTTTTTTTCATAACTTGCAATCAGTCACTTATAGGTGATCAATGACCATTGATCATGCTTATACATTCTTCATTCTTTCGTGAAAAATGTTAAAAGATCTTAATTAGATGTTTAGAGAAATTTTTCGTTGCGATCAACAGAAGAGAGACCCACGTAATATACTTACGATTGATAAAACTATTTTGATATACACTGAATACTAAACAAAGCACAGACTAATTACAAATATTGAGTTGAGATTAATTACTGCGAGTTTTTCATTGATATAGTAGTCATGAATCACTGAAACGATTTTCCTTTGGGTCGAATGTACTTGATTCAATTCTAAGTGAAGATTTTTTAATTAAAGTTGTAAAATTGTTATACAATTCACGTAGGCTTAACAATTAATTATTTGGTATTTTTCATGAGGAGCAAACTCATCCTGTGATTTTGCTATTTCCCAATATCTTGTTAAAAATAGTTATGATTTTTCTATGTACGGCAGACAAAATAACGATAAATATGTGTTTTTCTTTCATCTAATTATTCAAATTGCCATGTTCGAGATCATTATATTAACAAAACATTTTGTTTTTGTTTAGAGAGAAAATTGGTCTCTCGAGTCAATCTTATTAGCAACGGAATTTTTTTTCTAGCCCAACAAATTCGAGCGAGTTTGTGCACATTTGTAGAAATACATCAGTTCACAAATGGATTCTCATGATTAGAAAACAATTTGTCTCGTGAGATTTCTCATTTTTTCAATAGAAATACAAAAATCGTTTTTACAATAAATACAATTTTTCACAAGGATGCTCAAGTGTAACGATATTTCTGCTTCTTAACATTTATCAAAATATAAGAGAAATATCGATCAACTATGGCGAAGCTTACTCAATACAGATAGAAGCTTCAAGATCTGTGAAGAAATAATTATTATGTTTCAACAATCGTGAATCTGTCTGACTAGCTGCCATTGACGAGATTTCGCTCTAAAAAACTGTGTACATGACGGCACAGGGAGCTCTTTTCGATTCTCTCACTCGTTTTACCGTACACAAAAACGAACCATATTCTTACAACTTTGTACACAACCAATTGTTAGATATCTTAGGGCCTATTTTATTTTGTCATAAAACTATATCTATTAAATCGATGACTTAGTCGCGAAAACGATTTACCTTTTCACATTTTACTACAAAATTTGTTTACGTTCATGATAGTTTACAATAATATTATCCAGTATAACAACGAGATTCGATAACGTTGTAAAAAGCATAAATATTTTAGCCTTATTTTCGTGTACCTTTCTATATAGTTTAAAAAAACTCTGCGCTATAATAGACGAGGTTGAACAAGATAAAGCTTTCAGTATAAAATTACTAAAATTTCTCCAATGGACGACTCTTTGTTTCATACTTTTTTTTGTTATATTTTGTTGTTTTTTAGGTGACCACTTTTTGTAAACAGAATCTATTAAATTTAAACTACGACATTCAAATATATACACCTAGACTTTGCAAAATTTGCTGTATCAGCGATGTCTTAACTAGAATATTTATTATCATAATCTTGTCGCGTTCATTTTTTAATTCGTATTACAGTAAACACAAAGAAGTTTGATAACGGCAGCTATATAAGATAATCGAACACTTGTGGTTTTACTCAATAAGTAAAGAATTGAAAAATATACAGTAGTGTATAATGTGTTAGAACGTGTGAATAATATTCATGTACAACATACACCAAATTTTTTTTTGTAGTAAAATAGTACTGAATGTAACAATTTTTTACTTTAATTTCAAAAGAGCGTAGTAGAAAAGATTTTTTAATTTTTTTTTCTTTTCTTAAGCGACATTTAAAAAGGGTGGAAGTCGTGCCAGTAATACATATTTATATATTACCATTTACCTTTAATTGGAGCGTTGAAACGGAGAATTAAAAGTATCATTTTACAAAATTATCATTTTATTCAATGAGCGCACTTTTTAACGAATAAAACGTAAGGCGCGCAATATTTCTATTAGCTTTTACATTGCGACGTCAGTAAACACATGTACGTTTTTTTCATTTCATTTAATTTATAACATTTATCGTTTCTTTCAAATTCATTATGATTTTCAGATCATTTTTATTGCTCTGCAAAAAAAACAAACAAATCGGGCTCAACAGTTTCGTACATTGTAAGAGGCTAAAAATTCATCAAACATCCGACTTATGAAAAATCAGATCATTCATTTAAAATTGTATGTACAAAAATTCATTCAAAAAATCAATAGCCTTCATGTGGTCAACAAATTCATTCTCCACGTTAAAGACGCATTATGATGATTGCAGCAAGAAAGTTCATTTATCGTGTCAATACACGTCTTCTGCTAAATTTACGAATTGATGTTATAATAATTTTTAAATTTAATCGTTTTAACGAGCTTCAATCTCAATTTAATATCACTGGTAAAAAAAATAAATTGATCGCGATTCCATACACAACAAATAGCAACATAAAAATAATCAACATAACCATTTCGAATTGATCGGACATTAGCGGCAAACAACCACGGACAATTTAGTTACGAAAATGCCTCGTTACATCCGTGCGGCATTTCCCGCCATAAATTGATTTCATTCACAAAAATTGATTGGCATAAACAAAAAAAAAAAATTATAATCACTGGTTTTCACATACTGTGCACACTTCAATAAACGCCATTGTACACGAGTATCGCGAATATTTGTTATACGTAATAATAGCAATAATTAATGAAATAATCAATAAAATTCGATGATAAATCATCGTCGATATCATTAATACGCGTATAAATAAGAACACAGTAAAAAGTATTCATAACTAATTGCTTGTACCATGATTTTACGAGCTTCGCAATTTCACAAACTCTCATCTTCAAGTACTTGGAGAAGTTAGTAAAAAATGAGAATAGTTAGCGTAAGAGAATAAGCATCTACATTATGTGTCATATATAAATACATTCAATGAAGACTAAAGAGTTTCGCTTTCAACAATTAAATACAAACTCCGTAACGAATCCTCGGAGTAAAAGTGCGTCTTTTTTTTCGTACATCAATGCAATTCACGGAATTCGTCAGTAATAACATTCGAGTCGGGCGCTGAAAAAAGCGCCGCCTCCTTGGCAATGGCGATTGATCGTTGCAAACGTTTCGTTCGGCTGCGGCGATGAACGTCGTTCACAGGAGGGATAGAGTAGTACCACGACAACGAGGACGATGCGGATGATTATGCTGTCATTGCAGCTGCCACTACTGCAACTGCCTTACCGTCATAATCAACTGCCTTCTCTGAACCAAAGAAGGACTCTAACTGGGCCAGCTGGTCCACAGCGGGGGATCACTTGTCAGAGCTTTGGTTCTTTTCGTTACTCGATTTCGGCTTCCCCGACGAATAATCTAATTTGTAGGTAGCTGTAAAACGAATAAACGAGGTTTAAAAAATGTTAGATTCACATTAGATTCGATCGAATTGCTGAAAATTTTACCTTGTTTCGTAAGCGTATCCATCGTCACCTCGGTGCAGTCTTGGGCTAAATGGGCGTTGCTCCCGCAATTGTAACAAGATATTCTCACTGGCTGTGACATCGGCGTCGGCGATATCGGCTCCTTTCGTTGTTGTTGCTGTTGCTGCTGCATTATCGTTGGCGGCGCGGAATTAACTGGAGCATACGTGACGGGAACCGATGGAACGAAAATGTGTGGCTGTTGCTGCTGCGGCGGTGGCTGTTGTTGCTGATGTTGCTGCTGCCCAGGCGAAGTCTGCTGTACGTTCGTCTGTTGCGGCGGTTGTTGTTGCGCGTTCGTCACTGGATGGCCGCCTGGTGGGATATTTCCGGGTGGTGGAAAGTGATACAACATCTCGCCGTTGTGCTGATAGGCCAGCGTAGGTAGCCCGGTGCCGGTCGCGCGTACGCGTGTGTGAAATTCGTATAAATACCGGTTGTCGCGGGCCTCAGAGTCGTGAAGTGTCCCGTGTGCGCCAGATAAGCCGGACTCATCGGGGTGGGCGAGGGCGCGCCTGGACCACCCGCGGGGGGAGGCGGACCCGTTACGTACTGCGGGGGCTGCATCGGTTGCCCCGCGTTCGGCGCATTGTTCGGCGGGGGCGCTCCGCCACCGGACTGCTGACCGCTCGCCACGCCGTTCATCATCTGCGTGGGAGGCGGTGGTGGTGCTCCACCACCGCTCGACGTCGTCGACGTTTTGTGCCGCGCGATCATGTGTGACTGATTCTTTCTCGATACCGATGATCCTCGCCCTCGATCCACGCCGAGGGTGGCGGCGGTGGTGCTTGCTGCTGCTGACTCGACGGAATGGAATGAACTGTTTGTTGTTGTGTGTTGTGTTGCTGTGTGTTGATGTTGCTGTGCTGCTGTTGATGTTGCTGCTGCTGCTGTTGCATCGACAGATCGACGTTTCCCTGAATGTTGTTCTCCTGCCAATTCGTGGCTGGTGGCGTCACCGGTGGCGAATGACTGTTCGGGCTCTCCGTCGTTGGCGAGTGATACTTATTTTTGTCGACTCTATTGCTATTATCTTCGAGGCGCAGCCCTTGAAGCTGAGTCAAGCAGTAATAGTGCTGCTGCGCGCCACTTCGACTATAAAGGAACAAACCGAAATTGACAATCAAAATCGAGCAAAGTGCTACTTTTACAAAATTGACCGTCCATCCAAACTTACTTGGTGTAGCGATTCGGAACCCCGACGGGCACCGGTGTGAAGCAGTTGTAGCACGCGTTGTGCGCGGGATAGAGCGTAGTCGGCGTCGCGTGAAACATCTGTATCTGGGCCGGCTGCTGCTGCTCCATGTGATTTGCGTAGCCGCCACCGCCTCGCCTCATGTTGTGCTGCTGCTGTTGCTGTTGCTGCTGCTGTTGCTGCTGCGTCTGCGGATGATAATTGTGCATGCTCGTCGGGTCCGCCGCCGCCGCTGCAGCTATATTCGCAGCAACAGCAGCGGAGGTTTTGCCACCGTTCAGCGCCTCGCCAACGCTGCTCTCAACAACGGGCATGGTCTGAAAATGGAAATTCGGTAAACGTTTCGCAATGGCTTTATTACGACGCACGTAACCAATTTCGTTATTATTGCCAGCGACGTTCATCACCTCGCTCATCTCGTGAGTCGCGTCGGTAGACGACGACGAGGAGGAGACGCTGTTAGGACCTTCGAAATTTTTATTGCTACTACTACTGCTGTCGACGCCATTGGTCTGACTCTTGGCAATCGGGCCGTTAAACGTAACTCCATCGGTCGATACGTCTTCGTTGCTCAGTCTCCGAATCTGTGGGAGTTCATCGTTAATAGATCATGATCAATCAATTGTCTAAAAATTGACTAATTAAAAAATCAGCTAGTTTACCTCGTTCTTAGAATAGTTCTGGAAGTTGCCTTTGAAATTGGGCATCTCCTTGTTTCCCGTCTCGCTGGCCAGCGCAGGCTTGAGTCTGGGCGGCGCCTGTTGAGCTTTTGCACCCAGCGGCGGGCCCATTGTCGTCGGCGTTGTCGTCGAGGTCGACGCGATCGTCGCCGGAGGCGCAGCAGCTATGTGCTCGCCGCTGTATCTGCCGTTGTAAGGAACGAGCGGCCTCGACGGCATCAACGGCGGCAATTGTGGCGCCCTGTTCGAGCTCATCGACGGCAGCAGGCATGGAGGACGTCGTCGTGCCCTGTGAAAGAGAGCAGGTGTTCAGAACATCATTTTATGGGGAAATTAAATTACGGCACTCACCATAGCCGACGAATTTGTGATGTTCGTTTGAACATTTGAACTAGAACTAGAGGTTGAGATCGTCACGGTATTCGAGGTAGGCTGAGTCGATGTTCTCGGTTGTAATTGTTGCTGCTGCTGCGACGTAAGCGCTGACGAGGCCGTCGACGAGGACGACGTCAACGTCGGTGGTGGCGGGCCGTTGACCTTGTTACGCTGCTGCAACGCGACCGTGGGCGAACTGCTTCGGCTGTGAGTCTGCGAGTGCGTCGGCGACGATTGCTGACTGACGAGCGGCGAGTAGGCAGCAGCAGCCGTTGGTGGCGGCGCCGGCGCCGGGACCATCTCGCCTGCACCCGCCGTCACCGTCCCCGCCACCGGCGCCGCCTGATAGACGATCTGATGATTGTGCTGCATCAAGGGCCAGGGCGCCATGGGCGCCATCGCGGCGTAGCCCACCGGCAGGTAGTGCGGCTGGCCCGCGGCCTGAGGCGGCGGGGGCGGTTGCGTCATCGACGCGATCTGCTCGGTCGGCACGGGCAACACCGCCATGCCGCCGCCCGGATGCTGGTGCATAATCGCTGCGGCTGCGGCCTGCGGCGGTGGCATTCCCTGCGCCATCAGCGCGCTGTTACGCATGTGCATCTCTTCGGGAAACTCGTGCAGTACTGCGAAACATTAAACGCGTAACGCGCGACGAGCGATAAGTTTGTGGTCTGAATGAAAGTCAACAATTAATGAATGCTCTTCGTTCATTCGTTCAATGATATTATGGAGAGTGATTAATCGTCGATGACAGGGCAGCTTTTGACTTTAAAATTGGAAATTGTTATGTAACGATCAGTGGAATCGAATGGAATGATGCAGGATTACAGTTTCTGGGCTTTAATTACCTTGAATAGTTTGCATTGGTGGATGAGTCACCACTAGCTCTGATTCATTTTGATTTACACAAGGTACGCAACCCTGAAATGAAAATTATTGTTAATATTGCAACATTTGACACAAGCGATATTTGACTTTGGACTATAGGATGACTTACTTGAACAGTTTTGTGTGATACAGGCCCATTTTTGTTAACACCCAAGCGTGTCTCTTCCTCCCTCAATTTGAGAAAGATGTCTGCTATGGTGCTCTTCTGTTGATAATTAAAAGCAGGATGATTGAGAGCCATGGTGTAGATTAAAAGTAACTCTTCCAGGGGCTGGTAATCTCGTGATAAATTGGTCCCATTGAGCATTTTGGTGAGCATCTCGTCCGGATCGAAATTTGACAAATTTTTGTACATGATGACTGCGCACGCATGATTGCAAGTGTGCAGCAATGCCATGTACAGAGCCAATTTTCTCCTTGTGTGCTTGTCGATCAGATCACTGTTTGACAAATCAGTCAGATCCGAGGGTGTATTGGCACGATTCTCAGTTTCTCTGAGAGTTGTGTAGTCCGCTTGCCTAGGTCTTCTATGCAAGCCCCCAGATACCGTACTTCAAATGGTAAGCACATGTTTAGCAGAGTGCACATCACATCTATGCGCTTATAACTGTAAAACATTAAAACACATTAATCAATATCTATTAAACATAAACTTTTCAATTTATATGTCTAAAAATGTAAATTGTCTTTTTGTACCAAATCTTCAGTATACAAAAAAGACTATTATTTATCTACTAGTCATAAATTTAACAAGCATTATTTAAATAAAAAATCAATGTAATTCAGATAAAGATAGAAAGATTTGACAGACAAGCAAACTGTTTAAACACGATAGTAACGTGAAAATTAACGATAATTAGATCTACAAACATAATCATCGACTTATCCCATCCGCGAGTTCATCATACTCAAGCCCCACGCGAGTAAATATTTACCATTTTCACGCTTAAGCCCGTAACTTCTGTGCTTCCAAAAACACAGAAGATATTTGGAAAACAAACAGCAGTTAAGTTTTTTGATTTCTCCGAGACGCTTTCATAACAAATACGTACTATATGCACGTTTGTGTGTATGCGTAATAATACGAGCTTTCCCAAACAAAGTCATATTCGTTCAAACGTCTTGTCTTATCATATTGCTTTCCCTCTCTCTCTCTCTTTCCATGCGGACGTAGTGCATACGTATGTCTCGTCGCGTACGTACACACGCATACGCACGCAACAGAGAGTAAAGCATGAATTCGCGTATCAAACGCGAAAATGTCAATTCAAAGCAATATTGTGTGTGTGTGTGTGCCGAGCTTGTGCACGCGGAGCATATGATATTCGACGCGCAACAGAGAGGAAGATATAAATGTATTATACAGCAATCGTCTGTGCTGATGCTGCAGCAGCTTCCTCGCTATTTTATACCCCGGCGACATTTTGCGCTATGCGCGTGTATGTACGTCTATGTGTGTCCAAAGTCTCTCGTCTCTCTTTTTGCGCTGGCTTTCCCAATATAAAAAAAATTGTCCAATGCATATGTCACAGGCTCGATTTGCATGTGCGGTGTTTATGTGAAAGGCCGCAGCAGTCCAGCTCTGCTACATAAGCACGCCTAATAGGTAAAGAGTTGTGCAGCGTTGTATATTTATGCTACAAAATATACGCACACACGCGTGCAGCACGCGAGGAGACCTACGCACACATCGACGAGGTTAATACATCATCTTCTCGCGAGAGAGAGAGAGAGAGAGAGAGAGAAGAGATAAAAGTATCGTATGGCAGACATTGACACAAGTCTATAAATGAGTGAAATGGAGCTAAGTATATAACACGACGGCGACGACGTCGTCGCTGCGAAAGAAAAAGAGAGAAGGAGGAACAAACACACTGCACGTGTGTAGAGTAGGCTATAATACACACACGCACGGGCCTCTGTCTCTTTCGGGACCGAAGACAGACGGCTTCTTTTTTTTTGACGTATCGACGAAAAATAAATAAACACTTTTGAGAGCTTACCTGGACAGATTTCCAAACCATGATACCACGTTCTCCTTACACACCATTGCCAGACAACATTGGGATACCACTGTGGTGCGTGAAAAGGTGTAGTACGTGTTTGTTGTATGTATATGGCTATGCTCCGTCTGTCTGTGTATGCGAGTGCAGCAGATATACTTCTATTGCTGCTACTGCTGCTGCTGCTGACTGACGATCCCGTCGACTCCTATTATAAATTGGCGACGACGACGACGACGACGACGACGACGAACGAGACGAGCCGAGACTGCCGAGTTGAGACCGAGCGAGATCTCTCGCCCCTATGAAACAATGCGAATCACTGAATCTCTTTTTTTTTCCTTCCTTCTGTCTTCCTTTTTAATTTCGTTCTCCGTCCTCCTCTCCTCTCTCCTCCTCGTCGTACCACAACCGTGAGCTTCGACGAGGTCTATTATAACGGCGGCGACGACGCGCGTGCACTCGATGTGTTTTATAATATAAAAAAAATGATGACGACACTCTGCTGCTCTCTTTCTTTCTTGCACTCGCGATTATATGGTTTATATTGTAAGGGAGAGAGAGATAGATAGATAAGAGAGCCACGCAAAAAAATCGTAATTGTCTTGTATTTATATATTATGCTGTGGCTTGCTGCATCCCTCTGTATATATAAAAAAACGCGAAACAGCACCTAATCTTTTTTTCGTCTTTCCTTCTTTGTTTTTTCTTTTCCTCCAAATAATTGGGCTTCAATCACACACACACAGACGCAGACGAAAAAAACAACAACGACGATGCACGAAAATTGAATCGATTCCTCGTGTTTTTTTCTTCGCTAAAAACGTCGATGCACGATGCAACGCACACAACAATATCACTTATATTGTATTATTGTGCCTCCTTATTCAGCAGCAGCGAGAGAGACCCGCGCGCGCTCGCGACGATGGGCCAATGTTATTAGATGCATGTGTATAGCCAGCCCCGCACGGATAAAACACAAACACACGCACACGGGCAGAGCACAGCACACGGCATGTAATGTACACCAGAGCACACACACACACACACCAAGAGAGACACAAGTGTATTTTATAATGCACGAGATGAGTAAACTGTCGTCTATTGGGCTTTTTTTTCTCAATTTATCATGGGCAAAAGTAGCCGAGAAGCAGCTGCTGCTGTCTTCGGTTCGCACTGCTTGGCTGCTGCTGCTGCTATCTCTCCGCTCTTTTTTTTCCCTTTTTATTACTTCTCCTATGCTCAGCGTGTCGTTGTATGCGTGTTACGTTTACGTATATGTATATATAAACACATTTGAACGCACAGACACACGATTGATGCACGTTATACGTATGCGTGTGCGTTTACACGCATGTATTATTCTCCGAGAGTCCGCTGCTGCTGTTGCGAAATATATATATATGTAATATCCCTCTCTTTCGCTCGCTCGCGAAACACTAGTATTCCACTATACTGTACTCTATATGTCGCTCGGCTCGGCTCGGCTTGGATCGCGCGCGCCGCGACGTATAGACGACGACGACGGCGGCGGCGGCGGCGGTGTGTGCCTGCACACGCGCTATTATATATGCACACACGCACCTAGAACTGGCGTCTCGCTTTGGCACGCGGCGCTCCTAATATAATATATTATATATATATTGTGTGGATGCTGACTGCATGCATGTATGCGTGTAAATGTGTGTATGTTTAGCGCGCACATATACGTATATTTCGCACGCAGAACTATGCGCGAAAGAGAGAGAGAGACCAGCGATGGGCGCGAGCAGCAGCAACTTGTGTTTGTATACCTACGATATGCTCCTGCTATAATATGATGATGATCGATGCGCGAGCGCGCGGCCACCAAATGATATTATTTTGAATGAATAGGGTACTCAAGTTTTCGCGAATTTATTTATTAACTATTACCTTATTACTGATCACGGCGCGATGGGACATCGTGTCGATACCTTCGATCGAGCTTAAAAATTTATAAATACACATTAACTTGCATAAATAAAGACAAAAATTTGTTTTCAATGCAGTTGCTGATGGTGTAATTTAGTTTTCGAAAATTCGAGCAAACATCTACAAATCGGTAGAAGTAAACAATTATGGAAACCACTTCATTTGAATGAAAACTTATTGGGTGTTCGGACGCTAGAGGGCGATCGATTCGTGAATATGGCGGTTACGACTCGTGAGCTGTGACGCCCGCGCGGCCACCGCAGTAAGCATTTGGAAATCCCACGCGCCGCATGTCGATTGTCGAGTCGTTGAGTTGATTTTACATCTTTACACGTTACAACGCAGCAGCGTGAAAAACAAAGAAAGAACTTGTCGATCGCAGACAGTGATTCTCGTGCAAAGTATAAAATTTATTAGTTTGTGTGATTCTGTTGAACAATGGCTCAAGTCGACCAAAGCTGTTTGGATAAGTTGAAAACTTTTCGGAAAAAGTTCGATTGGAAGGATGAAAAGCAAAGACATCAAACTCTCCACGATTTCTTTTCTTGATTGATAATTGTGAGGGAAAACTGCCAAATCTCCGAGACATTTTTGAACCCAGAGAAATTGATTGGCTTGTCGGTTCTCGAGACAAAGAGGGCCAGACGCTGCTGCACTTGGCTGTGACCGGAGCCAACAAGAAGGCGACCGAATTACTACTGAGAAACGGTTCGGATCCGAATTTGGTTAAAAAAAGTGGATTAATGGCTCCTCTCCACATAATTTGCGACTCGAAGAAAAATAAAGAATCTGCGGTATTCTTGAAGATGTTCTTTGACATCAACGACGAACTTAATCAGCGGGTAAAAGTCAAGACCCAAGACTTTTTCGGCCGGACAGCGCTGCACCTGGCTCTGAAGCACAAGAACACGGAGGTGACCGAATTACTGCTCAGAAGAGGCGCCAATCCGGATTTACCAATGAAGGATGGATCGAATCCTCTGCTTATGATTTGCAGGAAAGGCAACGATGACGATGGGGCGTTTTTATTAAAGATGTTCTTCGAGATCAACGACGCAAATCATCATACGTTGCAAGTAAATGCCCAGAATAAGTTTGGCCAATCACCGCTACATTGCGCTGTAGCGTACAATTTTAAGATAGCAGCCGAATTGCTACTAAGAAGAGGTGCGAACCCAAATTTAACCATGAAGGATGGATCGACGCCTCTGCACATGATTTTCAGTATGAATAAATACTTCAACAATGATGACGAAAGGGCGACTTTCGTGAAGATATTCTGCGACATCAACGACGAACTCCATCAGACGATTAACGTCGACGTTCTAGACAATCGGGGTCGGTCACCACTGCATTATGCTGTGGAACGTCGTCTTAAAAATACGACTGATTCGCTACTGAGAGGAGGCGCTGATCCAAATTTTGCTGCTAAGGGCGGATATACACCTCTGCTCTTGGCTCTGAAAAACGAGGATTTCAAGTTGCCGAAGTACTGCTGAAAAGAGGCGCCAATCCGATTTGGACCACGACTAATGGGTGGACCATCCTGCATTTAGTTTGCCAGAAACGCGACGAACTCGAAGTTTCGAAATTCTTGAAGCTATTCTTCGAGATCAATGACGATAAAAACTACCAAGTGCAGATCGATGCCCGAGACGAGAGGGGCCAAACTCCGTTGTGCATGGCTCTCGATTTCGGACGCACAAAAGTGGCTGAAGTATTGCTGAGAAACGGTGCGAATCCGAATTTGGCCAACAAGGAAGGCTCGACCCCTCTGCACATTATTTGCGCGGGAGACTACGACGATATACTGCCGAAATTTTTGACAATATTCTTCCACATCAGCGACGAAAAGCATCAAACGGTGCAGGTCGATGCCCACGATAAGTGGGGTCGGACACCCCTGCAATTAGCCCTGAAGAATTTCTTGCTTGATGTAGTCGATGTGCTCTTGGATCGTGGTGCGGTTTTGTCCAGTTTCGTTATTCCTACCGGGAGGGATTTCGACGTAAGTTTTAAAGTGTTAAATGGGCATGCGTGTAAATTGGAACGAGTGTCCAAGCTGCTGGTTGTCGTCGAACGTCTAGAGAAAAGAGGATACGAACTCGATCTACGTAACGCCCTGACAATCGTGAAAACATTTGCTAAGTGCGGATTATTCGAGAAGTCGAGAGATCTTGAATTTTTGTGTAGCAACGAAGAATTAATAAGCGAAGCAGAAGGATTGATGATTAATCCGAGGCTGTCGCTTTACGATTGGATTTGGATGCGACCCAAAAAGGCGGAAAAATTACTCACGTATGTGGACTACTTGGAATTGGCGCGTTCTAAAAAATTGAGGAAGCTCAGCTACGATTCTCGTATGATATGTACAGCACAACTTTGTGAGATAATGTCGAGAAGATTTCGTCGGCGGTGGACAATGGAATTTTTCTTGGTGCTGACGCAATATCAGCTACCGATTCTTTGCTGTGAAAAAATCATCGATTTCCTGAAGAATGAAGACTTGTTGGGAATATGCCAGGCAGCAGAAATCGTTGTTGAAGAAGAAACCTAATAAATATGTGATGCCATTCACAAAGGTATTTTCATCTTTTTTTATGCGAAATAATAGTTTTTTCCCTCATTTTTTAATCTCTGTAATTTTTTTCTAGGTAAGGACGTCGAGATTTTTCATGTGTACTTCTCGGTTGAAAACTTTGAAGTATATAAGTCAGTTTCCACGATTATCATTACATATTATATAAAATAAGAATTATTTTGATGGAAATAAAATTAATAAGATAAATCATGAAGTATCAATTTGTATTTTAAAAAAGTTCCATTGAATAAAAATTTTGGACAAAAGAAAGATTCTACATGATTGGTAAGTTCGATTTAGCAAGAGGTAAAATTACGAATACTGAATCGCTCGATGATTCTTCATATACATTACTAATAGTTGAGGTAAGACACTAGATATTCTGTCAAATCCGACCATTTGCAAACTATTGAATCATAACACAATCTTATTTTTGTATAAAGATAAATTTGCGCAAGTTGTATCGCATCAAGACTTGTATCGTAAGAAATCAAAAATGAAAAATTTGACAATCGTGACCGCGCTCCAATAAGTACTATCATTACAGACAGAAATATCAAGTTATATCTTCGGCTTTACTTGTATTTGACAAATTTTATACCTTTTATAAATTGTCGTATTTCTTTTTGTATTGTGGCATGCGATACGTTTAGATCATTGCTTTGGTGCGCCGTTGAACTGAATTAAAAAATTTTGCGATATTTCAATTTATTTGAATCGAGCTGATAGGATGGTCGGACACTAGAGGGCGATCGGTTAGTAGCAGGTATATCCGAACGCAAGTTCGTACCTCGTGGCTATATGTAAGATTAGAGCTTTTTGTCAAGGCACATTACCTCATGCTTTATTTCAAATCATTGATTGCAACACATGGCCTCTGAAAACAAACAAAAGCATTGACTGCGAAAAATTTTCTGATAAAAATCACTTATTAGAACAGCGTTCAAATATTACTTTGACAAACGTGAGCAAAAATGTTGTCAAAGATTGTGCCTGTTTACATTTCGAGCCGCGCAATGCAGGGAGAAATTTCCTCGAATTTACCAGGTGCAGTCTACGAGGCTGAGACTTCCAAACTTGAATAAATTGGCTTGATTGAGAACGAGCTAAAACTTGAAAGTACCGATGAATATTTCAAATTAATGCGACAAATTTTAAGAAAATCAATATTTTATCAACGCTTTAGCACCATATTTAGGCTCTTAGAAGAGGAGCATAAAATTGTTTCGTTCGACACTTGCATCTTGTCAGCTGTCACTTTGACATTCGATTAATTCTGTGCTTAGTTCTTACAAACGCGCAACTACTGTCGGTACATATTAGCAAGCTCGACGCAACTCGCTTTCAATATTTTCTCGATTATGCTGCTATTATTATGTGTGTTTAATCCTCGTCTACGTGTGTCGTTTATACATTCATCAAATCACGTATTTGTATGTCATCGTCGTGTGCGCGCGCAATAGTTAATTACAGGTTTTGAGGTTGATATAAAAATATTATACGTGTGCGTTGAAGGCGCTTGTTCCGAATTCCCGAGCATGTTTACGTACGCAGTAATACGCAAAGCTGCACATCGCTTTAACTCTTTCTTTTTCTATCTCGTGCTTTTTTCGTTCGTTCGCCGTTACACGGGACAAGGAGAGGAGGAGGTTGTAACAAGCTCAATAGGGCGCAGTTACGAATGTAATTCGGAAGCGGCGTGGTGTATTAGAAAAATTTTGATGTAACTATCTCGATCTTACACGCACATTGATCATTATTTTTCGTATATAAAAGGGATTACATACGTTTCTGTTTTACACGGACACTACTGCGTCGTGCAACAGCTTTTAAAAGTATCGTAATGACAATTGCAACAATCTTAAGCTTTTCCGCGCAGTGTGTGCAGCGTGAATTAGAACGATGAGCAAAGGCAACAAGAGACGTTTGAAAGAATTAAGGAATTTGAAAAAACAATTCAATTGGAAAATGACTGAACTGGAGAGACTAAGGTACGTCTATCACTTTTATCTCTTAATGCTACGATGGGAGGGCCAATATCCAAATCTCCGAGACATTTTTCGGCCCGAAGAAATCGATTGGCTTCCACAGAGGCTGTGGAGACTCACTACTACTTCTGTGAAGATGTCATCAAGTTTGTTGCTCGCGGCGGGCTACAAGCACAAACCCGAATTCGATAAATACGGCAAACCTGAATTGCGTCGCACCACAGTCGTACATCTTGGGGCTAGAAATGGTTGCATGGACTCCTTCGTCATCTCTGATCTTTTTAAAACAGGTTTGACGTTAACTACACCGACGAATTTGGATATTCACATTTTCATGCGGGCTGCGAGTATACCTGTTACGAAGTCGTCGAGAAGTTTCTCGAGCACGGCCAGGATCCTAATTGCCTCGTGCCAGAAACAGGCGATTCGCCGCTGCATTTGGCTGCAACCCAAGGCCACGTATGCGTATTGGAATTGCTGCTGAAAAACGGCGCCAACCCGATTAAAGCCAGCACGACGGGAACGACACTTCGGCATTTAATTTCTCTCAACTTTTCGAAGATATTCCTCCACGCCAACGACGAAAAACTTCAACCGGTCGAGGTCGACGCCCGGAACAAGCGGGGCCGTACACCGCTGCACTTGGCCGTGAACCACTTCGATCGAAATAAGATACCGGCCGAATTATTGCTGAGAAGAGGCGTCAGCCCGACTTTGACCGATGCGGATGGAAATACACCAGAAATTTGCCAGACAGCTGCGACGATGAATTCTTGAAGGTATTCTTAGAGATCTGTGCCGAAAAACATCGCGAGGTACCGATCGACGCTCGGGACAAGCGGGGTTGGACACCGCTGCACTCGGTTGTGCTTCGGTCCCACAAGAAGGTGATTGAATCGTTGCTAAGAAGAGGTGCCAATCCGAATGCGACCAACGATAACGGATGGACCCCGCTACAATTAGCTGTGGCAAATTTCGACTGTGACAAGATCGATGTGCTCTTGGATCGTTGCGCCGATCTGTTCAGATTCGCTTTCCCAACTCAGAGTTGCTTCGAAGAGAGGCACAATTTGAAATTGACATTGGCATCTGAGACTCTGATCATCGTTGGTCATCTCGAGAAAAGAGGATACAATACAGATCGAAACGACGCCCTGACAATCATGAAAACATTCGCTTCCACGAACCATCGTGGAAGATCCACTATGCGTCTAGAAAGGCTTGTTCTGAGTATCTGTGCGAGATTCTGACGAGGGGATTTTACCGGCGCTGGGCATTGGAATTTTTCTTAGAGCTGACGGGCTATCGGCTGCCGATTCTTTGCTGGGAGATGATCATTGAAAATCTGAAGAATAAGGACTTGTTGGGTATATGCCTGGCAGCGGAAGTCATTGCAAAAGAAGAAGGGAAAACATGTACTTTGATTTTTTTTAGACTAAATAGTTTTTTTTTTACGATATTTAACTCTCTACCTTTATTTTTTTTAGAAAAAGGCGTCGAGGGATTTAATATTAGCTTCTACATTGTTAATGTTAAAATATACTTTTTGCTGTGCATGATTATTATTATGGTGTTAAATTAAGGTATTCATATATTACGAAGATAAAAATAAATATACAGTCAATTGTACAGTATTGATGTAAAAGATCAGATTTGAGTTTTTATTTTGAAAAAAAATCAGCTAATATTACATTTGAGAAAGCAGCAAAAAATGCAAGTATCAATATGAATCCGATAAAAGGTTTCATTGAGTAATATTACAACAACAAAAATAAAAAAATGTTCTTGCTGATGAAAAAAAATGTCTTTTGGACGCGGATCGGTGTCGACAATCGGATAAAAAGTGGCCGAAATTCTCGTTTTGCTCGAATTGAGTCGCTAAAATAAATTAAAACTCATTTTCAATAAGCTTAGGCCAATAGCAAAGTATAATGCCGTTGCATAATATGAGATAACGCACCCGCAAGACCCATACATAGAGGCCTGTTCCGTTTAATCCAAGCAGCGGAAAATTTTGAATAAAATAATTGTATCCATAAAAAAGAAATAAAAATAGTTTAATATCTAGTTTGAATTTTAATTCATTATGAAATTTTGTTTCACTGCAGAATTAAAATTCAAGTTTCAATTACACTCGTTGATTTATGTATCCAAAATGTTTAAATTTGCAAAATAAGCTTTGTTCCTAATCAATACCCAAGTCGACTATTAAATTCCCACTACGTTCGTCTTTCGCTGTTTTGGTAAAAGTGCGTCGAGTTGATTTTATTTTTTGCCGACTGCTATTTTTCCTTACGGAAAAATTACGCAATCGTACACATTTTATTGTTCATAAAATACAGCCAACTATTTTGCTTTGTATCTCTAAAAATCCAAAAATTTCCAATTTTCCTCAATTTCTTGCAGATAAGATGAGAAAATAGCGCGCAAGTCCGTTCGAATTGGCAAGCCTGCGCGCGAAAATATTATCATCTGTGTGCTGTTGTGGACTGTGGTGTGCTGCACGCTCGCTCCCCCACTCTGCGGCTCTGTCTCTGCGTTCTTGGACATTTACTGCTCTGCTACTACTCTGTGTGTTGACTTCGTCGTGTGCGCAACGACGTTACTTTACATTACATCAATTCCAAAAATTCGTATGAGTCAAGCCTGCGGTCGATTTTGATATTGTTCAACTGTACGGCGAACGAACAACTTCTTCATAGGAATTCAGCGATTTAACGCATCAAAATGGGTTTAGTTTGCTCAACTGCACAGGTGAGTTTTTGGCTGTATAATGCACGTACTGCTTGCTATTGCGCGTTCCTTGCACATCGAAAACAACAAAGCCCGTGATATGTTGTGTGTGTATATGTGTGTGTGTGTGTGTGCATTTCGCACAGTGTTTATTTAGCCTGCGTCAGGTTTTCCCTTTTTTTTCATGTATAACTACGACTAATCTGCTCTCGTGATATCTGAGTTTTGCACTTGAGTTGATTGATGATTGTGGTTAACTTTATCAGTGATAATAAATTCCAACTTGTTCTATTGTATGCGAACATGATGATGTCTCTTATTAAAAAATTGACCCACTTACTAGTGCTAAATTTTAGTCACTCGTAAAAGTAATTTTTAAAATGACAAAAAGAAACATTTTTAATGTCAAAGCATATCTGTATAACTGTATCATGACAGTATCTGACACTTTTTTAACTCCTTTGTTTGGTGAGTTATTTTTGATTGTCTACGTTTGTTCTCATATTTATCAGAGAATATCCAAAGATAAAATAAATTATATTTACTTCTTATTGTTTATTTGAGAAGAACTTGCTAGTAATTATTTTAAAATAGACCTTTTTCTGTCTCTGTAGTAAAATACAAAATTTGTTTGAATTACATTCAAAATTAATTGATATTTTATATGATTTTTAAAATAATTATTATTTTTACAGATGGCATGTCTGTGCGGCAGCACAGCTTGCAGTCTCTGCTGTTCGCAATGTCCATCATGCCGCAACAGTACCAGCACTCGCATTATGTATGCTTTAATGCTGGTGCTAGGTACAATCACTTCTTGCATAACTTTGGCACCTGGACTACAAAGTGCTCTGCAAAAGGTATCTTTAATTATTTTTGAAAAATTCTTGTAAAAATTCAAATATTGAATGGATTATTTACAATATTATTTGTTTTCAGGTTCCTTTTTGCACAAATTCTTCAACCTATGTGCCAAATTCAATTACAGTGGACTGTCAAGCAGCTGTAGGATACTTAGCAGTTTATAGAATAAGTTTAATAATGACTTTATTCTTTGCTCTAATGTCAGTCATGATGATTGGAGTTAAAAGCACAAAAGATCCTCGAGGTGGCATTCAAAATGGGTAAGTTTTTATGTCTTTTTCAATTTTAACAGTTAAAATAATTTATTCATTTTTCTCGTCACAGTTTTTGGGCCATCAAATATCTCCTCATCATTGGTGGAATGATTGGTGCATTTTTCATACCAGAGGGATCTTTTGGACCAACTTGGATGTACTTTGGAATGATAGGAGGTTTTCTATTCATTCTAATTCAGTTGGTACTTATCATTGACTTTGCTCACAGTTGGGCAGAAGCATGGGTTGCAAATTATGAAGAAACAGAATCTAAAGCATGGTACGCAGCTCTTCTTGGAGCTACTTTCTTGAACTATGCTTTGTCTCTGACTGGTATAATTCTCCTATTTGTGCACTTCACAAAGGTACTTAATTTCATATAAAATTGTAAATTTATTCATTCAGTGCAGTTTATTTACTGTTTTTAATTTTTCAGGCTGATGATTGTTCTCTCAACAAATTTTTCATTTCTATCAACATGATTCTATGTGTTATTATAAGTGCAGTATCTATCATGCCAAAAGTGCAAGAATACAATCAACGCAGTGGCTTACTTCAATCATCTGTTCTTACCCTGTATGTTGTGTACTTAACTTGGAGTGGAATTTCAAATAGCCCAGGTATGGAAAATCAATTTACACATTTTAATAATACAAAATTATTTTTCATTAAATTACTTTGATATCTAACCAATTCTATAATTGCAGATAAAGATTGTAACCCTGGATTCTTAGGAATCATTAATGGCAATGATGTAACTGCCCAAAATCGAATGGCATTCGACAAAGAAAGCATCATTGGTCTAGTTATATGGTTCAGTTGCGTTCTGTACAGTTCCATTCGCACAGCATCAAAGTCAAGTAGAATCACAATGACTGACAACGTTTTCGTTAAGGACAATGGGGCTGGTAATTATCAACTCTGCATAATAAATATTGAAATGCATGAATTTTAACTAGCATAATGTTATAATAATATAAATGTGCCTAATAAGTGAAGGGATTAGAATATTTGAATGCTTATCTTTGAACATCTTTTTCAGTATTATTATGTTTATTTTAAAGTTGAAAAATCTATCCTGTAAATATTGATGTACTAACAAAGTATCTTCTATGCTTTCTTTTGAATAGTTAATAATCCCTTCACTAGAGTTCTAACAGCTTAATAAACACTGCTTTTTCCAAACAGTGCAGAACACTGGAAACCAGTCTCTTATCAACAATGAAGGTAGGCACACACCATTTTGGACACTACCATGGATCGATTTATTTTTTGCGTCCCATAAACTCATTTGACAACCCACTAAAATTTGTAGAAGTAGAAATTCAACTACACGCCATATTTTTTTAATCATAACATTATGTTATGTGAAACTAATTTACTAGTCTTCAGTGTGTGCCTGCTTTTGTTAGCAACTTTATTTAATTTTTCATCTCACTCTCTCGAGATCATCATTTTGATTTGATACAGCCTAATAATCCGTCGTCTCGGAATGATTTTTTTTTCTCGCTTTTTTTGGTTTGAACATTTTTTTCCTTTCGAACATACTCAGATTATGTTTCAGTAGAAGGCCGCAGCGGTGACGCCGAGGAAGGTGGTGCTAAAGTTTGGGACAACGAAGAGGACTCGGTCGCTTACAACTGGAGCTTCTTTCACTTCATGTTCGCTTTGGCTACTCTCTACGTGATGATGACATTGACCAACTGGTATCAGTGAGTATTGAATTTTGCTTTCAATCAAATAAATAGGGACTATCGGTAAATTAATGAAAATTACTCATGCCATCTCGATTAAATTTTCAGTCCGAACACATCCAATCTGGATACCTTCAATTCAAACTCCGCCTCGATGTGGGTCAAGATCGTTTCATCCTGGATGTGTATGGGATTATACACATTGACCTTGGTCGCTCCTCTCATTTGGACTGATCGAGATTTCTCGTAAAAAGTGATTCTCTGATGTTCCAATAACGTTGGATTATCGCGACGTATACTTGAGTTTTCGAGTCACTAATTATTTTTTTACTACTTCATTCAATCCGAATACTTGTAAAAACGTGTACCTTTGTTTAAATATTTAAAATAAATGTAGTACATAATCACTTCATTATAGATTAAAAACGATGCCTCGAACAATGATAAAAACTAAATAAATCTTAAGTGACAAAGCGTACCGGCATGCATTTACGCTCGTAGTTGTCAAATCTTACGACGTCTTACACATGCGCGTCGCTTCAGCTTTCGAATTACGTGTAGTCAGTGAATAGATGAGATAGAAACGAGATGTACTGAATTAAAATATTATATTACGTACACGATATACTTAATTGGACGTAAAAAAAAGCAGTTTCGATGTTAAACGCGTGCCGATAACGTTAAATTTTCGATTGGAATTTCAGTCAACACTGGGATTCTCCGTTTCGAGCTACCTTAGACTACGCATCTCAATAGTATTCCTAAGAAAACTATAAAACTGTATTCGTTTTATACATTAAGTATGGATAAATTACAAATTTCTTTGTTACTGTGTTTATATTATCTTTTAATCGTTTTACTTAAAATAAGTGTTGAAAAAAAAAATTTGAAGTTGATGTATCTCAAAAATGAGCTTGTAGCATTGGATTCTTCCTCGTTGATGTGATATAGCCGAACAATATTTAATATTGCTTCACCGATTTACCTTTCATTTGTACTTTTTGTGAATTAAAAAAAATATATGTAAGGACATAATACAACGATTTACTCATTTATAGACAAGGGTATTTTTTTTTTATTTTCGCAACAACAAAACATATCTTCGTTATTACAAACATTGGATAAAATTAACAAGACGCATCCCCGACACGATCGACCGCGCGACGCGTGAAAAATTTCTTCGAGACATTTTCACCGTTTTTCTTTTCCACGAAACAAAATAAAAACACAGTGTCGTTACAACGATAAAAACGCGCTACTTTTTTATTTACAATTATTCAATAATTCGCTAAAAACTAAAAATCCAATATAATAATCTAGGATAAAAAACTTATTTTCTACGAATTGTCCTCTTCTTTTTTTTTTTTTCGACGCCCACTCGCGCGCAATCGTATACGTAGCGCGATACGAGAGGCGAGTGTCGACGAAATTTTGCGCGTCTCTCGGAAGAAATTCCTTCATACAAAATATATTTATAAAAAAAGGAAGAATCCTCTCGTCTTTCGAGACAGAAAAAAGCACATTCCTCTGAAATGTACTCTCGCGCGACTTACGTGTTATTTACAAAAAAAGACATTCTCAATAAACGGCTAAATAAAAACTCTTCGACTCCTCCATCTATGTACAATAGTGAAAATAGCTAATAAAAAAGGAGAGGGAAAAAATGCGTACGAAGAAAAAGCTCGAGCGAGAATCGAAAGTAAAAGAAACACACGACATACGCACAGACACACAAACACACACACACACACACACACACACACCAGACGCAATCGCGCAACACGCAGACAATAAGAAAAATAAAAATAACCGTATACGTATACTAGGTATACTACTACTACTACTACTACAACAACTACTCTATTGGGCTTTGATTTCTTTCTGAGCTTTTTCCGTTGTCACCGACGCACCAGCGGGCCGCTGCTCCTTGCTGCCCTTGACGTAGTGATTTCGCAGATTCTGGAACGGCATCTCGAACAGCAGCGTGAGGATCGCCGACGTCAGCAGAATCCATATGAGCTCTTTGATGTTGAGCTGTGCGTTTGAAAAAAAAGAAAAAATTTTCAATAATTATAAAAAAAAAAAAAAAAAAAAAAAGGATGAAAAAAATAACGTCATCCTCTCGACACTCACGAGCATCCTGATGAATCCGATGTACTCGGCGCTCCTCGTCTGGCCGACGTTGTAAAAGAAGACGGGGAACTGCGTGAGATAGACGGCGTAGCTGAGCCTCGTCGTGACGAGGAAACCTCGCCAGGAGAAGGCCTTGGACAGCCAACCGTCGCTGCTGTTGCCGGTGTGCGTGACGAAGGTCACCCAGACGAAGAGGGCGCACCAGCCGATCGGGGCGAAGGCGTTGTAGGTCGCCGCGTGCACCGGATCGTAGACGTAGTCGATCGAGCCCATGCCCGCCGGCCCGAAGAAGGCGCCCAGGAACATGGCGATGCAGAGGTACCAGCCGAGACTGGCGATCGTCTGTCAACGCAAGATTTTGTTACCCATTGATGATCGGTAAGGTGGTATTTTTGTCGTTGTTGCGTTATATACTCACGTCGTTGATCCTGCGATTTTTCGGCCAGTTTCGCAGCACGTAGCCGACGAACACGCCGAGTATGTAGACGGTCAAGCGGTGGCTCGGCAGTATGTAGGACAGATTCGCCGTGTCGAACAATTGTCTTATCCTGCGAAACGATAAACGAATCACTCAAACGAAATTAACGTAACGTACGCGCGTTGTTTTATACTTACGAGGTGCCGAAAAAGACGTAATTATTCAGGCGATAGTGATAGGTGACGAAGAACCTGAGCGCCGTGGAGATCGTGGCCAGCGCGGCGAGCACCGCGAAACCGATCCTCGGCCTCTTGTAGACGGCCAGTATCATGAGCGGCGACAGGAAGAACAGCTGCGTGTCGATGCCCACGTGATGGGTGTGCGTCAAGCACTGCGCGCACACGATCGTATAAATAAATCGCAATAATTTCATTATGTTACATAATAATGGATATCATTATTTATGCGTATGCTTGCCATGTTCTCGAAACCGAAGTAATTGTGAATGAAGAGGAAGTTGCGCCACCAGGTCTTCTTGCAGATGTCGGCGTGTTGGGTCACCACCAGGCTCCACTGCGGTCCCGAGCCGATGAACGGCATCACGAACGTGCAGAACAGCACCAGCGCCCCCAGGGTCGGCACTATCCTGAACAGCCGACTGACGTACTCGCTTCTTATGTCCAGCTTGCCGGTACGACTCAGTCTACCCAGAAACGAGTAGGCCGTCAGCAGACCCGACAGCATGATGAACGGATCGGTGTAGAGACTCGCAGCTCGGCCGATCACGGTCCAGGGTTTGCCCACGTACTCGGTCATGTCGGTGCGATTCGTGTAGGGGTTGAAGAACAGCGCGAGACTCTTGTGCGCGAGGATGAGCATGAAGGCGTTGAGGGCACGGATGCCGTGGAGGGTGGCGATGTCGCCTTGGGGACGCTCCAGCGAGAAGAGCTTGAGGGCGTTGCGCTTGAGCGAGAAGGCGGACAGGGCCGGGTGGACGCCGGCGAGCTCGTAGTGCTCGCACAGGCCGACGCAGACGCAGGTGGCGATGACCCCCAGGAACAGTAGGCTGTGGATGAAAAAGTGGAAAAAATTGTATTATTTATGGATATAAGGGCAACGTCTTTATTTATTGCGCCGATCGGCGCACACGTGTAATGGTCCAATCGGTCGAATTATAAATGCCCACGCCCCGTTCACGGTATATATACACTGCGTTGTGAAATTTCACCGAGCGATAAAATCAATTTGCATAATTCACCGCGAGCGGCAGATACATAACAATCTAAATATATAAGCGCAATCAATTACGATGATTCGCCGCACGGCGCGCCCGCGTGAAAGCAAAAATCACCTCGTAACGCCGCTTCTGTATAAACTATACGTTACAATATTATGAAAATCGCGCGTAACAATATGATATGATTAATGAAAAATCCTTACCCGACTAGAATCGTCTCGGTGGGCAGGGGCTCGGCCCTGCGCGTCTGGCACATCTCCTGCTCGACCTTGACCTGGATCCTGAGGCCGGTGCGCTCCTGGTGGCGGGCCAGCTGGTGGCGCAGACTGGCCTCGACGTCGGAGGCCGAGCAGGCCGTGGGGGCGCACACAGCCCAGTTGATGGTGCCGAAGCGAGGCACTCGGTGTCCCGGCTAGAAGCATATACAGATTACGATAATAAGCATATTGCGCACACGGCGATGTACGAAAAAAAATGTCGATTGACAATTGTAAAATACGTCGTTGCATTCCGAAGTTTTATCGATCTCTATATTGCTGTCCGCCGGTCGTTTACTTATTCCGCTCTACATTTTTCCTTACCTCGTAATAATAATAATAATAAATACGCGCGTAATTATAATTGAGGTAATACCTGATTTGACGCGCTCGTAAAAGTGTCCGACACTCTTAACAATACCAACAACGACGACGACGACGACGACGACTAAACGGCAGCGCAGTTGTAATAACGAGTCGGCGCGTACACACCAATGTTACGAAATTGCTCAACGCCAGGCTCTCTCTCGGTCGCGCGCACAATTGTATATTGCGTTGCACAGGATCGTAATGATCGCCGTCGTATTACGCGGGCGTAAACGCGGCGGCGGCGCGCGAGGACGTTCATATGTACGAACGTTTCGAGAAGTTTATTTATTTTTCTCAACCGCGCGTCGACGTCGCAATTGTCATATATCGATCAAAGTATCGGGATACATAATTCTTTGTTTGTGTTTTTTTGTTTCGATCATTTTTTTTTTTGATTCGTCGAGTACCCGCACACCCGTTGCTAAAATATCCCATGTATAAACAAAGGGTATTACGCCGCCGTCACCGCGATGCCGTCGCGGTTGATCGGATCGCGCGCGTAATAACATGATCATCATTCAATTATAATCGCTCGATGACACGGCAATTTTTAATTGTCCTCACTTTTGCTGCTGCTATCGGTGTGTATACTGCCCTCAGGTGCGCGCGGCCTACTTGTCTAGGTGTGTCATTTGCGCGGCGACTCCCACGCAGATATATACGCGACGACTGCAATTAATAGAATCTCGTCGTTATTTATCATCAACGACAACGACGGCAGAAAAAAACAAACAAATCGACGAGTACTACGTTGTTTATTCGATATTAATAGATCCGCTGCATTATTATCGAGTTGGGTTTTTCTCCACCCTCCCCTCTCTTTATGTACGATTCGCCGAAAAGATCGAGAAAAAAAGCTCGCTCCTATCCGCGCTTCGTTGGTCATTCGAATCGTGCGCGCGGCGTAAATACGTAAATATATACCTATGTGTGTACGCGTACGCGCGACGACGCACGTGCACTTTTCATGCATGCATGCATGATGCGTTCATACATATATACACACGCCTCGTGACCTTGGCTGATTTCGCCCGCGTTAACCGTTGCGGCTTTTCCTTTCTTTATTTCGTTCTTTCTTTCTTTCTTTCTTTTCTCTCGTCGCGATCTATATTCGGAATGCAACATTGTGTTTTTTCTTGTTGAGGAGGACACTTACGTCGGACATGTTGCTGCGAAAGGCGTAGTGCGAGTGGAGGAGCTTGTGCAGCCGGCGCAGATCGGGCCTGGACTCGTCGACGTCGAGGCGCAGATAGGCCAGGCAGTACTGGCCGCGTATCGCCTCGGGGCCCTCGACCCCCACGCACTCGTCGTAATCGCCGAGCTGATTGACGTTGCCGTTAAGAAGGCCCGACGGCATCTTCGCAGTGGCGTCGAACACTGATTAGAAAAAAAAAAACAAAGCAAAAATCATCGGTTATTATTATTGTTATTATTATTTTGTGTGAAATTAGATCGATATGGAAACAATGAGAACCGAACGGTCGTGTAAAAAAACTCGAAACGAGAATTGTGCATTACAATATATGCGCAAATTTCAAGTTGCAGCTGTCGATCGGAAAAATATACCCCCATTTTCGATTTTATATTATTATGTATGTCGTGCGAATCGGCACGACGTTTATTTGCGTTTTAACGGCTTTTAAAGCGCGCACAATTACAATGTATTATTTCGCGCGTGGCAATGTATTTTTCTCATCGACGCAACTTTGGGAAATTGCGTTTCGTCGTGCGACATTTTCGAAATCCAGATACAATAATAATATCGTGCGTATACGTACTTTTGAGCGCCCACAGGGTGAACTTGTTGAGCTCGCGGCGATAGATATCGGACTGGCGTTTGCATTGCGGGCTGACCGGGCCAACGCCGGGTTCGAAGGCCGGCACGAGGTCCAGGAATCTCTTGGCCTCGAGATCGATCTGCTCCTCGTAGAAATCTGCAAAGACAAAAAAAAAAGAGTACATGAAATACTTGTAATAGCAAAATATTTTGTTTCGCGATGTATTTCGATATTGTGTATCGACAGCTTGCGCGTGTACACGATACTTTTTAATTGGCCACTAGACGCGGAGCTACTGGATCATTATTATTATAATTATATTATTTTAATTACCCACCTAGAGAAAAATATAAGTAAAAGTACAAGATCAATATGAACGTGTATAATAATATAATATCGCAATTGCACGTGTTTTCCAACATCTCGCGCGAAACTTCCTTTCCTTTTTTTCTCTCTCTCTCTCTCTCTCTCTCTGCTTCCTTCATCGCACTCCCCCTCGTAAAAGTCAAGGTAAGTAAAGATAAACGCAGCTAATTATAGGAGGTCGAGGTGAAGAAAAAAAAAGTTGTATTCTATATATTTTTCTTTTCCTAGGCGCTCTAAGCCACTGCGCCGCACGTAGGGTGGGACGAAGCTCGCTCTCGGCTTTACGGTCCGTACATAATAATAATCAGCGGTACAGGCGAGGCTAGCTTTTAACTTCAGCTGCAGCCCCTCGAGCCGTGTTGCAGGGTATACGCGATGATAACCGCGACGATGACGTGCGCGAAAATTGAAAATTAATCCCGGCATATATATATATATAACGATTTACAATTTCGATTTAGCTGTCACGGGCGTTAATTCGATAAATAAAACATCGTACGTATTAAATATATAAAGGAAACTTTGACGCAAGATATCCAAGCTCGTATCTATGCACGCATCATGATGTGGCTGCAATCATCATATGCGCGACGGAATGTCTCTGCTACTGCTGCTGCTGCTATTGTGATATAGCCACATACATACGCGAGCGCGAGTAGGGCTGTGCATACATATAACACAGCATTATAGCGTCGAGTCGCTTACAAGCCGCATGCGAGCTTTAATTGAGATTCTTGATTTTTCCTCGAGATTACTTTTTGATTTTTTCGTTTTATTTTCATACCTTTATTTATTTTTACGAGTGTCTCTGCGCAGCAGAGTCGCGCATGGAATTTTGATAAAATCCCTCGCGCGGATGGGGAATTACCAACTGCGAATTGGCATTGTAGTTTAGAAAATTTTTGCACGTCGTCGCTGCAGAATGCGTCTGTCTACTCCCGCGTACGTCCGATGAGAAAATCGAGAAGCTCCTCCAATGTCGAAGGGCTCGAGGTTACCTTCACTGGTTTTTTATTATTATTATTTTTAATTAGACGATCGATGCTGTCACTTATGAAACGCCTGACCTTGCGCGATCGACAATAGCCCAGCTTTCTCTCGTATATTTCGTTCGTGCCATAGAGTTAAAAAATTAATACAACAAAATAAAAAAAAATCATAGAATGCACTAAATAATTAAAAAAAAAAAGACTCGACCGACGATTTTTAATTTTCCTCGTCGCGCGCGGGAAGGCCAAAGCACGTCCGAGGCGGCGGGAATGCCTGTTCAAACAATCGCTTATTAAAACATAAAATGTGTGCAATGCACTTTGTTCACTGTTGTGGCATCGCGGCGGCGTCCACGCACTTCCACATCAAAGTTTTTTTTTGTTATTTGTTGTTGTTGTTGTATATCGTCGAGCGAACGAAAATTGAATCGACAAATTTGCCTTGCGAGCTCCGACCGCTTCCGACAAAACAATCGTTTCTTTTTTCCTGTTTCGTTACTTTTCTCAGACTCGAATGTGTTATACGTATCTTTTTTTTTTACTTTGTATCGCCGGCGGGGATGGTGGATAAAAGTTACTCGTTAAATTAACTATGTACCCAGTGAGTGCGATCTTCTTACACAAGTTTCTTCTTCTTCTTCCTACTTCTTTTACAACGCGAGAAATAACATCGAACTAATAATACAAGAACTTGATAAGACTTGAACACGCTTATGCACTTTTCGAGTTTTAACGCGGAGTAGGAGTAGTAGGTAGAGCTTTGAGGATAGCAGAGCGAGAGAAAAATAATTCGGTCCGAATGCGAGCATATTATACGTATACGGAGCAACAAAGGATACATTTGCTGTGCTCATGAACTAGTTCACGCAGGCATTTCTGTGCAGCTGCTTATATTATTTAATTTAAAAGTTTTGTCAAGATTTTCATTTTCCTCCGAGCTCTCGTGCAGCGTGCCAATTTTCAACGATATTAAATTTCTGCCCCCCCGGTATATGTATATCGCGTTTCGTTTGTTGTCGGGCTGGTGTGTATAAGCTTTTTATACGATCCAAGAAGAAGCAAATAAGGAAGGCAAAAAAAAAAGGAGAAGATGAGAATTGCAGAAGTGATTCGCGCGTGTCTCGTAATCGATCGCAAGCGCAAGAGGAAAAAAAAGGAGGAGAAGACGAGAGCGAAATTAAAATATACGAGCGAAGATATTTAGCGATAGATCGAATATCGGCGCGTCTTTTGTGCACGGGAGCAAATTTTATTATACGATGATCTTCTGCGGCTTATCGATTTTGAATATCGATTGTCGAGTCGTGCGCAGTTTGTTAAATTACAACGCGGTATCGGATGGCGAATTACTATTCAATTACGAGGTGTCGGTGTTAATTTTCTCGCGTTCGAAGCTCGAGAAACAAAGCGAATTATCATATACACAACGAATGGAAAAAATTTGAATTTTCGACGATTTACTGAATGATCAACGGCGTCGATGTACCCTCGATATAATCGCGCGCATAAACGCACTTGACCCTGCGTTATATACATTTCCGGATCGTTTAGCATCGATCTGACCCGAGGCGGCGTTTGAAAAATCTCCTCTCGAGTAAATAAACATATACACACGCGCGTGTATTAGTATAGGCGCTATCTACGACGCGCGCCGTCGTCACGTCGCTAATGGGTGTATCAATATTGGCATCTCAACGCTGCCGCTGCATCTTCCTATCGACGCATCTCTCGCGTTCTCAAACTAAACACCTACTTATTCGATATACATAGTTACTACGCTAAGCTATTTTTTTCTCTTCCTACCCGCGCGATCGCAGATCGCGGAAGAGATCTCGTAAAGTGTGTACAGGTTTGTAAATGTATTATAATCGTTGACACTGAAAATCGGTATTTTATTCTATTTTTATGCATAAAACGAAGCGAATTATATATACTTTTAAGTGCGATCGACAAATTCCTCTCGAGATCATCATCATCTTCGTCTTTTTATTTTTTCGAAATAGCACGTGTTCTTTTTTTTTTTGACGTTACATCACGATTATTGCGCACATACAAGTATGTCTAGGTACGTATACACCTTGGAGAATTTTTTCTTCTTCTCCTTTTCGTAACGATTTTTCGGTATACATATACGTACGTTCGGGGCTTTGATCAAGGTCAATGATTTATAAACGACGCGAAGGAGGAGGCCGATGTATCATAACTTCGTTCAAATTCTATTCGCGAGCGAAACCGATCGATTAGCTAATATGTATAATAATACGCGCGAGTTTGAGATCGCGAAGGCATTCCCATACGGATTTGCTCCGCAGCTGTCAATCGTGTATACTATAATACATAAAAGCGTCGGCTGCTGCGATCCGATGAAAATTCGCCCAATTTACATCTTAATAATCAGAAACGTCGATGTACTTTTTTTTTAATTTGAACGCGTACATAATACAGATGCGCACGGGGGAATACCGAACTTTCACACTTTAATTTTTTTTTTTTTTGCCGGACACATCAGAGATCGCAACCGACTGCGCGCGCGCGAGCGAGCGATATTATAATTCTTTCATAATTATCATAAATATTTATGCGTGTATCCGAAAAATTCTATCAACGCCTGCCAATAATCTAAAAATAGCCTTGGCGGCTGGGCCTCTTTCGTCGAGAGCTATTTCCGCAACGCACAAAAGCGATAATGAAATATATAAAACGCGTAATACACATATTGTATAATATTCAATTTTCGGGGATAACGGTCGTGTCTCTTGCACCCGTAACAACGATAAAGTTACCAATTAAATGTAAAGATTCTCTCTCGTAACTGACCGTAGTAGGGATTCGTGTGGGTCGACTTGAGATCGACGGGTCCGCGACCGGCGAGCAGCTGCTCGTAGGTGGTGATGGTCGATCTTCCCGGTCCCGCAGCAGCACCCACGGCCTCGATCAGCTCGCTCAGGGTGAAGTTCTCCGTTCTCTCGGACGCGGATGTGCTGCTCCGTCTGCTGCTGCTGCTGGTCTGGTTACGATGACGATCGTCGTCGCGATGATGATGTCGATGACGATGGGCCGCGGCCTCGAGCACGCTCATGACGTCGTCCTCGTTCAGGCCCGCCGCTCCTCCGTGGAGCATCGGCAAGGGCGACTTGACGGCGTCGACGGCGATCGACGAGAGGCCGACGATCAGCGCCACCCCGAGGAGCGCGACGCGCTGCCATCGCTGCTGCTCGTCCTTCATCCCGACGAATGAGCCTCTGCGAGCGATTTATATAAAGATGCGCGTGCCTGCACACACGCGCGTGTGTTATTTCTGTATTTGCTGCGCGGCGAACCAAAGTGGCTCCCTGTGGACAAATTTTCATGATAAATACCAAAATCAACAAGCGAGCAATCCGCTCGCGGGGCAGTATATATATGTGTTATCAATCGGCGCGCAGCATGCCGCGTATGTGTCAATTGTTATGAATCGATCGCGCGCAGGAAATAAACAATCGCTCCTCGAACGTATGTATTCGAGGGATTTCGTCGTAATCGATTGCGAAATTTATGCTATACATTTTCACTCGCGCCGCGCAAAATAAAAGGATGATGACAACTTTCGAATTCTTTTTTTTATTTCTGCCGTTGTTCGACCAATGTCAAACGTTAACGTCTTCCGTGCACACAATCCGAGGTAACAGAGTCGCCGCAATACAAAACACATCCGACGCACTTATTTTAAGCCAATTAGGAACGCATGATAGTAATGATAAATCTCGAATGCACACCTTTTCTTCGACACACCAGTGTGTCAAATTTTTTTTTTTTCTTGTTTTGTTTCGAATCACAAGCTTTTCACGAAGCAGCACATCGTCGCAACAAAACCAAAGTAAACGAAAGTAAAACGACACACATTCGCGCGCGAGATCTGTCTTTGGGCCCGTTGCACGCGCACCGCACCGGGGCAAATATTCGAAGAAGGAAGGTAAAAATAACAAGGAATTGAAAAAAGTTATAAAAGATCAAAAGTGATATTCGTGTGGGTCACCCACGCGTGGTCGCGCGAGCCGCGGCGGAGTGTACACAGGTGGACGAGCCGTGACTGAATGATCCGCGGCGAGGCGCAAAAGTGTGTAGTGTTCGGGGGGGGCCCGCGCCGCGCGCTAAACGGAGCCTGTAAGTGTTGCACGCTTTGACCAAGACGTCGCGCGGACACATGTGTAGGTATATATACACACATAGTCGCAAGAGCAGCCTATATTGTAATGTTAAATGTACGACACATCGGCCCCCCGAAGCTTCGCGCCGTTGACGTTTCGAAATGTATCTTTCGCGCGCGCCGTGGTGCGCCTCGAGTAGTACAGGTACATAAAGTGTATTATATGCGCGACGCGACGCTCTTTATAAAAAAAAAACGGCGCAGCACTGACGTATATAATATATATATAATATATAATATATAATATATATATATATCTATTCGTACGCATCCCGTGTTAAAAAAAATTATACATCTCGCGAAAGTTCTTTTGGCTTTCTCGAACTTTGTATGAACTTTGGCCCGTAAATGCGACTCGTCCAATTTACTTTTTCATAGACTTTTGAATAATTGTGAGTTGAAGTTATGGCTTGACTACAGTTGAAAAACTATTATAGACTTGAAATTTAGCTCACGTTAATTACTTAAATTAAATAATTAATTAAATAAACTAACGTCATATGCTACAAAATCAATTAAGTTAATTCGAAGTACAGATCGAGCTTTGTCTAACTTGTATGAAAAAGATAAATTTGAATGAAAAATGTTATTGCTAGAAAATTCGCAAAACTTTCGCGAGATATTAATTTTTTTTTACGTGGGATGCGTATGAATCTTCTAAAAATCGTCATCGCAAAAATATATAACACATCGCACGAGCGCGTCCGCATAATTACATTTTATTACACGTTCACCTGTATGAGTGGTGCACACACGCATATACACACACCCCCTTTTTCTGAGTCCGACCGCGACGTGCTTGGAATTTCCGAGAAAATAACGAGATCGAATTAAAAAAAAAAGAGGAAGGAGCTATTAATACAATATCGCAAAATTCAGAAGTCGCGCGGTAAGCGATCAGGTAAAGAAAGAAAAAAATATGAATAAAAGTCGAGACGAAATTTTTTTTTTAAGCACTCGGGACACAAGAGTCCACTCGATTCGGCGAAGATTTATAATCTCGAGCGTTGTATAATGTTGAGATACCTATGGAAATACGTGTGTTGATTCTGCAACTATAATGTAACATTGCTCAAAATTGATAGTAACTCGTGTTACGGTTCTTTTTCTTCTTTTTTTTTTTTAATTAAGGACACGATGAATGTAAAAAAAATGGTGACAAATTTTTTTTTCCTCTTCGGCTTCTTTTTATATTTTTAAAAGGTTTTATATTCGAATCTGTGCTTGTAACAATGAGGACGACGAGGACGATGACAACAAAAACAGAGCCGCGCGACGCACGAGTGCGAAATACACGACGAACTATAAATTATTTAAAAAACAAAAAAAATGACTACACAGGTAGTAGTGATGGTAGTTTTGAAAAAAAAAGAAGAATACACGAGTACGCGCGTTAGTGCGTATCTCATGCTTACTCGAGATGAAAAAAAAAGATGCTTATTATGACTAAAACATGTTAATTTTCATTCACGCCGCACATATACACGTACGACAATTTTTATCCCAATGGTCGCACAGAGAGAGAGAGGAATATAGGTATGTGCAGAGGCGGCCTTGTTTCGCGCTACGTATCGGCAGCGGCGGCCTATGAATTACAACTAATCGTAAATATCGGACGGCAAAATGCGGTTTGTAGTGTGCTGCGATGTGCGTAAATAAAGTTCAAAAAAAAAGGTATAAAAAAGACCGAAAAAATTTAGCCATTTTATCATCGTGGACAAATGTTCGGCATTGGCGGTGTGCGATCCTCCGTATGTGTATCGTACTCACGAGAGAGGATCGCAAATAGTCTCGAGCCCATATAGAGATATTCACTTACTCATCGTTACAGATCGATATTATATATATTTACGAAATTGTAATAAATGCGCGCGAAAAAAAATAAGGTATAAACCCAGATATTTGCCGCGTGTGTCCATAAATCAGTCTTTAATACAGCATCTAACGTCAGAGGTAAAAAAAAAACTCATCATCGATACGTCTCAATCGTGCGAAATAGAGAAGAAAAAAAATTCTTTACAAACATTTTTCAGCTCTCTCGGGTCTTTAAACCCATCTAATTCTCTAACGTGTTTACATATATATTACGTGTGTGAGCGTCTGTGTGTGTGTGTGTCATTGATTCCCATATAAATTATGTATTATAATTTTCGTGATACTCTCGTAACGAGACATGACACACAACACACACACACACACACACACACACACACACACACACACACACCACACACACACACACACACCACACACACACAGAGACGGGTGATTGACGAATACAACATATACTTTTTTAAGCGGCCGACTTAACCCTTGCGCAACGAGTGCGTATATATATATGTATGTGGTGTCTCTCTACACACAATACAAAAAAGCCTCGTTATACACACAATAGAGTTTTGTAGCTGCTTGCACTTGCCCTTGCTTTGCAATTACGATACACTGTGTGTAGCGCGTAGCTTTCTAAAAAAATAAATCCACACCTACATAACGCTGTACGTACAATGCGTACTCGATAGGTATCAATTACTTGCGCACACATACGCGCAAAATTTTTCGACAACAACAACAAACAATTCAATCGAACCGCGGGGGGATGATGCAAAAAATCAGAAAAGTTATTCATTGTTTTTTCGACTAATTATGACACCGCGTGAATTTCGATGAAACGCGCGCGCGCGCACGTGCGTAAAAACACATACGCGTTTAAATTAAATGAGCAGCATGTGTGTGTGTGTGTGTATGACTGCATAATTAAAGCGCGTCACGAGTATATAGCCGCGGCGGCAAGCAGATCACAACGCTTTTGCGCGGCAGCCGCTAAAGGAAATCCATGCGCGCGTCGTGCCTTCGAAAAAAGCATAAATATCGATGCGCTACGCAGCTCTCTGCCTATATATACAATTTCGACACATGCTCGATGGTACATAAGGCATTGCGAGCGTGTGTGTGTGTGTTGTGGCATATTTATCGTCGGACATGGCCACACTTACACACGGACACAAGTACACAGTGTCGTTTAATAATCACGAGACTCGCGCACACAATAGCATTATCGTTATTACGCGCGTTCGATTATTATCAAGCGATCCGCGCGCTCACGTTTTATAATAAAGCAATAATCGACGCGCATCGTCAGTACACACATACGCGTTTCTCATTACGTACTTTAGCTCGAAAACAATTTTGCATAATATTACGGATGAGCGTCGATTAATAATATATATATAGATGTATTAACGAGCGGTTCATCGAACTGCCTTCGTGCCTCTGTCTCGTCGTGCGCGAAGAAAAATATAATTAATTGCACAGCCAAAGGATTTCCTACGTATATATCAGTAGTAATAATACTCACACACGTGTTACATAAAGAAATTAACCAAAAGGATGAGAGAAAAAAACCGATCCACCTGCGAGAGTTTAGTGCGCATCTTATATATACGAACGAGAGCAAGCTTTTATGATTAGATCGGCCGCGATTACGTCGGGTTTATATTATAATTTACGCCGGCGGTCGCGACGCGCGCATAGACGCGCAGAGCTCTAATATCGCGTTCGCGTGCTCGGAATCCTGAAACTTATCTTAATAGCGCGAGACATTGTCTCTCTCCCACGCGCACATACACACACGTGCTCTAAATGCATTTTGCTTTCGCTGGACCCCATACACAAGAGAGCTCTGCTGTTTGAGCTTCTTTCGCGTTTGGCTTTTACTGTACGCTTTCTCGTGTCGTATATACGATAAACGGTGCTTCTTCCTCTTCTCTCCGTATCTTCTACCTGTAATGCGTAATACTTATCGAGCTTTTTACAGTTTCATACGTAAAATACGCGTGCTTATATATATTTCTATCGTTATTTTTCGTAAGTATAGAAAAATCAGCTCGATCGTCAACGCGAAATACACAAGTTCGATCGATGATAACAATGGCGATCCCACTCGTGCGCGCGTATATTATTCGAGCTTTGCCCAATAATTGCATCGCTGCACGCCTCGTCTTGTCGACTTACATATTATTATTATCATTATATCGATATATTGTTATTATGCCGACGTCGACGATGTTTTATGCAAAAGCTCGTCGAATGTATAATGCGACGATTGCGAGAGAAAGAGAGGGACAGACGGAGATGGGGGATCGAGGCGGCTACATGCAGTTAGGATCGTTAAATTGTTTAAAATTTACACGACTCGATCGGCTTGCTCACTCGTGCGCGCGTGTACACCGATCGATTGAATTTTTGATTAAGCTTTGTGTAGACGCGCATTATAATGTAATGACACTTTAAAGTTCTTTTTGATCGTTGTTAGCACGCGTGGACGTTGATGAAAACATTTTCAAACGAGCTGGAGGTGGGATTTTTAGATTGCTTCTTCTTTTTTTTTTTTGGTTTGATTCGTCGCGCGGCTCGAGCTTATTTCAAGCTTATAATCGAATGAATTTCTCCTTCGCCGTCGCGACGAATTATCTCGCGTACGTAAATATTTCAATGGCAAATTCGCGGGGTACACGCATACCATACAGCCTCGTAATTTTGAATTTTGCACTTTTAACTTCGTCACTGAAAATACATACAAAGTCTCAAAGTTTTGAAGCTTACGTAAAAAAACGATACCGCAATATGACCAATGTGTATTCGCACACTCAGTGCGATAATAATAATGTTAATAATAATAATGACAGGAGAAAGAAAAAATCGTTGGCAGAAGACTCTCGCGGTTTACTCTCTCTCTCTCTCTCTCTCTCTCTCTCTCTCTCTCTTTCTCTCTTTCGTGCAGCACAGTTTTATATTATTATTGTTGCTGTTATATATTACCCCAAAATTTATAGAAAAGTTCCTCGATGCTGCGGTCACTGTAAATTTTATAAATACTCGAGCAAGTTTTCTCGTGCTTCGTGTGTAACAATTTTCCTTATTTTTGCAAATCTTTCAGCTCGTTTCGCCGGAGACTTCAGAAGCGGATGTTTAAAATTCAGCAGATTGATAATACGAGTTAGAATGTAGTAATAGCGAGCTTGTGACTATCGGCGCGTTATCCGTTACTTACAGTATTAGAATTTCAAATAACAATGTTTTATGTGTATTGTGGTAACTATCTTATATAACAAAAAATGTACCCAAAATCTTTTCTATTCAATGTTAATAATTATACGTAGATCCGATTTATATTTAAAAAAAGTTGTTTAATATAAAATCTCGCAATATATGCAACTTCCTTTACAGTACCCCCCTTACAGTTTTTATAAGAACTAATTTATAATTACACGGGCTTATCAGTTTTCTTCAAAAGTGTATCCCAGTCAACACTCATGATGAGTGGTTTTTCAACAACTCCCATATTTACCAAAGTGCCAATGACTTGTCGTCTTCGATTTTCGCGGCATACAGATCCTGGAAAAAATTTCACTCTCTTAGTTATTGAATGATCCGACTAATTTTAAATATTAATTGAAATATGCGTACTTGTCTGAAAGATCGAGTACTTCCTGTTTCCATTATTAAATCATTTTCTCCCACTACCAGACGCGCTTTACCGCTTCTTGTTATTTGGATCTTTCCGAATAGGCCCTCTTCTACACTAGATATTGGTGTAGGGTTGCCCTTATCGTCAGGTGTAATTGGGATTGCAGTGGGAAACTGCAATGTATAGGAAAAACATATATTAATTATTTTTGTAAATACATAAACATTAAAAAACTAAAGAAAACTTCAGCTTCAGCCAAATCGACATTTTCATTCGTATTTTTTGATTGAGTAATTGAACTGTTACCTGAAAATAATATATTTAGCAAAAAAATTGTTCGAATATTATCTAAAATACTATCATTGCTCTTTTTACAAACAATAGTTAATTCTTAAAATAGTATTCATGTTTGAATTTACGTACCAGCGTCATATGATGACCTTCCAAGAGGTAAAGTAATTGGACGATCCTTTTTTTAGGACCTGCTGGAGTTTTATTTTTAGATCTTAATACATCGGTATTAGGTTTAAAATTACGTTTTTTCGTGGCTTAGACATTTTTATTAATTTTCAATAAATTTACTCGAGGTTTCTTTTTACACGTGAACGTTACGGCGTTACGGCGTGAACAATCTATAAATCTATAGTTTCCATAGAGCGTATGTAATATAAATAAATAAGATATTACTGTAAAATTTATTTTGTTTTAGAGACTGCGCGTCGAAGCGGCTCCAGAGCTGTACTGCTGGGACAGGGGCAGATGCGAAGGATTATAAATGTGCTCGGCACGTAGACAGGCATCGTCATCATCATCGTAACAGAATTTTACACCTCTGTCAAATGTGTTGCATATGATTAATTATGTACGGGTGAGATGCCCTTATTGATCGGAAGATAAAATTAGCTTCTATTGTAATACAAAGTCGTCACTTTAATTTTTCGTGCGTACGCGTATACATGTAAACTCGAAATTAGCGTCCCGATACTACAATAATATACATACGTGCCAAGTCTCAAAGTTTAAAGTTTATTTTATAAAACGATACCGCACAATGACCAATTTCAGTATATATGTATTCGCATGTGCAATATAATAATAATATAATATTAGGAGAAAGAAAAAAATCAGTCGCAGAAGATTCACGCGGTTTACTCTACTTTTCTCTTGCCACAAAGTTTCATATTATTCTTATTGTCGTTATACTTTACCCCAAAAGTTTTAGAAAAGTTCGTCGATGCTGCGGTCGCTGTACATTTTAAGGATACTCAAGAGAGCTTTCACATGCTTCGTACCTAGCGATTTTCCTTAATACTTAACGTCACGCGCGATTTGTTTTCTCTTTCACTCTCTTTTTCGAAAAAAATTAGTTTTCAATTTCTTCTCCGTCTAAAGTAAATAAGCTCAATATGCGATTCAGTTTATACGAAAAGAGGTGGAAATGTTTCCGCTCGTTTTGCCGGCGGCTACAAAAGCGGATGTTTGAAAATCAACAGATTACCATCGTAAAGGCGTACTAATGCCGTTCTTCCATCGTTTTTCCCGCGCGTATCTACGCAAACGTAGTTCTTATATTATTTGCTTCGAAAAGCTAATGCAAAAATAAAGCCATCGTTTATAAAGTGAAATTGAAAATTTAGATCTCAAAGCGCGTCGTTTTCGTGAATAAAAATCATACAAATTTTTCGATCGACCTGGAGATCGAAACGCAGAGCAATTAGAATTATCAAGATTAGTTATTATATTTTTAAAATATTCTAAAAAGAATCGATGGCGGATACGCGCCTGTCTTTGTGCTTGTTCACAGTGTCTCGCATACGAGTGGTTGCATGTACGAGGCGTCCGAAAGTTAAAATTTGCTCTGTACACATACGCTGAGTTAAATTACAATCAACACGTAATTAAACGCGTGCGGTTATAATATAAAGCAGAGCGAAAAAATCCGTGGCTTTAGACACACACTGAATATTTTCTTATGAAATTTTAGGTTCCGTTTTGCGTTAAAATATTTATACGATCTCGCTGGTATATATCTCGAATCTCGAATAAAAATTGAAATTGCAAACATCTATGAAACATGAATTTTCTATAAACGCTTTCGCGTCTGTACAAAAACAAAAATTAGAATCCAAGTGACCTATTAAACTTTTTTCTTACTTACGGATGCAGAATTTCGGGTTTTCAAAATATCTGATAAAAATGAATGGATTGAATGCTAATTATGCTCAAGTATAATTTTATTTTCAATTAGTAAAGTTTTTATTTGATTTTATGCAACAAATATATTTTGACATTGTTAATGAAAGCGTTTCAATAAAGTTGTTTGGTATCCTTGCCTAGAAAAAAATAATAAGCATTGTGAGTTAAAAAATAGTAAAGAAACTATTGTTGAGCCTGAAAGAATGAAAATACCTTTGCGAATGGTTTTACATGTTTTTGCTCTCTTCTTTTGCAACGACTTCCGCTGCCAGGCATATTCCCAACAAGTCCTTGTTCTTCAGTAGATCAATTATTTTTTCACTGCAAAGAATCGGCAGCTGATAGCCCGTCAGCTCTAAGAAAAATTCCAATGCCCAGCGCCGGTAAAATCCTCTCGATATTATCTCGCATAAATGCGTAGTATAGAGCAGATCAGCCTCTTTGAGGAGCTTTCTAAAATCTCGCGTGCGTGCTATCTTTACGTAGTCCTTGTACGCGAATAATTTTTTCTCCTGTTCGGGTCGCATACACATCAAATCGTAGAGCGACCATATCGGTTCTACCATCGACATACGCGCCGCGACCACGAATTCATCGTGGTTGCACATAGCAAAATGCTTCGATGGATGAAATTCTTCGCATTTAGCGAATGTTTTCATGATCGCCAGAGCAAGGTTTCGGTCCAGTTTGTATTCTCTTCTCTAGGCAATCGGCGACGGCCAGAACGCCAGACTCTAGTCCCAATTTAAAATCAAACCACTTGTCATTACTCTCGGTTTCATACATTTTGACGAAATGACTCTCGTCGGGGAAACGGACGGCAGACAGATCGGCACCCCGATCCAAGAGTAAATCAATCATATTTGGCATGAGATTCTCTATAGCCAATTGCAGAGGGGTGCGACCCAAATTGTGCCGTACATCGAGCTGCACCAGCTGATTTTTCTCGTCGTTGATCTCGAAGAATATCTCCAAGAAACGTACTGATTCGTCATCATTGCCTCCTCTGCAAATCACGTGTAAAGTGTCCCATCGTTATCTACGACCAAAGACAGATCGGCGCCTCTTTTCAGCAGAAATGCGGCCATCGTTTCGCGGCCGTGGGTCAGAGCCAAGTGCAGCGGCGTGTAGCCCCACTTGTTCTGAGCGTCAATGTTGACCGTTCTTTTATTTGCGTCGTTGATCTCAAAAAACGTGTAAAATATATTCGACGATTTATCTTTCGTGCAGATATAGTGCAAAGGTGTCGTTCCATTATTATCGGCCGAATTCGGATCGACGCCTCTTTGCAGCAGCATTTCGGCTACCTTCATATTCTCGTGCTCAAGAGCCAAGTGCAGCGGTGTCTGGCCCAATTTGTTCAAGACGTGGATATTATCGTCTGACGGACTTCGTCGATTACGTTAAAAAATCTTTGCAAGAATTCATAATTGTCGCTTATCTCACAAATCACCTGCAGAGGAGTCAATTCGCAAAATTTGGATTGGCACCTCTTCTAAGCAGCAATTCGGCCTGTTTTTTGCTGCCCCAGCTCAAAATCTGTGCAATGGAGTGTTGTCGTTTTTGTCCCGGATGTCGAGCCGCACCGATTGATTATTGGCGTCGTGATGTCAAAGAATAGCTTCAAAAATATACCTGATGCATCCTTGAAGCATGGTTTACAAATCACGTGCAGTGGAGTCATCAAACTCCACTTTTCGGTCAAGTTCGAATTGGCGCCTCCACGCAGCAGTAATTTGGCCACCTCTTTGTGTCTGTACTTTAGAGCCAAGTGTAGGGGTGGATTAATTAATTTCTACTCGAGGCAATCGGGATCCTGTCCGACTTGGAGAAATCTCTGTACAACGGCATAGCAGCCATTTTCACAAGCCATGTGAAAATGTGTTAAACCGCATTCGTCGGTGTAATTCACGTCGAACCTGTCGTATATTTTAAAAAGATCACTGACCACGGTGTTATTGTAGCGAAATGGGCCTCTTCCCGCGAAATGTATTGCTGTGGTACGACACGACAATGGCTTGCCGTCTTTATCAACGTCGGGCTCGTCCTTGTAGCCGGTCTTTATCACGAAGTCGATGAATAGGTCTCCTTCGTTATTAGTCTGAGTTCTATGCGTGATCTCTACGGACTTCGTGAGAAGCCAGTCAATTTCTTCCTTTCGAAAAAAGTCACGGAGATTAGGAAGTTGGCCCTTCCAATCTTTTACCAAGAGACGAAGTTTATGAAAAAATTCGTATCGCTCTGAATCAATCTCCCAATCGACCTCTTCTCGCATAGTTTTCAATTTTTCCAAGCAGTTCTGGTCGTTTCGAGCCATCGCGCTTTACACTTACACAAACACACAATATTCTATAATTAAAAGTTATTCATCAATTTCACGAGAACTTTTAGTTGCAATCGATGTTTCGATCTTTCTTTGTTGACGCGCGGCGCAGCGCAACTATATGTAAGACTGAGAAGACGCTTGCTCGTGTAAGTCTGATGCGAACGTTTACCTCTCGCGCGGGAGGCAGGTGGCAGCAGCAATCACGCTGTGGCCGCTCTGACTGTATGCAGCGGGGATCGCAGTTCGTAGTTCGTACCGCAAAACGACTTAACGAGTCGAAACTCGAATCGCGCCCCCATCAAGCAACGTCACATGTCACAAAGCGAAGTATGACGTTTTAAAAAAGGGTATGAAATTGCCGCCGAATTATCATAGCAAAGATAAACCTGTCGAAGTAGTCCAGGAACGTCAAATTTTTCATTTTTGTTTTCTTACCGGGCGAGCAATGATCCAATTTTACAAAGATAGGATTATACTATGACACAGGAAACTGTGATCTGATAGTTTTGATAGGAATATAAAATGACCGAATGAAAAGAAAGATGTAACGTGAAAGATGTAAAATGATACAGAATAAAAAATTAAAAATCAGCTCGTGTGCGGGGATCTATCAATTTTAATAGAAAAATTGATTGAATTATGAGTGTAAATAGAACGTCCTAATAAATTTAGCATACTTATCATTTAAATTCTTTTTTTTTCTCAATTTTACTTCATTACAAGTTTTAATAAGTATTAATAAGTTACGATGGGTTTTTAAAAAACTCAATAGCTTATCGATTGGTATCGAGCGTCGAAGAAATGTTCACTTTACACCATCGTCTACAGCGGTAGTGCAATCAAATCGATGATTTCTCATTGCTGTTTATGTGTCATTTGTTAAATACGCGATGATGTTTTATACGCGTTGCGCGAGGAAGGATGCGATGAGCAGTCGAGCTTCTGACGCGTATGTCGTGTTGCATGCATGCGAGGATATACCACCATCAGAGCTTGCAAACAGAGCGCCTGCCTGATACGACTTTGACAATTTTGCCATTTTCGCCTTTTCACCGCTGGCAGCAGCATACATCGTATCAGAAATTATTGAAATTATGGTCCACATTTTTACTATGTATCGCAACTGAAGTAGGAGCGAAATAATTCATGCATGTGGGTGTGCGAGTGGAATGTGTTGTTATTTGTCGACGTTAACTCGTTATTACGTTGAATCATAACGTACAATGGAACGCGTGCTTAAAAGCCTCTGGGATACAAATGTGAAATTTTACGGCGATTTGCAATAATTTACGGATTTAAAATAATCATTCCAACAAAGGGAAAATACAACAGACTGACTCATACACGCGTGTGCTGGTTACAGACTCTCGCATAGATAATAACATTATATACGCGATATGTAATTATTTTTGCGCTTGAAGGTCTTTGATAGGTATTCAATCCTTTCTCTATCCGTCTCTTTCTTCTCTTTTTCCACTCTCATCCCTCGCAAGCTTCATGTACGACAAGAAAAACTTGGCAAGAGATTACTAAGCTCGCGGCAGAATGTAATAAATAATATAGCCGACATCTTCTCTTTGCTCGTTCGCCTTCTTGCGCGAGAGCCTTTGTACTTCGCGCGCTCGAACAATGTATAAGTAGTTTCTTTTTATACTCTTTAACGCTACGAGTTAAAAAGTTTCAATTTACCCTCGTGTTTATAATAATTATAAAATTCAAGCAACATTTTTTATTTATTGATTTATTTAAATGATTGGGAAATTTATGCAATTACATGAGATATTAAAAAAAAAAGTATAAACATGATCTCTATTTTATTTTGTTGTGACATTAATATGATCATTGTAACTATTGTTCAGAAAAGATTTCGGAAAAATTGGAAGTCAAAAATGCTTCACTAAAATTTCAACGAGTAATGTATACGGATAAGTATAAAGCGACGCTCGTTTGCTGCAACGAGTGCGAACTATATACTAACATGTAAATACGAATACGCACATCTACGATTCGGATATCAATTTTCATAACGTATGCATACGTAAACTGTCGTGATCAAGACTGTCTTGCGATCTATTTAAGTTAATAACTATCGATTTAATTGCGCCACGCGCTGTGCACAGAATTTTTATTGTGTTTAATAAATTTAAAATTGTTTTTAATTTGGCCAATAATTAATATTTAATTATTTACAGTACGGAGACACAATTCTCGCCGCTCGCATTAATTTCTCACTATCAGAATGCGGAAATTTCTACACCATAACAACTTTGGTGATAAACATACAAATCACTCAAAGATCAGATAAGTGAATATTTCTTTGGTTACAGATAATAATAAAAAATACACCCATTAAATCTGATTTAATTTCCTTCTTTCACCAGAATGCTCGTATAATCTGTTGGCACAGAACAGAAAAATGAACGCAGCGCAAAAAAAAGGAAATTGATAATTTTTAGGAGATTGGAGGCAACAAACTAAGTTTCCTTAAAAATTTGGATAAATTAGGACCAAAAGAAACCTTTAGATCATTTAGCAACGAGATAGAAAAAATTAAAAAAAAAAACAAACTAAAGAATTTTTTGCCGGCCGCATCTACCGTACTTAAAGAAAATGGTAAAGATTGAATAATTACATTAATTTCATTACAGATGCTTATACAAGGGGGGGGGGGGGGCAATTGTCGCGCGGGTGCTGGAAATTCAAGTAGTCCTAGAGTTCAAGTAGCGCATGAATAGTTTCGCCGCGTCTTCGGGCCGTAAAACTGGATCATTTCGTAAAGAGACAGGTTCGTGCGTATCTTTATGTCCTTGCTTCTGTTGACGAAGTATTCGTTGCGAGACAAACTTTGAATGAAATCCTTCGAATATTCGATCAGTCCGAGCTTATCAGAGAATACGGTCATAATGGTGATGGCGTCGCTTCGATACAACTCGTATCCTCGTTTCCCAAGGCACTCGACGACCTTCAACACTTAACTGCGATGTCCAATTTTTGCTTCGATTCAACGCACTCGTCAAAATGACTGGCTGATCTTGAAAAATGCCTGCGTCAAGTGATCGTCGTATTTTCCCTGAAGGACCACGTGCAGAGGTGTCGATCCTTTTGCCCCGACAAAATTAGGATCGATGCCATTTTTCAGCAGCAACTTAGCCAGCATAAGCGTTATATTACATTCTCGAGACGAATCGAGATTTGAGACTCGTCACTCGAGTCAAGCGCCCATAAGCAAATACCGCATAGCACACAGCGAGTTGTGCCGTTTTGGAACCACTGATTGATTTCAATGGGCTAAACTGAAAAATACCTTCAAAGAATTACGAATACGTGTATCGGTGTACATAATCTTCGGGAAGATTTTCGTTTTCCTTAGACATGAATGTCCATAGAGCGTTGAGAGATATTGCGATAATGTACGGGGAATAAACTTCTGATGTGGCAAGAAAATAAATAAAATTACCAATTTTGCGCTGAATTTTGCGCATCGAGAAAAAAGGTAAAACATGACTATTTGAACGAGGAGAAAATTTTTTAAATACATTACCGCGTTCAATAATATTTTGGTCATTCGAGGTGGATTGCCGCAAACAATTATGTGATCGTCAATAGAAAAACCCTAGCTAATTTTTTTCGAATTTTTTTTACTTACAAAAATTGGAAATATGTTTTATAACACCAGATAAAAAAGTAAACACTGCAACTTATTGACATTACAAGCTTTGGTCTGTAGCCGCCAAGCAAATATGCCACAAACCAGCATATTTTTTGCTTCTTGTGTCTATTTTATAACAAGAAAAAAGCTTCGTGATAATCTCACGCTGATTAGGACAGCCAGGTCAGCTACAGAGAGCTTGCAACAACGCCTTGGATACATATCGTATTAGTTCCTCGTGAGCCCTGTGCCGACGATCGCACCTTCACAGCCGTTTTATGCGCGAAACTGATTTGTCGCACAAGATACTCCATATATATGTATCCTGCGCAAAACCAAGGGTAATCCTGAAAAAGATATCATCGCGCGATTAAGGTGCCTCGAGTACACGGAGCTTTGAAAAGTGTCAAATTCGATACGTAATAATAAATTTGATACAAAAAATACAATGTAGTTTTTTTCCTATGAAAAATGTGTTAATTCTTTTTTTAATACTTCGTAGTTGATTACGTAATGAGATAACGTACCATACAATAAGAAAAAATTTATAATACATAAAAATGTTTAAATTAGTCCTTCAAATGGAAATTTGGTTTTTTTTATAAAATTTAACGTAAATTTTTTAGTTTTCGAGTCATAATGCGTCACATGCGATGCGCGATATCGATGTGCCTCTTGAGATTACTCTTGAGAGAAAATAATTCTCCGCATGTATCGCATGCATGAGTGATCTTATTATGTACTGAATATATGTGTCTTTGGAGACTACTCTTAGTTGTGAATTTGATCCACATTATCGCATGTACTAATACCATTGTGCGCCACATCGATGTGTTCTTGAGATTTCTTTTTTGAAAATGTCTTTTCCACAAAGATCACAAGTATGGGTGACACCATTGTGCGCCACATCGATGTGTTTCTTGAGATTACTCTTATCTGAGAATTTTTTTCCGCAAATATCACATGCATGCCTAACACCATTGTGCACTACATCGATGTGTATTTTGAGATTAACTTGTTGAGTAAATGATTTGCCGCAAATATCACATTCATGAATGATTTTGTTATGTACCGAATCGATATGGCGTTTGAGAACATCCAGTCGTGCAAATGTCTTACCACATGTCTCACAGATAGGGACGATACCATTGTGCGCCACATCGATGTGATTTTTTAGATTATTGCTAGTGGAGAATTTCTTTTTGCATATATCACAAGTATGTGTGACACCATTGTGCGTTGCATCAATGTGTCTTTTGAGATTACTCTTGTCTGAGAATTTTTTGCCGCAAATATCACATTCATGAGGGATTTTGTCATGTATCGAATTGATATGGCGTTGGAGAACATCCAGTCGTGCAAATGTCTTACCACATGTCTCACAGATAGGGGCGATACCATTGTGCGCCACATCGATGTGATTCTTGAGATTCCACTTGCCTGAGAATTTCTTTCCGCAAATATCACATTCATGAGTGATTTTATCATGTACCGAATTGATATGGCGTTTGAGAACATCCAGTCGTGCAAATATCTTACCACATGTCTCACAGATAGGGGCGATACCATTGTGCGCCACATCGATGTGTTTGTTGAGATTACTCTTCGTCGAAAATTTTTTTCCACAACGATCACATTCATGTTCGATTTTATGAGGCGCAGAATCGATGTGTTTTTTCAGATGAATTTTCTGAGAGTATTTCTTTCCGCAAATATCACATGCATATCTAACTCCATTATGCTCCGTGTCAATGTGTATTTTTAGATTAATCTTTCGTATGAATGTGTTTCCGCAAATACTACATGCATGAGAGATCTCATTATGTACCATATCAATGTGTTTTTGGAGATTACTCTTAGATCCGCAAGTCTTTTTACAAATATCACGAGTGTTGGTGACACCATTGTGTGCCGTTCCGATGCGCGTTTTGAGGCTACATTTATTGTTCAACTTGTTTCTAGCACAGCTAGTTTCATTTGTCTCGCTGAGTCCACAGTCGAATTCAACATTCAATTGGCTTGCGTCGTCCGCGAATGATTCCTTTTTCATTGCTCCCAAATTTTCTATTTTAATTTCACCTCGAACTTGATAACCATTTCTATCTTCCATATGCTGCGAGTGATTTTGGAACGAATTTTCAATCTTCGTAACCGCTAGTAAATCAATTTTGGGCTTCTGTTCTTTACATTCCAATTCTATCGTCAACTCGTCAAGTTCACCTTCGTGACTTTCGTCAGATTTTCGAAGCACGCGAATCTGAATCAAATAAATATTATATGACATTTTTTTATTAATAGTAGATTATTAAAATACAAATAGTATGTAATTATGAGAACTCACTGGGTATTCTTGCGGACATCTGGAAAATACAAAATTTTTATCATCGAGTGTCTCGTCAATACTATTATACTCATTCTCAGCAAATGACAAATCAATAGGTTCACTTTTCACTCTGAAATATTTACAAAACGATTGAGTATTATGTTGTAAAATTGTTACTTTGATTCAAATAACATAAAAATTACCTGACGACACAGTTAAACATTCCGCTCGATTCCATCTTATTTGTTTGGAAATTCATTGAGAACTGGTCTTTCTGTAATAATGTTACAACACAATTGACTAACTAAAATTTAATAATATTTACAAATCGTGTCAAGAAAGTTCCGATTTACTAAAGTAAACAATAAGGAATATCGTTTATTATAATTGAAGAAATTACACTATTGATCAGCCTAATGAATAATATGATATATTATCACGAGGAAATTAAAAATTTGAAAAATATAAACCTATAACATTGCACGAGCGATTCGTGTATTTCAGCTTTCGTTGGTGTTTAGATTATCTAAAAACTATCTAACTATATAACAAAAGTTTATATCGCTGTGCTTAAAAAAACGCTTCTATCGGTATATCCAACACAAATAGATAATTTCGCTAATGCAAATCGCAATACCTGAAAATTAGTAAATTGCGTATGATTTTCTCTGCATACGAAAGCAAAATTAAACGTATACCTATGCAAAAAACAAGGGTAGATTCGGGTCGTCTCCGTAGCGTCAAGTATTTTTGCCTCTCTCCCATTGCATGAATTGCTTGATTATTTGATCGAACGACGCGCATATGTAAGTATACATACAGTCGGAGTTGCTCAGAACGATTGGAAAGCGTTAAGTAAGCCATGAGCGGAGTAACGACTTCTCTACGCGGCTCGCGCATAATCATGTCTCTCATAGCTTCGTCCACGTGTTCTTTTTTTATACTTTAATATAGATCGTAGGTATCTGTTCAGTAGTGTGCGTTACGACGCCGCAGCGTGAACAGTCCGTATCGAACGCCACAAGTGACTTTCGTGGAAAAAATAAAAAATTGAAATTATCGTATAAATTGTAGTTGTGTGTGAGTGCGCCCGACGATAGACATGTTTTTCAACGACGAATCCGATGACAGCTGCCGACAGTGATGAAAGCGACGAAATCAACGAAATCAAGGAAATCTTCGACGAGTCCGATAGCGAAGACGCGTCCTTGAAATGCCAAGTCAAATTGGAAAAATTGGAAAAATTAAAGAGCCTACGAGAATATGTCGATTGGAATAACAGAGACGAGCGACACGATTTTATCTTTGAATTCAACATTTGGTTCAACGACTGGAGGAGCCAACCTCCGAAATACAGAGACATCTTTCGCAGCGAACAGATCGAGCATCTTCTCTCGGATGCCATGCAGTTCTGGGGCGAAGGCCAAGACTTCGAAAGAGAACTCGTCATCGAGTTCGTGGCCCGGGGCGGCTACAGACACGAGCCCGAGCTCAACCATGACGGCGAGCCACTGCTGCGACGCGTACATCACGCGGCCAGACAAAAACACTACGGCCACGTCCGTAAACTTTTCGATCGAATATACGACGGGCTGGACCTGAACTACGTGGACGAGTGGGGATTCACGCATTTTCATGCGGTCTGCATGTCGGGATGTCGCGACCTCGTGGAAAAATTCCTCGAGCTCGGCCAGTATCCCAATCGTCTCGCGTCGGAGACGGGAGAGACGCCGCTGCATTTGGCTCTGATTCGTAGACAGGGGCAAGTGATGGAATCGCTGCTGAGAAGAGGTGCCGATCGAACTCGACTGGCAATTATGGATTGACTGATCTGCACATTATATATGCATGAGAGACGACGAATCGTCGATGATCTTCGAGACGTTTTTCAAGGTCAACGACGAATTGAATCAGATGGTGCAGGTCGATGCCCAGGACAAATTTGGACGAACTTCGCTGCACGTGACTCTGGCCCGCCACCATAGAAGAGGCGCCGGTCCCAACATTCCCAACTTGGCCGATAAGGATGGATCGACTGTTCTTCACCTTTTGTGCAAGGCAAGGGACGATGATATTGACTGGCTGAAGATATTATTTAAAATCAGCAACGAGCAACATCATCGTTTGGTGCTGGTCGATGCTCGGGACAATTTGGGCAATACAGCACTACACTATGCCGTGTCCAGCGGCGATAAACAAAAAATTGTCCAAATGCTGTTGGAAAATTTGAGCCCGAATTCGACCGACGTGGATGTATTGACGCTTCTGACGAAGATTTGCAAAAGAAAATACGATGATGACTTGGTGCAGCTACTTTTCAAGATCTGCGACGAAAAACATCAGCTGGTCGAGGTCGACATCCAGGACAAGTTGGGCCGGACATCGCTTCAATGGGCCGTTGCGAATATCGTTGTCGGATGTAGTTAATACACTCTTGGATCGTGGGGCTGACGTGTTTAGCTTCGTTTTCCCCACTGAGGGTTATTTTGCCGAAGGATTGAAACCAGGGTTTGATGATTGGTTACATACTTTTAAATTGCAACTAGGAACTGGTGTTCTGATTATCGTAGAACATCTTGAGAAAAGAGGATACGAATTGAACCGAAGCGACGCCCTGACGATCATGAAATTTTTCGCCAAGTACGGATTGTTGCAGAAGTGGACGGAGATCGATTATAATTTGTACGAATACAGATTGTTCGAGAAAAAGTTTAATGACAATTCCGAACCCGTCGTTCGACGATCTGATTTGGTTACGGCTCAAAGATGCAGAGAAACTACTCACTAATACGGATTATTCCAAGTTCTCGCGCACGCATCATCCATGGCCCGCTGAACTATATCTTCGGTTTGCGCCGTGCATCTGTGCGAAACGCTATCGAGAGTATTTTTTCGACGATGGGCGCTGTATCCGTTCTGGGAGCTAATACATTATCGGGTGCCGATTGAATGTTGCGAGATGATCATCGAGCATTTGATGAACGAGGACTTAAATAATATTTGCTTGGCGGCTGAAGGTTAAAGTTCGTGATGACGAAAAGCTTATTTGTATACAATTTTTAATTTCGTTTATTTTCTGTTATAATTAAAATAAATAAATTTAAAAAATTAGTATCGATTTTTCTATTGCCTATTGCGTGTTCATTTCTACGACATCTTATCGTGACTCGTGTTATCCATATACACATCGAGTATTGTACTACAGCGCGATTGGACAATTTCAATTACTCGAAGGAAGCTCGATTAACAAATAAAAAGTTTGGACTAGAATACATTCTGTTACTCTAACTGTTCGACTCGAGTCCGACTGTCGAGTTTGCGCACCGCCCTACTAAAAATACAAGGCATTTCATGGTTGTACCAACATGGGCCTGATGCTTCACTTCAACGCCTGAAGGTACTGCAACGTGCTCTATTATCGGTGCTCTCCTCTTAAATCTCAAAAGTAACACCTAATCTAAATGATCTTGATTATATTGCGCTATGACCTCGAGGCCGATCGAAAAATTTGCATGATTTTTATCCACGGAAACGACGCGCTTGGGATCTAAATTTCAATTTCAATGGTTTTATTTTTGTAGAACTGCGTTTATGTACGCGCGGGAAAAATGATGGAAAAAACGGCATTAGTACGTCTTTTGCGATGGTAAACTGTTGATTGTCAAACATCCGCTTTTGTAGCCCTCGGCAAAACGGGAAAAAACATTTCCACCTTTTTTTCGTATAAACTAAATCGAACATTTAACTTATTTATTTTAGACGGGGAAGAAAATGAAAACTTACTTTTTTCGAAAAAGAGAGTGAAAGAGAGAAAAAATCGCGCGTGACGTTAAGTATTAAGGAAAATCGCTAGGTACGAAGCATGTGAAAGCTCTCTTGAGTATCCTTAAAATGTACAGCGACCGCAGCATCGACGAACTTTTCTAAAACTTTTGGGGTAAATTATAACGACAATAAGAATAATATGAAACTTTGTGGCAAGAGAAAAGTAGAGTAAACCGCGATAATTTTATGCAAAATTTCTTTCCTTTCTCCTTCTATTTCTATTATTATTATTATGGGTCCTAGGTGAATGTACGTTATATCACGTAAACTTTAAAACTTAATGATTTTGTACGTATGTGTATTTTTGTAATATTCGAACGCCGAGTTTGTAATAAGCACGTTAAGTTAAAGAGACAATTTTCCATAACAGTATTTATACTTCGTGTAATCGACTACACCAAATTTATTCATATCTTGAAGGTGGCTTTTTCACTTGAAATTTTTAAGAATTCGACCATGCGCCATCTAGCAGTAACTTGGGTAATAGTCAATGTTTAAGTCAGCTATGACTGCTACACTGTCGAAAAATGCAAATATTGAATTGACTTTAAGCTATCCTTACAAATAATACAAGATGAAACAGTCAAGTCCTAAACTTCACATTAGATATTTTCATTAAAGTTTTCCAATTTGTTTTGAGATTTGATTGCCGCTAAAATAATAAACGATAAGTCAGGCCAAAAGTTAATAAGTTCTTTGGTACTGTTAACAAACATGTTCTTGGTCAGTTGTTAAAAAATTATGAAAAATAAAAAGTGACTATAAGTAATTGAATTATAGTATCGATAATTTTTGCTTTAAATAATTTAAGCAAGCATCTCAATGCTTGTGCACTGACTATTGTTCGAGTTCCGAATAAAATTTTTCGTCAAGATAATAGAGTATATTTTGAAAGAAAAGCAAAAGACTTGTATTTATTTATCGGTTCAATTTTTAATAAAGTATGATAAAGTAAAAAATCGTTGTAATTTGACAACATTTAACATCGAAAAAGATTAAAAATGTATTGTTCTATGTGTTGCATTTATTTTGCCTCGCTTGATCCATCCTTAGTTTTGCCCCCGACCGCGAGGCAGACGCGAAGCAAATCCTCGTTCACTAGCTTCTTCACGATTATGTCGTAGCAAAGAATTGGCAGTCGGTTATGCGTCAGCTCCAAGAGTGGCTCCAGTGCCCATCGCCGAAAAAATCTTCTCGACATTTTCTCGCATAAATGAAAAATACAAGCCTCAAGTTGCTCTTCGGTACGGAAGCACTCAAAATCACCTGCTTCCGCGTACTCCAAGTAGTCCGAAGGTGTCACTCGTTTTTCTGCTTCTTCGGGTCGTAATAGAATCAGGTCGTAGAGCGACAGGCTCGGACGTTCCAATGATTCTCCGGGTTTTCTCACTGCCTCCTCGCCGTCGTAGCCTAATTCGTCGACGAGCTTCGTCGGAATTATAAATGTCTTTTTCGCCTCTTTGGCGAACTCCTCGTCGTTGAACCAACCTTCGTCATAATACTCCGGCTCCTTGAACAATTCGTACTCGTCGAAAAAGTGCATAATCGTCAGGGCGTCGTCTCGGCCCATTTCGTATCCTCTTTTCTCTAGACGTTCGACGATTATCAGAGCGCCAGACGCTAGTTGAAATTTGTACTCGTTCGTAAACCAACCGAGTATTTTGTAATGTCCAAATTTCTCGGCGAAGACACTCGCGGTTGGGAGGACGAAGCTAGTCAGATCGGCGCCACGATCCAAAAGTACATCGACCACATCCGGCAAGAGATTGGCCACGGCTACTTGCAGCGGCGTCAGACCCTCATGGTTGCGAACGTCGACCAACACCTTCTGCTTCAATTCGTCGTTGAGCTTGAAAAAGAACTTCGCCAAGCCGCCGTCGTATTTTCCCTGGCAAATCACGTGCAAAGGGGTCGATCCCCACTTGTCGACCATATTCGGATCGGCGCCGCTTCTCAGCAGCAGCTCGACCATCTACCGGTGTTCGCCCTGTAGCCTCTGCAGTGCAAAGTGTAACGGCGTACGAGTGAAACCCGCGTTCGATTCTGGCACGAAGCCGTTGGGATCCTGTCCGAACTCGAGGAATTTTTTGGCTAAGTCGGTGCAGCCCAGATGACAGGCCAGGTGAAAATGCGAGATGCCACGTTCGTCGATGTAGTTCACGTCGAACCTGTCGTATATTTTAAACAGCTGACGGACGATGAGTTCGTGGAACGCATGATGCAGCGGTGTCTTACGTAGCAGCAGTGGCTTGCCGTCTTCGTCAAATTTGGGCTCGTCCTTGAAGCCGGTGTCGATCACAAACTTGACGAATGGAATTGTCTTCGAGTCAAAGAATCTCGCCCTCGACCTCACGGACTCTTCGAGAAGCCAATCAATGTCTACGGGACGAAAAATGTCGCGGAGATTGGGAAGTTCGTCCGTCCAATTTCTGATCAAGGGACGAAGTTGACGAATGAATTCCCGTCGCTCTTCTTGGATCTCACAATTGAATTGATCACGTAAGCTCTTTAATTTTTCGAGTTTGCCAAATTGGTCCGTATCTACGTAATCATCGGATTCACTGATGGACGAGGAGGACATGTTGTTCTGCACTTTAAATACTTTTCACTTTTTACGAAAGAGAATCACAAGCTGCTGGCGATGCGATTCTTTTTTCTTTGTTGCGCACGCTGCGGCGTCGTAACGTCTACTGAAATGACTCGATCAGCCCGACTGCTCGCCGCTCTTTGCGTTAACCGCCAAAATCTCGAAACAACGAAACGAGTTCAGGCAAGTGACCGCGGGCAATAAAAGCATATCGCATGAAACGAAACGTGACGTTTCGGTAATCGGACCGTTTTGAGCTGCGTAGCATTAATAAAGACCTTAGTAATTACGTTAAGATATACTGATTTTGCATCGAGACGCTGGAATTTTACGATTCAGCTCCAGTGTTTGACGAACATATGAAGGCTTCCTCCAATCGCGATGCAATTGTTTACGAGACTAAATAATCCTTTTGTGAATCAAAATATTTCGATGACAAGTATATACAGTGAAATCTCTCTACAGTGGACACCCTTAAAACCTGCATAACTGTCCGCTATTCGGAAGAATAGGAAGTGGGGAAATATGAAAAAAGAAGAAAATTTTTAACTGTATCTTTATTTTTCATCCCCAACAGAAAAAAATTGTTCCAGAAAGAGTAAAAGTAGATATTAAAATTATCAAATTAATTTGTAAAATGTAAAAAAATTTAAAATCACTAACGATTGCGAACAACCAGTGCATGAAAAATGCAGCAGTACGCAATTTTATCGAATGTTATTGTAAAAATTTGAACCATAAGAGGAGAAACTGTCCGTTAATACCTGCAAATAAGTGTCCACGTCCGCTATTATTAGGTGTTCCGACCAGCTTGCGTGTTGGCTTATAGCATCAACTCTGAAAGCATAAACTTGGATACCTCAGCTTAGTTTTCAATAAGAGAGAGATCCATGCGCACTTGCCAAGTCTTGTAACTCTCATGACTCATTGAAGTGAACAACTTTCCGATTTTCTGACAAGGAAGCGAAAATAAGTTGTTTTTTTCGAGGGCTCTCGGTAAAAGAGCATCATGTTTAAAATTAAGAAAAACACTCTAAAAATTATTCAATTGTCATATGATAGGTGTTCAGACCAGCTTGTGTGTTAGCCAGAGAGAGAAAGCCTTGAAACTGTTTTCTTCCAACGTAAAATAAATGCTTTGTCTAGCTTGCGTGAAGATAGATTCATGTATATGATCTTTGTACATTGTGCCAAATCTCGTAATTCTGACAGGGTTTCCACACTATGTAGTACATTACAGTGTTCTCGATAAAAAAAGCATCATGTTTCAAATTTAGCGAGAACAGTCTAAAAATGATTTTTCAATTGTAATATGATGGGTGTTCAGACATGCTTGCGTGTAGGCTTTTGGCATCAACTTTGAAAGCATAAACTTGGATATCTCAGCTTAGTTTTCAATAAGAGAGAGATCCATGCGCACTTGCCAAGTCTTGTAACTCTCATGACTCATTGAAGTGAACAACTTTCCGATTTTCTGACAAGGAAGCGAAAATAAGTTGTTTTTTCGAGGGCTCTCGGTAAAAAGAGCATCATGTTTAAAATTAAGAAAAACACTCTAAAATTATTATTTCAACTGTCATATGAAAGGTTATCAGACCAGCTTGCGTGTTAGCAAGAGAGAGAAAGCCTTAAAACTGTTTTTTTTCATCGTAAAATATATATGCTTTGTCTAGCTTGCGTGAAGATAGATTCGTGTATATGATCTTTGTACATTGTGCCAAATCTCGTAATTCTGACAGGGTTTCCACACTAAGTAGTACATTACAGTGTTCTCGATAAAAAAAGCATCATGTTTCAAATTTAGCGAGAACAGTCTAAAATGATTTTTCAATTTTAATATGATGGTGTTCAGACATGCTTGAGTGTAGGCTTTTAGCATCAACTTTGAAAGCATAAACTTGGATATCTCAGCTTAGTTTTCAATAGAGAGAGATCCATGCGCACTTGCCAAGTCTTGTAACTCTCATGACTCATTGAAGTGAACAACTTTCTGATTTTCTGACAAGGATGAGAAAATAAGTTGTTTTTTAGAGGGCTCTCGGTGGAAAGAGCATCATGTTTAAAATTAAGAAAACACTCTAACAATTATTATTTCAACTGTCATATGAAAGGTTATCAGACCAGCTTGCGTGTTAGCAAGAGAGAGAAAGCTTTAAAACTGTTTTTTTCCATCGTAAATAATATGCTTTGTCTAGCTTGCGTGAAGATAGATTCGTGTATATGATCTTTGTACATTGTGCCAAATCTCTGAATTCTGACAGGGTTGCCACACTAAGTAGTACATTACAGTGTTCTCGATAAAAAAAGCATCAGGTTTCAAATTTAGCGAGAACAGTCTAAAAATGATTTTTCAATTGTAATATGATGGTGTTCAGACATGCTGCGTGTTAGCAAGAGAGAGAAAGCTTTAAAACTGTTTTTTCCATCGTAAAATAATATATGCTTTGTCTAGCTTGCGTGAAGATAGATTCGTGTATATGAATTTTGTACATTGTGCCAAATCTCTGAATACTGACAGGGTTTACACACTAAATTGTATATTACAGTGTTCTCGATAAAAAAAGCATCATGTTTCAAATTTAGCGAGAACAGTCAAAAATGATTTTTCAATTGTAATGATGGGTGTTCAGACATGCTTGCGCGTAGGCTTTTAGCATCAACTTTGAAAGCATGTGTATACACTTGGATATCTCAGCTTAGTTTTCAATAAGAGAGAGATCCATGGGCACTTGCGGAGTCTTGTAACTCTCATGACTCATTGAAGTGAACAACTTTCTGATTTTCTGACAAGGATGAGAAAATAAGTTGTTTTTTAGAGGGCTCTCGGTGAAAAGAGCATCATGTTTAAAATTAAGAAAAACAATCAAAAAATTATTATTTCAATGTCATATGAAAGGTTTTCAGACCAGCTTGCGTGTTAGCCAGAGAGAGAAAGCCTTAAAACTGTTTTTTCCATCGTAAAATAATATATGCTTTGTCTAGCTTGCGTGAAGATAGATTCGTGTATATGAATTTTGTACATTGTGCCAAATCTCTGAATACTGACAGGGTTTACACACTAAATTGTATATTACAGTGTTCTCGATAAAAAAAGCATCATGTTTCAAATTTAGCGAGAACAGTCTAAAAATGATTTTTCAATTGTAATATGATGGGTGTTCAGACATGCTTGCGCGTAGGCTTTTAGCATCAACTTTGAAAGCATGTGTATACACTTGGATATCTCAGCTTAGTTTTCAATAAGAGAGAGATCCATGGGCACTTGCGGAGTCTTGTAACTCTCATGACTCATTGAAGTGAACAACTTTCCGATTTTCTGACAAGGACGAAAATAAGTTGTTTTTTCGAGGGCTCTCGGTAAAAGAGCATCATGTTTAAAATTAAGAAAACACTCTAAAAATTATTAATTCAATTGTCATATGATAGGTGTCAGACCAGCTTGTGTGTTAGCCAAGAGAGAAAGCCTTGAAACTGTTTTTTTCCATCGTAAAATAATATATGCTTTGTCTAGCTTGCGTGAAGATAGATTCGTGTATATAATTTTGTACATTGTGCCAAATCTCGTAATTCTGACAGGGTTTCCACACTAAGTAGTACATTACAGTGTTCTCGATAAAAAAAGCATCATGTTTCAAATTTAGCGAGAACAGTCTAAAAATGATTTTTCAATTGTAATAGATGGGTGTTCAGACATGCTTGCGTGTAGGCTTTTAGCATCAACTTTGAAAGCATAAACTTGGATATCTCAGCTTAGTTTTCAATAAGAAGAGATCCATGGCACTTGCCAAGTCTTGTAACTCTCATGACTCATTGAAGTGAACAACTTTCCGATTTTCTGACAAGGAAGCGAAAAATTGTTTTTTCGAGGGCTCTCGGTAAAAGAGCATCATGTTTAAAATTAAGAAAAACACTCTAAAAATTATTAATTCAATTCATATGATAGGTGTTCAGACCAGCTTGTGTTAGCAAGAGAGAAAGCCTTGAAACTGTTTTTTTCCATCGTAAAATAATATATGCTTTGTCTAGCTTGCGTGAAGATAGATTCGTGTATATGATTTTGTACATTGTGCCAAATCTCGTAATTCTGACAGGGTTTCCACTAAGTAGTATATTACAGTGTTCTCGATAAAAAAAGCATCATGTTTCAAATTTAGCGAGAACAGTCTAAAAATGATTTTTCAATTGTAATATGATGGGTGTTCAGACATGCTTGCGCGTAGGCTTTTAGCATCAACTTTGAAAGCATAAACTTGGATATCTCAGCTTAGTTTTCAATAAGAGAGAGATCCATGGGCACTTGCGGAGTCTTGTAACTCTCATGACTCATTGAAGTGAACAACTTTCTGATTTTCTGACAAGGATGAGAAAATAAGTTGTTTTTTAGAGGGCTCTCGGTGAAAAGAGCATCATGTTTAAAATTAAGAAAAACAATCAAAAAATTATTATTCAATTCATATGATAGGTTATCAGACCAGCTTGCGTGTTAGCAAGAGAGAGAAAGCTTTAAAACTGTTTTTTCCATCGTAAAATAATATATGCTTTGTCTAGCTTGCGTGAAGATAGATTCGTGTATATGAATTTTGTACATTGTGCCAAATCTCTGAATACTGACAGGGTTTACACACTAAATTGTATATTACAGTGTTCTCGATAAAAAAAGCATCATGTTTCAAATTTAGCGAGAACAGTCTAAAAATGATTTTTCAATTGTAATATGATGGGTGTTCAGACATGCTTGCGCGTAGGCTTTTAGCATCAACTTTGAAAGCATGTGTATACACTTGGATATCTCAGCTTAGTTTTCAATAAGAGAGAGATCCATGGGCACTTGCGGAGTCTTGTAACTCTCATGACTCATTGAAGTGAACAACTTTCTGATTTTCTGACAAGGATGAGAAAATAAGTTGTTTTTTAGAGGGCTCTCGGTGGAAAGAGCATCATGTTTAAAATTAAGAAAAACACCTAAAAATTATTATTCAATTGTCATATGATAGGTTCAGACCAGCTTGCGTGTTAGCAAGAGAGAGAAAGCTTTAAAACTGTTTTTTCCATCGTAAAATAATATATGCTTTGTCTAGCTTGCGTGAAGATAGATTCGTGTATATGAATTTTGTACATTGTGCCAAATCTCTGAATACTGACAGGGTTTACCCACTAAATTGTATATTACAGTGTTCTCGATAAAAAAAGCATCATGTTTCAAATTTAGCGAGAACAGTCTAAAAATGATTTTTCAATTGTAATATGATGGGTGTTCAGACATGCTTGCGCGTAGGCTTTTAGCATCAACTTTGAAAGCATGTGTATACACTTGGATATCTCAGCTTAGTTTTCAATAAGAGAGAGATCCATGGGCACTTGCGGAGTCTTGTAACTCTCATGACTCATTGAAGTGAACAACTTTCTGATTTTCTGACAAGGATGAGAAAATAAGTTGTTTTTTTCGAGGGCTCTCGGAAAAAGAGCATCATGTTTAAATTAAGAAAAACACTCTAAAATTATAATTCAATTGTCATATGATAGGTGTTCAGACCAGCTTGTGTGTTAGCCAGAGAGGAAAGCCTTAAAACTGTTTTTTTTCATCGTAAAATAATATATGCTTTGTCTAGCTTGCGTGAAGATAGATTCGTGTATATATCTTTGTACATTGTGCCAAATCTCGTAATTCTGACAGGGTTTCCACCTAAGTAGTACATTACAGTGTTCTCGATAAAAAAAAGCATCATGTTTCAAATTTAGCGAGAACAGTCTAAAAATGATTTTTCAATTGTAATATGATGGGTGTTCAGACATGCTTGCGCGTAGGCTTTTAGCATCAACTTTGAAAGCATAAACTTGGATATCTCAGCTTAGTTTTAATAAGAGAGAGATCCATGCGCACTTGCCAAGTCTTGTAACTCTCATGACTCATTGAAGTGAACAACTTTCCGATTTTCTGACAGGAGCGAAGCGAAAATAAGTTGTTTTTTCGAGGGTCTCGGTAAAAGAGCATCATGTTTAAAATTAAGAAAAACACTCTAAAAATTATTAATTCAATTGTCATATGATAGGTGTTCAGACCAGCTTGTGTGTTAGCCAGAGAGAGAAAGCCTTGAAACTGTTTTTTTCCATCGTAAAATAATATATGCTTTGTCTAGCTTGCGTGAAGATAGATTCGTGTATATGATTTTGTACATTGTGCCAAATCTCGTAATTCTGACAGGGTTTCCACACTAAGTAGTACATTACAGTGTTCTCGATAAAAAAAGCATCATGTTTCAAATTTAGCGAGAACAGTCTAAAAATGATTTTCAATTGTAATATGATGGGTGTTCAGACATGCTTGCGCGTAGGCTTTTAGCATCAACTTTGAAAGCATACACTTGGATATCTCAGCTTAGTTTTCAATAAGAGAGAGATCCATGCGCACTTGCCAAGTCTTGTAACTCTCATGACTCATTGAAGTGAACAACTTTCCGATTTTCTGACAAGGAAGCGAAAATAAGTTGTTTTTTCGAGGGCTCTCGGTAAAAAGAGCATCATGTTTAAAATTAAGAAAAACACTCTAAAAATTATTAATTCAATTGTCATATGATAGGTGTTCAGACCAGCTTGTGTGTTAGCAGAGAGAGAAAGCCTTGAAAACTGTTTTTTTCCATCGTAAAAATAATATGCTTTGTCTAGCTTGCGTGAAGATAGATTCGGTATATAATTTTGTACATTGTGCCAAATCTCGTAATTCTGACAGGGTTTCCACACTAAGTAGTACATTACAGTGTTCTCGATAAAAAAAGCATCATGTTTCAAATTTAGCGAGAACAGTCTAAAAATGATTTTTCAATTGTAATGATGGGTGTTCAGACATGCTTGCGTGTAGGCTTTTAGCATCAACTTTGAAAGCATATAACTTGGATATCTCAGCTTAGTTTTCAATAAGAGAGAGATCCATGCGCACTTGCCAGTCTTGTAACTCTCATGACTCATTGAAGTGAACAACTTTCCGATTTTCTGACAAGGAAGCGAAAATAAGTTGTTTTTTCGAGGGCTCGGTAAAAGAGCATCATGTTTAAAATTAAGAAAACACTCTAAAAATTATTAACTTGTCATATGAAGGTGTTCAGACCAGCTTGTGTTAGCAAGAGAGAGAAAGCCTTGAAACTGTTTTTTCCATCGTAAAATAATATGCTTTGTCTAGCTTGCGTGAAGATAGATTCGTGTATATAATTTTGTACATTGTGCCAAATCTCGTAATTCTGACAGGGTTTCACACTAAGTAGTACATTACAGTGTTCTCGATAAAAAAAGCATCATGTTTCAAATTTAGCGAGAACAGTCTAAAAATGATTTTTCAATTGTAATAGATGGGTGTTCAGACATGCTTGCGTGTAGGCTTTTAGCATCAACTTTGAAAGCATAAACTTGGATATCTCAGCTTAGTTTTCAATAAGAGAGAGATCCATGCGCACTTGCCAAGTCTTGTAACTCTCATGACTCATTGAAGTGAACAACTTTCCGATTTTCTGACAAGGAAGCGAAAATAAGTTGTTTTTTCGAGGGTCTCGGTAAAAGATCATGTTTAAAATTAAGAAAAACAATCAAAAAATTATTATTTCAACTGTCATATGAAAGGTTATCAGACCAGCTTGCGTGTTAGCAAGAGAGAGAAAGCTTTAAAACTGTTTTTTCCATCGTAAAATAATATGCTTTGTCTAGCTTGCGTGAAGATAGATTCGGTATATGAATTTTGTACATTGTGCCAAATCTCGTAATTCTGACAGGGTTTCACACTAAGTAGTACATTACAGTGTTCTCGATAAAAAAGCATCATGTTTCAAATTTAGCGAGAACAGTCTAAAAATGATTTTTCAATTGTAATATGATGGGTGTTCAGACATGCTTGCGCGTAGGCTTTTAGCATCAACTTTGAAAGCATGTGTATACACTTGGATATCTCAGCTTAGTTTTCAATAAGAGAGAGATCCATGGGCACTTGCGGAGTCTTGTAACTCTCATGACTCATTGAAGTGAACAACTTTCTGATTTTCTGACAAGGATGAGAAAATAAGTTGTTTTTTAGAGGGCTCTCGGTGGAAAGAGCATCATGTTTAAAATTAAGAAAAACAATCAAAAAATTATTATTTCAACTGTCATATGAAAGGTTATCAGACCAGCTTGCGTGTTAGCAAGAGAGAGAAAGCTTTAAAACTGTTTTTTCCATCGTAAAATAATATATGCTTTGTCTAGCTTGCGTGAAGATAGATTCGGTATATAATTTTGTACATTGTGCCAAATCTCGTAATTCTGACAGGGTTTCCACACTAAGTAGTACATTACAGTGTTCTCGATAAAAAAAGCATCATGTTTCAAATTTAGCGAGAACAGTCTAAAAATGATTTTTCAATTGTAATAGATGGGTGTTCAGACATGCTTGCGTGTAGGCTTTTAGCATCAACTTTGAAAGCATAAACTTGGATATCTCAGCTTAGTTTTCAATAAGAGAGAGATCCATGCGCACTTGCCAGTCTTGTAACTCTCATGACTCATTGAAGTGAACAACTTTCCGATTTTCTGACAAGGAAGCGAAAATAAATTGTTTTTTCGAGGGCTCTCGGTAAAAAGAGCATCATGTTTAAAATTAAGAAAAACACCTAAAATTATTATTCAATTGTCATATGATAGGTGTTCAGACCAGCTTGTGTTAGCCAGAGAGAGAAAGCCTTGAAACTGTTTTTTTCCATCGTAAAATAATATATGCTTTGTCTAGCTTGCGTGAAGATAGATTCGGTATATAATTTTGTACATTGTGCCAAATCTCGTAATTCTGACAGGGTTTCCACACTAAGTAGTACATTACAGTGTTCTCGATAAAAAAGCATCATGTTTCAAATTTAGCGAGAACAGTCTAAAAATGATTTTTCAATTGTAATATGATGGGTGTTCAGACATGCTTGCGCGTAGGCTTTTAGCATCAACTTTGAAAGCATGTGTATACACTTGGATATCTCAGCTTAGTTTTCAATAAGAGAGAGATCCATGGGCACTTGCGGAGTCTTGTAACTCTCATGACTCATTGAAGTGAACAACTTTCTGATTTTCTGACAAGGATGAGAAAATAAGTTGTTTTTTAGAGGGCTCTCGGTGGAAAGAGCATCATGTTTAAAATTAAGAAAAACAATCAAAAAATTATTATTTCAACTGTCAATATGGTGTTCAGACCAGCTTGCTGTTAGCGAGAGAGAAAGCTTTAAAACTGTTTTTTCCATCGTAAAATAATATATGCTTTGTCTAGCTTGCGTGAAGATAGATTCGGATATAATTTTGTACATTGTGCCAAATCTCTGAATACTGACAGGGTTTACACACTAAATTGTATATTACAGTGTTCTCGATAAAAAAAGCATCATGTTTCAAATTTAGCGAGAACAGTCTAAAAATGATTTTTCAATTGTAATATGATGGGTGTTCAGACATGCTTGCGTAGGCTTTTAGCATCAACTTTGAAAGCATGTGTATAAACTTGGATATCTCAGCTTAGTTTTCAATAAGAGAGAGATCCATGGGCACTTGCGGAGTCTTGTAACTCTCATGACTCATTGAAGTGAACAACTTTCTGATTTTCTGACAAGGATGAGAAAATAAGTTGTTTTTTAGAGGGCTCTCGGTGAAAAGAGCATCATGTTTAAAATTAAGAAAAACACCTAAAAATTATTAATTCAATTGTCATATGATAGGTTCAGACCAGCTTGCGGTTAGCCAGAGAGAGAAAGCCTTAAAACTGTTTTTTTCCATCGTAAAATATATATGCTTTGTCTAGCTTGCGTGAAGATAGATTCGGGATATAATTTTGTACATTGTGCCAAATCTCGTAATTCTGACAGGGTTTCACACTAAGTAGTACATTACAGTGTTCTCGATAAAAAAAGCATCATGTTTCAAATTTAGCGAGAACAGTCTAAAAATGATTTTTCAATTGTAATAGGATGGGTGTTCAGACATGCTTGCGTGTAGGCTTTTAGCATCAACTTTGAAAGCATAAACTTGGATATCTCAGCTTAGTTTTTAATAAGAGAGATCCATGCGCACTTGCCAAGTCTTGTAACTCTCATGACTCATTGAAGTGAACAACTTTCCGATTTTCTGACAAGGAAGCGAAAATAAATTGTTTTTTCGAGGGCTCGGTAAAAAGAGCATCATGTTTAAAATTAAGAAAAACACCCTAAAAATTATTAATTCAATTGTCATATGATAGGTGTTCAGACCAGCTTGTGTGTTAGCCAGAGAGAGAAAGCCTTGAAACTGTTTTTTTCCATCGTAAAATAATATATGCTTTGTCTAGCTTGCGTGAAGATAGATTCGGGTATATGATCTTTGTACATTGTGCCAAATCTCGTAATTCTGACAGGGTTTCCACACTAAGTAGTACATTACAGTGTTCTCGATAAAAAAAGCATCATGTTTCAAATTTAGCGAGAACAGTCTAAAAATGATTTTTCAATTGTAATATGATGGGTGTTCAGACATGCTTGCGTGTTAGCCAGAGAGAGAAAGCCTTGAAACTGTTTTTTTCCATCGTAAAATAATATATGCTTTGTCTAGCTTGCGTGAAGATAGATTCGTGTATATGATCTTTGTACATTGTGCCAAATCTCGTAATTCTGACAGGGTTTCCACACTAAGTAGTACATTACAGTGTTCTCGATAAAAAAAGCATCATGTTTCAAATTTAGCGAGAACAGTCTAAAAATGATTTTTCAATTGTAATAGGATGGGTGTTCAGACATGCTTGCGTGTAGGCTTTTAGCATCAACTTTGAAAGCATAAACTTGGATATCTCAGCTTAGTTTTTAATAAGAGAGAGATCCATGCGCACTTGCCAAGTCTTGTAACTCTCATGACTCATTGAAGTGAACAACTTTCCGATTTTCTGACAAGGAAGCGAAAATAAGTTGTTTTTTAGAGGGCTCTCGGTGGAAAGAGCATCATGTTTAAAATTAAGAAAAACAATCAAAAAATTATTATTTCAACTGTCATATGAAAGGTTATCAGACCAGCTTGCGTGTTAGCAAGAGAGAGAAAGCTTTAAAACTGTTTTTTCCATCGTAAAATAATATATGCTTTGTCTAGCTTGCGTGAAGATAGATTCGTGTATATGAATTTTGTACATTGTGCCAAATCTCTGAATACTGACAGGGTTTCCACACTAAGTAGTACATTACAGTGTTCTCGATAAAAAAGCATCATGTTTAAAATTGAGCGAGAACAGTCTTAAAATGATTATTTTAATTGTAATATGATAGGCGCTTAGACTAGCTCTATGTAAAATTTTTAATTTTCATGTTCAATACTATTCTGTATCTAATATATCCAGTTACTTTTGTACTGGCATCCTTTTCTGCTTGGATAAACATGTTGGGTGATTTTTATACTTGCAATAATGAGAATATTTTTCGCAATGTAGTTGTAGTCACACTTATATGAATAGTTTTTATTAAATTTTTGAAGCTTTTTGTTGTTCTTTACTCAATAATATAGATATAGATAGAAGAGAATATTATTATAAGTTCCTTTAATATACTCATGTATATATAATAAAATATATTTTTCAATATTCAAAGACAGTAATTTGCGCGCAATATTCTTATGCGCGAAGTAATCTCTACCAAAAAGCATAATTGGAATGAAAGTTCCACTCAGTATTTTTTGAAAAAATCGCACGGATTACCTTTTTTTAGTTCTATCGTTAAAGTGAAAGGAGTAAACGGCGTCATTTACTCTTTTTAATAGGGGTTTGGGTTTAGAGTGTAAGGTTGGTAATAAATCGGGCTTCAAAAAATTATTGGAGAACCAAACTTCTGATGTCGTAACCGTGGGTTGTCCTGCTCATAAGACTCACTTGTACCTCAAATAGTCTGCCAACGAACTGCCACCAGAGTTCATTAAATTAATTAATAACAACAATTAAAATGTTCAGTAGCTCCAACCGTAAACATAATTTAAATGTTTTCCAACAAGAACTTGATCAATTACATCAAAGTATCCTTACGTTGAAAGGAGTCAGATGATTGTCAATGGAGCAAGTTGTTCATCAATTCATTTTGCAATCGGACAATATACATAAACTTGCTATGGTATTGCATCACGATCGCGAAGATATCGGTACGAAAGTTTTTATGCATATGGAAAAACCCGACGCTATCTGTTATTTTATATTTGTTCTAAAACAATGGTGCAATTAAATTAATTGCTAAATTCTATTTATAAGAACGTTCTTTGTCATAGCAAACCAAAATCAGTGTCCAAACGAAAGATAATGGGGGAAGCAGTAGCAGATCTTGTAGAAGTTGGGATTTTGGTTTCTGGATAAACATTTGATGATCGATTAGCAGCTATACGAACTTTGACTTCGTGTTGGCGCCAAAACAATAATTTAGAAATAAATGTTTGTAAATCAAATATTTGTAATAAATCAAAATATTTGTATGCCTACGCTCTCAGCTATAGCTGAATTATAACTTAGATCGGCCTTCAAAAAGTGCTTTTCAGCAATCTCAATCGGTCCTGAAATAATATTTTTAAAAGATTTACGAAAAATTGATTGGGCCCATATTAATTAAAAAAGTTATCACACAACTCTAAAAGATACAAATAAAGAAATTTAATTAATTATCGACAAAAAAAAAGAAATGAATTAACACTTTTTATATAGCAGTGCATAAAATTAAAAAATCAACCAGGGGAAGATTATGCTAAGTTGCTGCAACTGTAGCTTACACTTTTTGGGGCCATAAATGTGATAATGGGTGTAGAAAACCCTGAGGCAATCACAGGGCCAGGTCGATGAGTCGAACATTTATGTACTAAAAATGTACCCATTTAGAAAACAGCTCACACTCAGCACCACTAAAAAGTCCAATCTATGCTGAATAGCTATTTTTATTGTTTTTTTTATACGCCCCATTTTGGTTTCGGACGAGGCTACCTTTGGAAAGGCGGCTGCAATAGATCTCAAGCTCTTAAAAGATTTGAAAGAGTTTGAACTTATTGATTTGGACTTATCAAATGCAGTCATCGATAAACTATCGAAGCACCTGCGGTATTTGTCAAGCAAGCTCGTATATTTGTCACTTTTTAATGAAAATATTGAAAAGAAAACTAGTTGAGAATTTGAAACGTCCGGATGAGAAAAAAAAAGAATTAGCCGCTACTATAGAAACTAAAAAACATTACAAGTCTTACATTGGCAAGTTTTATGACTCAGAGAAGTATGAATTTTTTTAAGATTACCGGCATTTCTCCAATTTTTTTGGATGTAGATCCAAGTCTTTTGAGTGGAAGTACCCTTTATGATCTTAATCCAGGTTGCAAACTTGATGAGTAGCAAGTCACGCGGATGATCATTGCCGTTGTACTAGTACCCTGAAGAATTGTTTACCTCTTGCGGGTACGTCTTTTTCCGTAGCTGCGCCATCTGGTGGTTGGTAGTTACACTGAAAAAAATCTTCAATTCCAACAAAAGTGGACAGCTGGATCAGAAAAAGATATTTTGCTAACGCAGCTAAAAATGTAGAAATATTTAGCATTGAATTATAGACCAATCATTTTGCTGTTGCAGCAAAATATCTTTTTTCGATCCATCTTTCCACTTTTGCTGGGCTTGCCTTTTAGATTTTTTCAATATAGTTAATGATTATGAAGCGGAAACAACAACTTAATACACGTATATAAATAAAAAAATTTAATCAACACGAACATGATACAAAGGTGAAAACGAGAGAGAAGAGGTTCGGGGATGCGGTGGAAAAAATTTGTTTTTATATGCACTTGGCTCGATTTTACGTTTTCATTTGTGCGTGAATTTGTGAGTTTGAAAAGTAGATAATTCGGCCACTATTTTCGTTGCTTTTATTTAAAATCACACAACGGCCTTTGTGCTCTTGATCGATTGATTCTCCTCTCTCTCTCTCGAGCTAAAACTCCGTAAATATTATATTATAAAATCCTTTAATGACTTGAGCAGAAAGAGAGAAATACCGTGATCGAGAAACGCCGATCGACTATACGAGCGACTACAATACATGTATACTCCTGCGTACGACTGGTGAAAGCTATCTAGGGGCTTTTGTGTATGCGCGCGCTTTTAAATGAGCGCCTGTGTACCAAACGTATGATGAGTTTCAGACACGTTTTTGACGCCTTTGCCGGCAGCAACGAGATCGTCTCCCTCTTCCTCTCTCTGTAAAGAGAAACTCTGACATGCCGTGTATATACCGTACTATATATTCCGAGCAATGGCAAACAATGTGCCTCTTTGCGATGTCACGCCGCTTAACTTCCACAGCAGCAGCAGCAGCAGCAGCAGCAGCAGTAGGCAGTCAAGAGTCTCTGCACCTGATACGTGACATACACACACACACACACACACACACACACACACACACACACACCCACAAACACAGACTTATATTGCACTGATATATACGAGGGCAAAATCGATTTTACTCGGTCGCTACCGTGTCTTGCTACCACTACTACTGCTATCTCGTCGTCCGTGTGTTTTTGCGACGGCATGAATGCAGACGGCTGAAAAAAAAGGGAAAGATAAAAAAAAAGAGCCACCCGCGCGCTACATTTATAACTTAATACTTCATAAGAAAGTTTATTGCACGGAAGATTTTGTTAATATCACCGGCCGCTGCAAGCTTGAGCTTTCGCGCAACATTTTTCAACTAAAGGAGTTATCGTCGTCAAAAGGTCGGAAAAATCTTGTACGGAACATATTAAAAAAAATCTACGCTAGAGAGTAGATGTAAAAAAGAAAAGAGAGCAGAAATAAGGGCGTGCGCGGTGTGTACGATATAAAAAAATTTCAAAGTCTTGGAGCTTGCAGAAAGCTTCGTAAAATTCCTAATATGTATATGAATATAAAATATCGTATGTATTTTATAAACTCGCGCGTTCGTATTATATATAGTGCATCAGCTCGGTAGAAACAGCAGCAGCAGTAGCAACGGTAGTAGAGCATCGTCGTTGGCTTATTAACCTTGTCTTATACATAACGACACTGCCTGACTTGGTGTACGTGTGTGTATGTGTGTGTGTGTGTGTGTGTGTGTAGGTCGGTGCAGTGTGTAGTACAATTTCGACCTACTTTAGTTCGTCGCGCCGAGCGAGTCATCGAGGCGTATGCATTTGCAGGCGATCTATTTTACGTAGAAAAAAAGAATAATAAGAAGGAACTCACGATCGTGACAATTATGTCGCGCGAACAGTTTATATATCGGTAAAAAAAAAAAAAAAAACAAGTCAAGAGAATGATCGTGAATTGAAGCGATGACAATGTATGAAATTACGCGCGACAATGACAATGAGACGCGATGACGACGATGATCTTGTACGTATAGCACGTGTTTAGTGACGACGACGGCGTCGACGCACTTCTCCGATCTCGATCTGATCTGAACCTACACATCATATGTTCTAAATCTTGCCTCTGACGTCGTGCGTCTCTTCGTATAATATGTATACGCCGATGATAAGATTGTACGTCAATTTTGTTAGCGCGTGTAAACACGTGTGTAATATAGGAGGCATGATATGCGCTGGAGGCAATATTGAATGTGATATTTGTCATAAAGCATTTGGACAAAGATATTACCTCAATTCTCACGTTAATTTAGTGCATGATCGTAAAAAACCGTTCGAGTGTGAGATTTGTCATAAAGCATTTGCAGAAAAGGGTACTCTCAAAAAACACATAATAACACTCCATAATCGGAGCAAACCTTTTGAATGTGAAATTTTTCACAAATCATTTGGACAAAAAGATGATCTCAAATCTCACATAACTGCAGTACATGTTCGTAGCAAACCATTTCAGTGTAATACTTGTCACAAGTCGTTTGGACAAAAGAGTGATCTCAACAGACATATAAATGTATTACATAATCGTAAGAAACCCTTTGAATGTGACATTTGTCATAAATCGTTTGGATACCTAAATGTCCTTAAAATCACAGAAATTCAGTACATAAATGGAGGGAACCATTGGAGTGCGAGATTTGTCAAAAATTATTTGGTCAGAAAAGAAATCTTACATCTCACATGAATATAGTACGTAATTAGAGCAAACCCTTCGAGAGTAAGATTTGTCAAAAATCATTTACACTCTGGAATATACTTTAAAGACACATAAGGACAGTACATAATCGTAGTCAAACATTCTAATGATAACTGAGAACTTACGTAAAAGCCTACATAAATATATTTCAAGATCGTTGTGAATCTTAAAAAAAGTAAATTATTCTTAAAACATTCGGACGAAATAAATTTTCACTCACTAGAGTACCGTAATGTTAGCAAACTTTTGATATGAATATTGTCTAAAAACGTGAAAAGTTTCATTACATATTTTTTCAATAAACAGATATAATAAAGAACATGTCTTAGTTTTCAATTTTTTTTATGATAAATTTTTTAATATTTCATTCACCTGTTATCATTAACCAAGTACAGTAAAACGTACTATTAAACGTTTTGGTATCAAATAATCCTTTCAATCGAGTTCTCGAATCCAGAAGTAATCCATAACTCCTCGTCTTGCGCATCAGCCCATCGTCTTTGAGCATAGCAATGCACTATACAGTTACAAATTTCTGAAGTGGTCTGAAAAATTGTGACGAATGTCTAAACTTCTTTGAGCGATTTTACATAATTTTTATTCGAAAACATCTTTTTATAATGTTGATGGTTAAGTAAAAAATAATTGAATTTGCACACCGATAGAATAAAATTCACCACAAATTTATATCATTTTGTCGAACTCTAATCTTTTCATGTCTCTGGGACTACAGTAAACAATTATCAACGTCGAGTAGATCCATCCAACGACAACATTTTTAATCGCAATTTTAGCCTTGAATCCAGCCGATGACTCGTAGAATTGTTCATAATATACGCTCACGGTTCATTCAACTCCGAGAATCATACACACACACAAAAAAGTAGAGGAAATCGGGAGCGAGGGAGGGAGAGAGAGAACGAAACAACATGTAAGCGAAGCAATGACTTTTCCACGCGCGCGTGCTCGAGACAAACGAGTTTTCGCATTATTCACACTTGCGCATATATATTTTTAGACCGAAATGTGGCAAGCTCATTTGGTACAATGTACATAATACATCGGTATCGTATACAGTACGAGTTTTGTGCAATTCTATTTTCTTTCCTTTCCAATTTTTTTTTTCTCTTACCATTCGTTCGAGTCATTGCCTTATGTATCGGACACGAGTTGGAGGGGAAAAATCGGGCAGACGCATTTTCGGATTCGCGAAAACGATTACATGTACAGCGCGCGTTATAAATGTCTCTTGTATTCGCGAGCGCGATGACGCGCGCGACACGCTCGAATGCGTCCAACACCGATTCGAGTTCACCTGCACGTCGGATAATTTATAGCACAGCCTCCCGACAATTTTGTGTGCCTCGATCTTATATGTTTATGGGATATTATATAAATCAGCGCGAAAACTCGTGCGCGTATACATCGACGTTCTTTACATAAATATCCTCGTTTGAGAATTTGCCTCGATATATTTTATTATGCACCGCACGTGTGTGCAATCGACGACGATTTTACTTCCTATATGTAGCATTAGCTACGCGCCGCACGTAAATCATTATGTCTCGCTCGTTCGCAAGCTTCGTATTTTTTATAGAAAACGATCGTACGAGCTCGTTCGATAATGAGCTTGCGATGCAATTTTCGTTTCAAATGTTTTACAAAAAAAAACAAAAGGTAATGTCTTCAGTGCTCGAGTTCAGTTGCGGACTCATTATTGCGATAATACCGCACGCGTACGTATAGGCCGGCGCGTGCGACTCTGACGATTAAGCGCTCGCACCTGTTATTACTCGTCGATTTTTTTTTTTTCAAGCGACAGCTTTGACGGCCTTGGATACGAACGACACACGTACGTGGCAGTGGCAGTTGACAAATGGGCAATAATAATTCGTATACATAAATGCGTTATAAATGCGTCGCGTTTGCGGTTTACGATCATCGGCAAACGCAGCGTTGATTTTGTATAATATGACGTACTTCCAAGCCCGAATCTTTCGGTTATTTAAATGTAAAACGAACGGAACTCAATAATACATGGTATGCGTAAACTCATGTCGAGCTTGCAAAAGGTTTATGCGAATTAAATTCATCGTCTCTTCGACCAACCATCGTCACGTGAACTCTTATATATTGGCACGCAGGAAATTCTGTGCGTTCGTTATCGAAGACGCTCGCGCATGTATCACTCTTATTATTATTATTATGATATAGCAGCTACCACTATGTATAGCTACGCAGCTTTCGCGCGCGCGTCAAACGATCATCTCGCACTTTGCGCTTTGCTTAGCTTAATGCTCGAGCGATAGATAGAAGTTGAAACCGTAGATACACCCGGGGCTGAAGCTAAAACGATGGGGGGGGGAAGGAGGAGGTTGCGGAAAGCCTTCCTTGAAGTTGCCTCTCCCACAAGTATTTGCGTAAATTGCAAATCGATATAAACATATATACGTACTTACATATACGTATAACTGTATATACAGCAGGAGGGATAAGCCGATGGTGCGAGCTGCTACTGCTCAAGTTGTTTCTCTCTTGAATCTTCGGGCCACGCGCTTTACTCGCTACGGCACGCACATATGGGCCGGATTCAGAATTTTTTGAACAAACCCGCGGACGAGGTCCGCGACTTTTTCTGAAATTTAGGTATGTCATAGTAAATGGAACGATAGTCCTGAAGCCGGAAATTTAGACTCCGATATCGCTCAGAATCCCTTTTTTCTATTTTTACCGAAGCGCTTTTTGACTTGAAAAATTCATCAAGATACATTTCAACAAAACAAACTACCTTGAATATTTTCAGATTTTTTTCAGTGCTTCAGGCCTTTAAAAATCAGAAAAAATTCAAGGTAGTTTGTTTTGTTAAAATGTACCGTCATGAATTTTATTCGATTTTTTCTGTCAAAAATAGAAAAAAGACGTCCATACGGATGCTGAGGCTGCGAGCGATATTCCGGTTTCAGGAATATTTTTACATGTACTATGACATACCAACATTTCAGAAAGATCCGCGGACCTCGTTCGTGGGTTTATTTAAAAAAATTTTGAATCTTACCCATATACATACTTGTTCCGGATAAGTGCACCGGAAGGGTACGCGATTTTACGCTTTTTCCGCTCCTCGCTCGATCGAGTATACCGGATGAAAAAAAGCTGAATTGAATTCGTGTACTTGAATAAAATAAAAAAGGAATAAAAAAAAAGACTCCCGTCTCTTCCTCTTATTTCTCGGCTTTCGAGTTTTGCGGCGCAACACTCTCGCGCGCGTTGATTGCTGTATAAACTCGTTACGCGCCGCATTGAAAAGTTCTGCGGATCGCGCGATTATACCAATTGAAAAAGAAATAAATTTAAAAAAACGTCCATTCGTCGCCATGTGTGAGAGAGAAAAACGCCTCTTTGCTCTTGGAACTCTACTTCGTGCGAACGCGAGAATCATATAGCAAACTCGATGGCGGCCGCAGCGAGAACCGTATATTGTATATAATACAGTCGTTCAACGAAGTATCGCAGCGCGACGGCGTAACGGAGCTATTATTCACGCCGATATACCCCATTACCCTTACAGCTCGTGAACGAGCTTCCAATGAAATATACCGAACGTATACATCGGAGAACATAATGTATAACTGTATCGTAAACGCGGCTTTACGTTGCCCGACAAAAGCTCCTCCTCTTGTTTCTCGGATGTTTCACTTGGCGTTATATTAACGTCCGCCGATTTTTTCGTTAATTCGCTCTTGCTGTACGGGCACGAATAATAATGGAGAAAGACGATCGGTATTGTACTCGCGCGCGACGTGCATATATATGCGTGCACGCGCGTGCGAGTGTCTCTCTATAATACGTAAATATATTCACGCGAGCGAATCTGCTTCTCCAAGATTACAATGCTCTCTCTCTCTCTCTCTCTGTGGTAAAATAATAGCGTATGGTATTATAGGTACGTGTAAAGCCCACGCGCGTGTACTCCGAGGGTCGACTTGCAATGAATTCCGTAGTAGTGGTAGCGGAGTGTGTTACTTGTATTATTGCCTCTCGCGCGCGAATAATTGAGTTTTGAGATAGGCAGAAGGAAGAAGAACTAGAAGAAGATAAAATAAGGCAAAAGTGCTAGTTTACGATTGCGCCAAACTACTTATCAATCTTTGATTGATTCTTACCCCCCGAAAGATAGCTAGCTACTACGATATATGCGCACTTTCTTCACGCGTAGATTATACTTATACATATCTACGATAGTACGTATACGCGAATCGACTCAATCCAGATTATACATTATCGATTCGTGCCTCGCGTATCTAATTTCGGGCTCGGAGCTTTTATCGTGGGTCTATACGTAAGAGATCGCGCGCGCGTGTAGATATGTTTTTTTTTTCTCAAAAAAAGCCTTCGCAATTCGTATCGTATTGATTTTTCCGAGATATTACAACGATCGGATTTTATCGTCAGCATCATAACGATTATAATATAATGTTTTAATCGCAAAGTCAGTGAATCGAAAATGAGCTTAAAGCGAGATAGAAAAGCTCGTCGTGAGCACCATCGTCGTTGTCGTCGATCGCATATTGCAAAATCAGCTTCCGTAAAATCAGCCGCTAAAATATACCCACACACGGGTTAATATACCTATATGTATATCCGCGTAATATATGCGTGTGTGTGTGTAGCTCTCGAGGCAGTAGTGTCCTCTATGCTCTTCTCTCGAGCCCGCTACACGCCGTACGTGTGCAGCAGCGCAACAAAGAAGAGAGCTCCAAGTTCGAATTCGCGAAGCTCCGAACGCGCAGAGAAAGAAAGAGAGAGAGAGAGAGACACACATACACACACAGATGCACAGAGTCGAGTCTCGAGAGTTTATAACATTCGAAACGCGGCGGCTGCTTGGGTGCCTGCTGCTGAATCGAGCCGGTATTATAGGTGCCCTATATATGCAGCAGCAGCAGCAGCAGCATCGCCCCCACACACGTATGTACAACAACACATACACGTACACCCACCGACGCCGCCGCCGCCGCCGCCGCTGATGCTTTTCGCAGCGGAGTAGCAGCAGCAGCAGAGCTAGCAGCAGCAGCAGTAGCCACCGCGGCGACGTAGCAGACGAAACACGCCGTCGGCGCTTCGCGCGCGCGAGTCGCTGTGTCTCGTCCGAGCGAGAGAGAGAGAGTCGTTGTTCGCTTTGTGTCAAAACTCTCAGTGCTCCGTGTGCGACTCGTCGCTTCCCTTGTGCGACACAAAGTATTATTATTTTAATAAAGCGAGAGAAAAGGGAGAGAGAGAGAGATTCGTGACGTTTCCGAGTGCAAAATTATCCGTGTAAAACTGCACACGGACACGCGTTGATACACGCGTATGCACTAGTATATACATAGTCGTCGATATAGTACAGTAGCAGCATCGTTGCCAAAAAGGGGAGTCCGATGCTCTTGGTTCGTTGCCGCCGGCGTCCATGGCCGATGACGACGATGACGACGACGATGATGCCGATGACGACGATGATGCTGTGTGCCGCCGCCGCCGCCACCACCGCTACTGATGCTGATGATTCCTCTTCAAACGCGGAGCACAGCTCGCAGAGAGAGCTGATCGCGTCATTTTAATAAGTGTGCGTACATATAAGTACACGCGATTTCGTTGTCGTTGTGCCAAAAAGCAAAGAAGAAAAAAGAAGAAGAAATTTTCATCTCTTCTGCCTCAAATAATCCTAATACATGTGTGTTACCTGTGCCGCGTATAATTCGAAGAATGCAGAGAGAGAATGAGAGAGTATCCACAATAGAGAGAATCAAAAAATATAAAGACGCGCGCGAGTTCGACGTACGTTGTTTGTAATAATAATGTGAAGAAGAGTACGCGTGCTCCGCGTTCTCAATAAAATACTACGCCGAGTATTGCTGCTGCTAGTGGTGGTGGTGGTGGTGGTGGCGTGTTCATCGTGTAGTACGCGGTGCATATCGTGAGATCGTTGTCGATGCACCTCCGTTACAAGTGTCGTTCATTGTTGAATAATCGAGAAAGTGAAGAAAAAAAAGTGAAAGCTCACTGGCATTATACATCGAATCACAAAGAGAGTAGTGAGCTCCGTCTGTGCCTGTGTGCTCCGTTGAATCAGTGCAGCAGCAGCAGCAGCAGCAGAAGCAGTGCCAGTGCTCTCCCCAATGATACTCGGAGGCAAATCAGTGCAATAACCGTACTGTATATACAGCGAGGCGGGAAGGGGAGAGACCTCGCCGCCGTTGTCTCTCTCTCACTGTCTCCGTCTGTGTGTCGACCGAGTTACATATGAGCATCCACATCGGAAGCGGAATTATTTTAATATACAGCGAGCGGTAGTTCGGATAAACTACTGTAACACAGCGAGGAATCGACAAAAAATAATAATTAATAAAGAGGAGCACGGAGTGTCACATCGATGGTAAGCTGCCTGATGAGTATGCATACGTCACACGTACACACTACACACTCACGCACATGCGCGATTTTCATTTTTATTTTGTTTCAATTTTTTGTTCTTGTCGGAGACAAAGCGAAACAAAGACACGCGTGGATGAATTCGAACGTAACTCGCGCTACTCGTCGTCGCCTTGAACATTTTATAAATCGCCTCGCGCACGCACGACGATGAATTATTATATAGTCTCATCGAAACTATAATACGTATAAGTATAAGCATAAGTAACATAGGCCGTTACGATGTCGATTAACGCTTACATCGATTAGTATATTATCGAGCGCGACCACGAAAAAAAGGAGTGTTTTCGAACTTATTCGGTACGAACGAATATGTACACACGCGTGTGTGTGCATGTCACTCCCATTGTTTATCGGTCTCTCTCTCTCTCTCTCTCTCTCTTACGTGACTCACGATTATGTATTACGGACTGTTCTTTTATTTTTCGTTGTTGTATATAGTTACCGCCACCGCTGCCGCTGCCACACGCTCGATGCATCGTTTATCCACGCGATGCGTACACAAGTATCAAAGCGGCACCCGTTGTTTCACACGAGTTAATTGTTTTCACGCACGTGAATGAATATCGTATACCATACGCATAATAATTGAAAAAAACGCGCGAGATGATGATGCGTCGAGGTCTTGCGACTGATGCATTATAATGCGCGACTACGCACAAGTAGTTTTAGGCTTCGTCGGTCATCTTCTTGGATTTTTTTTTTCGAGTTAACGAGCTGCGGTAGCTGCACGAAACTACTCGGAAATCATTACTATTGTCATTGTTATTATCGATATAACTTTATCGTGGTTGGCATCAAGACTGTTGCGGCATGAAACGAACATTGTAACTTGGATCGTACCGCGCGGGTGTGTATAAACGCGCCTAACACGCAATAACGTTGAAAGCGCGATTTTCCACGCGCCCGTACGGCCCCGGTGTACAATAAGCACAAACCTCCTACGCACGAAAATCGTAAACGGACGCGCGTGCATAATGCGCAGCGCATAATCCAGAGAGTATAAGCAGTAAATGTACAGGCTTACGTATGTGCGGGAGTTTTGAAATCGTCGTGCATAATACATTTAAAACAGCGGCGTGTAATATCGTAGTACACACCACGTTGGGAATCAGCTGTGCCGCACTCGGTGCTATAGCTGCTTACGTACCGTATGTTATATCGTGTGTATATTATATCCCACCGTATGGGATGTCTATGTCACCGCGTGCAGTCCTCGGTATGACATATAATATCGTATACACACATACGCGATGTAAAGCGCAGAATAAATCTGGGAATATTTCGACTTGTGCCGCAGGCTCGACTCCATCTCTCTTTGGCAAATTTCAGACGTTCTGTTAGTGTGTCGTGTAATTTACGCCTTTCTCTATCGTATGTGTTTGTACGAACTAACGCACGCATGCGAAAGCGTTATGTGCACTTGATTAAAAGTTTATCGACGCCAGCAGCGGTGGTGACGGTGTCTAATATATATGGGCAAAGCACACATAAGCTCGAGCGCAAGTTTTGTTTACCAATACAGCAGCAGCAGCAGCAGCAGCACAAGTAGTTATTATTATATATTATATCGATGCGGTTCGAGTTTCCTTCATATTATGTATAAATCGACGTTTAAGCAGCTGATTTTCACTCTCTTCGATCCAACGACGTGGCGGCGCAGCTTTTATGTATATATATACGCCTTCGGAGCGTCAAGGTGCATTACGTATATCGTATACACACTAGTTTCTATAGCGCGTATTATTACGAGCATAATGCAGATACTTGGAAAAGTATATTCTCACGTCGCACACGCGAGGATTTACATTTTCTTATTCGTCTTCGCGCGTCATAGCTTGGATCTAGCTCCTCTTCTCCATAGCCGAGATCGTGTGTACATCATCCTTTATTAATGCCGTGGATTTGAAACTTTTTCAACTTTTATATATGCTACACCTATTTCATACACGTATATATACTCGAATATAATAAATAATATATATAAAAGCACGCGTGGTATAAGCGCCGTCATGCATGCGTACGTACGTCGAGCTTAATCTTTTGTACGTATCGCGTATACGTACGGATCCCGGGCGCGAATCGCGTTTTATTTCTGTCTCTCTACGCGCGAAAGATAGGAGAGAAGACGTACTACGTACGTATAATGATATATCTATATACTCGCTTGGCCCCGTGTCGTCGTATACAATTAGCGACAATCGCGATGTGTGTGTGTGTGTTCTCGTCGATACATATTATAATGCACGTGTAAGATTAATGCACACAATTTAATGCAGTATCGATTCCGCCAGGGAATATCGACGTTTTACGATAAAATTTATAAAGCCCGGACGGACGGGCGACGAGGCGGGGGTGATCGATATTACTCCTAATTATAACTTTGGTATATGCGGTGAGAAAGTTTCGCAAGTAATTTTTCGAGTAAAGTTTACAATGTTGCATCGTAAAGAAAAAGTACGATAATAATGATGATACACGAATACCGACGACAAGTTTTACTGGATTTTCTTTCATTTAAATATTAAAGTGTAAAGCGAGACCGAGACCGAGTGCATTTAACAAAAACCCACTCTCTCTCTCTCTCTCTCTCTCTCTCTCTCTCTCTCTCTCTCTCTCTCTCTCTCTCTCTCTCTCTCTCTCTCTCTCTCTCTCCGGCTCGTATATCAATGACTACTCAACGGTGTGCATTTTTACAGATATGAGTAAATCTCGTGAAATTTTAATATTTGTGTCAACCCCACAAATTCATATGAAAACCTAAAAATTACCATTCCTCGCATTGTTTATGTTAAGTTTTCAACTTTTTCTTTTCTTGAGAACACTTTCCAGTGGGATCCAAACTTGAATTCATACAAAAAATGCATTTTACAGCGTTTTCTATGCGTTTTGAAATTCAACGCATCCTATTTTTAATTTTCAAATTTTGATTCCCGATAGGCCCATTGAGCTTTTTTATCCAAATCATCACCAAACAACCTTCATAATCTATACTTTCGAAAAAAGTGTCACTGAATGGTGTGCGTCGTTACCTGAGTCTTCTACACTCTTAAGAAAAATTCAACTCGATTTTTAGTATTTTAATGATTTTTTTATAAAATTCCAATATCCCAATAGGCCCCACCATGAATCATCACCAAATTATGGGGAAAAGTAGTTTTTGAGTAGCAGAATCGAGTGGTATGTCTATTTTTGATGTGCGTGCTTTGTAAAAAAAAGTTATATACGATACAAACATGAAATTTGCCCGCGCCCATTGTTGATTTGAGTGTATTTTAATGGAATTTTGCGATGCACATCAACAGTTTTACTTTAAATGGCGCAATTTATGTTGCCCATTTAGTTTTTGACATTTTGGAAAAGATAACGCTATGTGGTTTTTTTTTAAATGTCAAAAATCATATTTTAACCAAATTTAGGAGCAAATATTGTCTTAAAAATATGGTTCATCGGCTTCAGATTTAACATGTACTTTTTCAAATGCTCGATGACCCTCGCCCAAATTTGATGGGCACTTTTTTTTCAGGTTTCTGAATCAGTTGTAAGTCCCCAAAAAAAATTTCACGAGTGTGCTTTAAAAAATAAAAATTTTTTTTTTAATGGCAAAATATTAAAATTTCATGAGATTTACTCATATACAAGATCGAAATGCGATTACCTTTGCTCGAAAAATGGTCGTATATATCATATACACACACACGTGTATATATATATATATATTTTGCACGCACGTGCTGCTGCGGTACCTCTGGGCGCGATGTATATAATATATCATTATTGTGTCACGCGTGCGACGATGACGGCATTAATCGATATAACGTCACCGTCATTTTATAATTAAACGCGCGACGCTCGGGCTCGCCGTATATCTATATCTATATCTATATATACGTACGCTTTACGTTATAGCCGAAATCGTCGGGCGCGCGCGAGAGAACCGATATACGATCGCGCAGTAGGCACTGTTACGGTATACGTATACGAATATCGTATATATCGTATTTAATGCAATATATAAAATCGGAACGCGGCGACGATTAAAATTGCAAAGCTACAATAATAACAATGACGATCGTAATAATAATGTAGCCAAGAGCTGCGCACGAGGAGCACGTACATTATTACAGGCACACGCCGTATATATATTCAGCTTATATATATGCGATTGTGCAGGGCGCGCGAAGTGCGTAGTACCCTGATTATACGCAAGAAGCTTATACATTGTACGGCATCGAGAGAGCTAGCGCACGAATGTACGCACGCGTGTAACGTACTTTGATCGAAAATACGATTTTATACCCCGGGCCGTGCTGCAGCAGGCCGAAAGCAGAAAGCTTTCTACAAAGCGAGGAAGAGAGAGAGAGAGAGAGAGGCTGCTGCAAGCCCCGGATCGATATAGGCCGCCGCGCTGCCTCCGCAGCAGCTTTTGTGAAGGATGAGCGCACGTGTAACATGGCCATGTGTGTGCATGTGTGTGTGTGTGTCTCTGCTACATAGTGCGTAAAAGTACTTCGACCAAAGGATGAAATCGAACGTGAAGCTGAACGACGAGCTTCATAATGGACGCGCGGCAGGCACACACGGCCGATAGACGAGAGATCGGACGATTTGGCGGGATAAATAAAATATTATCAAGCGCGTGGCAGCAGCAACAGCTCGATTTTAAATGTTTAAGTGGGCGAAAAATTGACGCGTGCAACGAGCTACTTTATTATTATTATGCATGAGCTCGAAAGCTCAAGTTTGCGAAAGAATTGCGCGTTCAACAAATCTTGTAAAGGCATTAATATTTTACTCTTGTCGTCGTTCATGATTATTATTATTATTTTATATAACTATTCATTCATAATTGGTACAAAGCCTCGCGTACATGACACACTATACAAGAGTACGATACGCACAGAGAGAATTGCTGAGCGTATACGTCTACCTCTGTGTCTTTCAAAAGCTCATAGGCGTATGTGTGTACTATACACACGTATGATCTCGCAAATACACAGTAGTAGCCCTTACATACACGCACGCGTGCGTGCATAATAATATCCATATCATGCATAAACGCAGCATACGTACATATGCACGAGCAAGTTATACCTCCTTTGACGCTGCTGCAGTGTGTGGATAAGGTTTAAAATTTACATTCGCTCAAAGTGAAATTGCATTTAATTAAGGGCGTATACATGCGAGCGAGCGCGCGCGAGATTTATGCGTGTATATTTAAAGGCACACAAGCACACGTGTGTAAGGCAGTTTGGTGCGTCTTTTCTTTCAGTAAAAAGTAAAAAGTATATCGTAGGGGAGATGTATCGGGTCATACACGCGGAAGTATAGGTAGGAAAAACCGAAAATTGAACAAAAGCTCGGTACGCGCGTCATCGATGAATTTCACACAGTCGATTTTTAACTCGAGTATCATCGTATGGAGTTGGTCACTTTTCGAATTTCGGAGCATTTTTGAACGTTATATATATTTCTTGCGTTTCACAGCCGAGCACAGCCCATCTACATACGTGTAAAATACACATCGGCCAGAAAAACACGTGCGCGCGCGGCAGCCTTTGAACGCGCACGAAACAGCTGACTGAAAATTGAAAAAGCACGAAATTCCCGCGCGGAGAGCTTTTTTTGTTCACTTTTATCATTCCATTCGAACACGCAATTACGCGCGATGTATGTGTGCGCGGGGCGAACGTACAGGCCAATATATAGTTACACGTACGTACCTATATATAATAATATGTAGCATAAAAAACGTAACGTACGAATATTTTTAGACAGCACGTACCGGTACGTTTCGGCACGATATCTTACCCAATCTTTCGAGTCTCGTGTGCACTTGACACTCGAGTTGAATGTCATTTTTTTTTCTTTCTTTTCGTTTCGACGCTTATGTTACACGATGATGTAGCCTCGAAAGTACGCGAAAAAAAAGACCCTATTGCTATAAATTCGCGCGTACACTCGAAGCGTGAATTTCTTACATATTTTTTTTATACCGCCATTATCGTTATTATCATTATTATCGAATGCGATTACAGAGGTACCATGTAAAAATAATCTCTTCTCTCGCACACGCGCACGAGTGTAAAGGGTGAATATTCTTTTTTCTTTCAATCGTGTGCTTTTTTATCGCCCGGCCCCAGGTGGGCGTTTATTAAGCGATCGCGCGCATACAGAGGGTACGAGAGCGTAAAATATACGCGTGCCGAAATAAGTAACTGTACGACGAGCTGCGCGGAAAAAGTTGAAAATTGCCCTCGATTCTCGAGAGCGCTTAATCGAGCGCCCGCAGCCGTACAACCGAACAATCGTCATCCGAACTCGCGCGCGGGGAACTCTTAATTTTCTGTACCCGCTCGACATAATTGTTTTATTATGCTCGCGAATCGTGAGTGTGTGCTCGCGTACGATATAAGCGCGATACAAAAAGGCCATTATTCGATATGATAGGAGTGTATATACACACGAAGGATGAATATTATACCATGGTGTTTATACATTTTCCGTCGATGAATTCGAAATTGTCTGTGCATAATGTGTCTCTCTATCTCTATCTCTCCCTCTTTCTCTCGTGCAACGCTAATAGAATATAAAAGCTAATCCTCTGTATATACAACACGAACACAGCACATACACACACACAATCAACTCGCACGAGCGCTTAATTTGCTCATTGATTAGCGCTCGCGTGTCTCCGTATGATTAAAAGTCCGCACGTACCCGTACCATATATATATATGCACGTTTATACATTGTCGGAGCTTTTTTTTTGCACGAGTATATATAAAAAGTCGCATCGAGACGTGATATCGAAATAGAAAGAGAGCCGCCGAAAGGTCACCAAAGAGCAGCAGCAGCAGCAGCGGCAGCAGCACTACTACCAACCGCAGGCGCACGAGCGTACATATAATACAGCAACGTACGATCGGTATCTCACATACGTATATAGCAAAAACAAAGTCGTAAAAGCACGTGTGTGTCGTGCGTGCGTGCATGCGTCTATTTTATACACAGGCACATATCGCTGTATATATATTGCGGCAGCTCATGGGGGGTGGCTCGTAAAACGAGGGGGAAAAAAATAAAATCGATTCGATATAGTGCACGTATCGCTGTGCGGTGCACTGCGTGTGCACGATATTACCTATATATTATATGCCTTCAGTGGGTCGGTATGGCGAGTGCTTATCAGCTGGAAAAATGGTATATATACGATACACCGGTCGACGGTATATAATATACAGTTTAAAGCCTGTCTTTGGTTAAGGCTATACGCGACGATCCTTCCCATTTGTTACGACGCAATTTCGACTTGCGACTTTGAGGAGTTATAATATGATAAATCGAAGACCTTTTGCGCGAACAAATCCATTTCATATCTTGCACTCGGCTTCTGCGGTGTAACGGTGTATTTATATCGCTCCGCCTGGGTCTCGAGTCCTGCGCTCAAGGCTCGGAATGTTTCAAGGCGTTTGCTATCTGCTGCTGTGTACGTTATCTCAGAGCTGTGTTGGCCGTTCGTCGTTACAGCTCGGTCGCCGTCGCTGCTTGTGCGGTTATACTTTCCCGGCCGTCGCCCAGCGCAGTACCAGCGCAACAGCCGCCACAACTACCCCCGTATCTTGCGGAATCCAATTAAAGCGAGTATATATATATGGTGTCAATTGAGTTTTGCCTCGTGTCCGCCCCTGTCCCATGTTTGCGTGCGCGTGAGTGGGTGTATATAATGTACGTATCAAGGTATGCCAGAAGAATTTAAAAAATGAGCTCGATGAGCTCGCACGAAAATTAGTCGCAGTTTTTATCTTTTCTATCCTACCCTCTCTCGGGACAAGAATGAAATAATATATTACGCATTCTCTTTTTGCTCTCGGCCGTTTATGTCGGCGCGCGCGCGCGCGTCACGCGATTTAACTCGTACGTCGGACATTTTTAAAAATTTCTTTTTCCGTATATAGAGCAGCTGCCACTCGACTCCGCGAGCACGTGAAATTTGCCTCTCTCTCTCTCTCTCCCCCTAGCGAGCGAACTGTATAACGAGAATTAGAGATAACCGTATGTGTGTGTGCGGATGAATAATAATACAAAAAAAATGCCTTTGAATTATTTCCTAGTTTTCCGCGGTGTACGTTTGTCTAAAGGAATGTATGTGCGCGCGGACGCGTATACTCTTCGTGTAGCCCTGCTTGAAAATAACTAGAGAAAAACAACCCCTTATACGCTGTGTATTATATACCACACACGAGCCGTTTGGGCTAGGACAGGAAAAAAGGAGTTTTTGTACTTTCATTAACTACTCTAATTGCGCTGCAGCTCTGCAGCTTTATACCGAGCGTTTATAACGTGTTCCTTTTACTTTTTTTCCCCCGCCGTCGAGTAGCGTGGGAATTTTTTGCCTTTCTATTTTTTACACCGCCCGGACAAAACGCATTGCGCTTGCGTTAGAAAAAAAACAAAAGAACTCGTGGAAAGGTACGGTGGAAAGCTCGAAAAGCTTTGTTAAGCTGCCCGGAGAGAGAGAAGCAGAGGGATAAAATAAAAATCAAACGTTTGAAATTCTTCTACTTCTCTCCGTGTCGCAGGAGAGAGAAAAAATACGTTTATTTCAATTAATCCCCTCTCGCGCGCGCACTTGGACGGGTACATATTATATAGCAAAGGCGATGAAAATGGGAATAAAAAAAAAGGATCGCGCAACGTCTCGAGAGTGAGATATCGAGTATACTATGTACGTATTATTGAATAGTATCACCAACTCGAGCAAGAATCGCAATATCGAGGCGCGCGCGCGAGGACACAACATCAATTGAGACGTTTCTCTCTCTCTTCGACGGCGTCGCGCGCCCCGACCCGACTAATCGCAAAGCGAGAGAGAAACCTGCAAGTATACCGAGGAAAAAGTCAATGAGTTTCGCAGTGTGCAATCAGTGGGTGTCGCTCGCGCACAACTATATGTAATCCCTTGGACTCTCTGCTCGACTCCTCGAGTTTTACTCTTCTATATCTTTCTCTCTCTCTCGAGCTCTTACGCGCCGAAGGTACAAAATGAAGAATTATCCGCGCGGGTTATTTTCCTCGTCGCGCGAACTGCGAGAAACTCCGAGCTTTTCTTCGCTCCATCTTCTTCTCTTTTCTTTCTATATATCTCGCTGAAAATCTATATAAATACACTTTAAACGCGCTGACGTAGTGTCGTCTTCCCGAGCTCCTCGCGCACTGTACACGGCAGAGTGAAAAAGCTAAGGTTTCTAATAAAGCTCGAGCTGTGTATATAACGTGTTTATAAGAGCTCTATATAGCTTGTATAAACGATACACCCTCATCGAGCTCTGTGTGTGTGTGCACTGTGGATGTGTTTACAGCGCGACTACAGGATGCAAAGAGAGGAAAAAAGAAATGAGAGTGCCGTGTATCGCGTTTTTATTCGCGCCCAGCTGGCGTCCAATGATATCAGGCAGTATATCTCCTCTTTTTTTTCGCGCGCGCGACACACGACGAGGTTTCGACCTCCGCGAAGTACATGCAATACTTTTCTTGCTTTTTTTTATACATACATCTATTTGAATCGATTCGAACGATTTCCATGCTGCACAGTACGTGAAGGGGAAAAATTGACGACGTTCAGAGCTTGCAGCAAACACACTGCGTGGCACACGCGCACACGGCGTACTACGAGCCACCGTATAATCGCGGAAGAGTGAAGATGGAGAAACGACGCCAAAGATTGCTAGGAAAAATATCATGCGTATATCGTACGTGAAAAACACCTATAATCCGAGGCTAATATCATCGATGCGTGGATTATTATAACGCACTGTGTGTGTGTGTGCGTACGTCACGATCCCAAAGCGCGAAGAAAAAACGTACGTCACGAGAGATTTGTGCTCGTTGATAAATACGAGACTTTGGGCGCCACGTTGCTCGATGACGATCAACAACAACGAAAGTTTATTTTTAGCCGATATATGATAATGTATAGAAAAGGCGAAGAGATGGAAAAAATATGCTGCATATATGAATGCCGCGTATGAAACTCGCGGGCGAATAAATACATTTTTTATCGCGTCGATAAACTTACATTATATCTACTGCGGTGGCTGAGCTTGCAAAACTGCTCTCCGTTTCTAACTCTCCTCATTTTTCTCTCCACCATACGTTCCCAGAAATTAAGAGTGTCGAAAAAAAATATAGTGAATGGGCAAAATATTCGTAGCTTTGCGAAGCTGACGTTCGTTATGCATTGTTACGCTGTTGTTGTTTTTATTTCCCGACCCTCTCGTAAAATTCCATACCTACAAATCTAAAGTTCTATATTTCATCAACAAAGCTTATACTGTATAGATATCTAAGCGCGGAGAAAAAAAACTATCGATTCTCTCTCAATATTTCCCAAGCCAATTATATTTTTTCCTCTCGGAGCTTTCGCATTCACGCAATACTAGGAATTGTTACACTAACGAACGAGAGAAAGAGAGAACTTTTTTTATCATTCAAAACATTCGCGCGCAGTTCGGATGAATAACAACTTTTTTCACGGCCGATAATGTACGCACTCGCGCACACGTACATACACAAACACATACGCGCGCGTGTGTATTCCGATTATCTTTCGGAGGCAAAGCGAAGTAAAGAAAAAAAAACAACAACAATTTATACTTTACATTAAGCTTCGAGGGAGGGCTGGCGAAGACGCCACTAAACTTTAACTTTGTCAAAGGCGATCGTTCGAAAGCCGTCAATGTCACGCACACACACAAATACACAGTCGCGCAAATAAAGAAAAAAAACCCCAGCGTATCGATCGTCGATTTGCATTTTGATTTTATGTTTTCGCTCGCATGTGTCTGCTTGCCTCTATATATACGTGAGCAATCCGATCGATGTTTAAAACTCTGACCGCGTGCAAACTAGCTCTCTCTCGTTCCAACTGCACACGTATAACGTCTGGAATAATGCAATAAAGACGTTCCCGCAGTTCTTAGATTTTCTCGCAAGGAAAAAAAGAAGGAATGGAATGAAGAAAAAAGGAAGAGAGAGAACGTAGATTGGCGAGAAGTACAGCGAGGAGAATGTAGGTCATCAACTTACAGAGAGAAAAGAAATTGTAAAAAAAAAGAAAGAAAAAAAGTGAGAGCTAGGAAAAAAACAAAGCCAATCATTTTATTTTGCATACCGCGTAGGAGCTATACACACAGCACAGCACACACAAACGACAATAATAAAAGCTCTGCTTGGGGAATCGCTTGGGAAATCTTTAAAAACGACCTGATAAAATGCCCGAGTAAGAGTAGAAAAAAACGGAGGAAAGAATGAGGTGGAGAGAAAAAAAATACTCTCAGGATACTTATTGGACTTTGTGTATAATAATAATATACATAAACGCACGGGAGGTACGAAGCGAGCGATATATAATAGCATTCCGAGATAACCGCGACCGACGATCGAGAAATGAATATTGTTACGAAAGCACCGTTTATATACCCCACGCGATTACACACATACAACACACATTTTCTTCGTTTTTTTTTTTTCAAAAGCCCCATGATAAGCGGGGGCTCAGCGTCGCGTCGTTTAGGATAGACGTCGACGATGGCCACGACGTCGATCGTACTATAATAGCCGCCAAGGGGGGTCAGGTAGCAGCGGCAAAAAAGGATCCCGAGTACTACTGCTACTACTACCGAAAGTGGAAAATGCTTTAGCCCATCGTTTTCTTGAATTTTATCGATTTTCCATTCGCTCGGCGAATATCGTCGATCTCGCTCTTTCAATTTCTTCCTTGAGTATTGTCTTACACAAAGAGCCATATCGAGAGAATCGATCTCTCTCTGGCTCTTATATAGCCCAGATTGCGCGCACCTATACATATGTGCCGTGGGGCACATCGCTTCTCGTCGTCGTCGCGCGATATACGGCTTTTGATAAAACGCGCCCCAGTCGAGGAATCGAACTAATGGAATTTTCACGCGCGCGCATCGATCGATTCGTGATTTCGTATATCACGTGGACAATATGTCCCCGCGTTTGCGAACTTATTTAATTTTATTCGAAAATCTTTTACGACATCCCGCAATTTATTGATATCGCTATGCACAAAAGCAAAAAAAAAACCGAATCTCCAATTAGCGAAATTCAATGGTTTTGAGCGAGCTAGCGTGCGCGCCAATGCGGTGAAAAAAATATGTGCGTGCTCTGGCTGCAAGCTCGAATCGCTGCACTTTATGAAAAAAATCAGCATTTTTATATTAATACGTCCAAAGCTGGCGTACTGTGTGTCGCGCAGCATTTTTCGCTCTCTCTCTCTCTCTCTCTTGTTTTTCCTCCGTTACACATTTTATATTTTGAAACGCTCGATAAATATAAAATGTCTGGCGTGCCCTCAATCGCGTAAAAAGCACACTTTTTTCCTCTCTCTCTCTCTACATTCGATGAGAGACAAATAGAAAGGGAGAGAGAGAAAGAGGAAAAAAGTTCCCGAGCTTTTCGTGTATCCCATGATGATGCTGCTGCTGATGCTCTTTTTTTCTGGGCCACGTCGCGCTTCCATACGCGTTCATTTGAACGAGCCAAAAAAATAACAATAAAGATAATAAACTCTTGAGAATCTTTTTGCTAATAAAAAAAAAAAAAACAAAAAAAAAAATCCCAACATGATGTGACGTGATATACGCAGGTCAAATTGAGAAAGCCGGGCGATGCGATGAACGGCCGACGCAGCTTAGTAGTCGCAAGCTCGTTCTCGGCTGCGTCGTCGTCGTCGTCGTCGGTCTCCTCCTCTTCCTCCTCCGTCGCCGCCGCCGCAGCAACAGCAGCCGCCTCGGGTAGTGTCGGCAAGCTAGCGCCCGCAATAAACAAGCCGACGAAGAAATGCAAACAGCGGAGAATACGTCTGCTGCGCGCTCAAGGTATAAGAAAAATAAAAAACAAAAGCTCGCATCAACAAACACACACACATATACACGTACAGCTACACTTTCTTACTCCACTATACCATCAGCGTCACTATAGCTGCTGTATTATTTTTATTATCATTACCCATTATCCAGCACCATCAAAGCACGCAAATATTATTATATATATATATATATCCTGTGCGAGGGACTTTGTATCAAACACTAGAGCAATATTCCAAGTATTTTTGTGTGCGTGAGTGTGTTTGTGTGTGCGCTTAAAGCTCGCGTTGGCATTCTCTCTCTCTCTCTCTCTCTCTCTCTCTCTCTCTCTCTCTCTCTCTCTCTCTCTCTCTCTCTCTCTCTCTCTCTCCTCTCTCTCTCTCTCCTCTCTCTCTCTCTCGTCTCTCTCTCTCTCTCCTCTCGCTCTCTCTCTCTCTCTCTCTCTTTGTTTTCTCATCCTGTAGCTGGCACTTTTGTTAATAATATCACGTAGCCCGTAAATCGTTTTAGTTTTCAAAAAATTCGCTCTTCTCCTTGCTACGTTATTATTATATATAGAGACGACGACGATGCACGCCTCTGTTCTCTATGTTATGCACCCGAGGTAAAACACGATATCCTCGCTTCATTCCACTGCAGCAGCAGTACCGCTTCGAGTTAATTATTCTCTTTTAAAGCTTCCCCCTCTCTCTCTCTCTCTCTCTTTTATTTTCATTCCCAAGTACCAAGAGAACTTTTCACTTTCAAGGGATCGCGTCGTCGTCGGTATCTTATTCGCGTGCGCATATAATAAACTTCGTAAAATGTAAATTGCACGTCGTCGAGCTTGCAGAGCGCGCGCGATCAATGAGGACGAGGACTGTGCAGCAGGGTGACATCGGGCCGAGGATACACGCAGCGCGAGCTGCTGCTTCGTTACTCACTCGCTCGCTGTAGTGTATACACCTGCGAAAGCTCCTCTCTCTCTCTCTCTCTCTCTCTCTCTGACGATCGAGCTTTTGCGGTCGAAGTTCCTGTGCGCGCAGTAGGTAGTAGTAACAGTAGTAGTCCTTGGAGTCGTCGTATTAACGACGTTACATGTATCCGCGCGCGTCTGATAAGCATAATGTAATACAACGCAGCAACGTAGTAAGCTCGCTGTATACGCATATGCTGTACTCGTTGTATAGCACTAAATATAGATCCTTGCAAGTCGCTGTGTATTATATGGAAATGATGAGGATTACGAAGGCTTTGACTCTGTTTCTCGCGGGATTGGGGGTGTATCCAGCTGTGATGATGGTAGTGCATCCAGCAGCAGCATGCAGAGAGACCTTAAGCCACAAACGCAGAGAGAGAGAGAGAGAGAAAGAGAGGGAAAATTCCTCCTTTTTTTTGACAAATGTGCGGCCATATATTAAACATGGATTTGTGTGTGTGTGTGTGCGTATTTTATGCGACTTTTACTCTCTCGCGCGCGTTGTTTCGCCTTTTTTATTATGTATCGCATTCTCGCACACGCGGAGCTTGCGCTGCATCTCGATTGGATTAATGCTTTACTGCGTATTTATGCAAATTGGCTTTGCTCGCGCGCATACACACACGTATATGGATACGCGTGCGTGTGACTTTTCCAAGCTTCACTTCGCCGCGGAGTCCTGCATCTGACGACGAAACAACAAAAACAAAAAAAGACCGTATATATATACAGCTTTTTCATGCACAGGATAGGAAGTTTTATCTCGTCGTTGCTTTCTTCCTTTTTTTCGTTGGAGCTTTCATATATAATAAATAACGCATAAAACAGCAATAATAACAAAGAGCGCTAATAAACAAACTAGCGCAGTAAAACAAAAAAAAATAAAAAAAGAAGAGTAGATATCATCTCGTATGACCGAAACACTTTCGAGTTGGGTGTCATCTCAATCATGCGTATACGCGAGCCTCCGCGCATCATATAGTACCTTCTGCACATATACATACACACTCACACACATATATCAAGCATAATATAAACTTTCAAGCTCGAGCTGCTGCTGCTGCTGCTGCTGACTAGAAACTTTATAGCCTTTCTTGCGCGTCATTACTTTCCTAGATTTATTTCATGCCCCCAGCGCGGCGCTCGTGGCCTCGGCGCTACTATACTAACATCGTCAAAAAATTTGCCCATTTATATATAAAGTGACAGCGGATCGTACGCGCGCAACTTTAGAGAGCGCTTTTGTTTGTGCTTTTTTTTTGTTTTATCTTTTTGTACGAGCGACGACAACAGCGCGAGAAAAATCGCCAAAGTTCGTCGCACTTCGTTCATCCACCCCGAGCAGCAGTGTGCAGGCAGCACTTCAAGAGCTTATTCGTCAATCTTGACTCTCCCTTCCTTCCTTTCTTCTCCTCCTCCTCCTCTTCGGGGCAAAATTAATCATTCGCCGCTTTCTCGTCTATGTATACGTCTTCTTTTGCGCGCTTGGACAGGGGGCCGGTCGGTCGGTCGGTCGGTCGGTGGTGCGCGCTGCGGGCAGGTCGTTCGGCGCGTGCATTATAAAAGCTGCAATTTCACCTCTCGATATCTATACCTATACACGTTACATTGTACAAAGTTAACTAGTGTTGGTGGTGCTGCTGCCGCCGCCGCCGGGGGGTAGAAGAAAACTTGATCGACTTCGGCTCGATGATTCACGAGCTGCACGCGAGATAGAGAGAGAGAGAGAGACCCATATATACGTATAATATGGATTTTTAATCAATGGGAGTAGCCCCGCGCGAGCTTGCGAGAACGATAATAATCAACGTCGATGCGGCCCGGAGTTATAATCAAGCGCAAGCTGCTTTACTCTCTCACTCTATCTATCTCGGTTCTCTTACTTTTTTTTCTCTCTTCTCTTCGCGACGATAATAATTACTTACTCAACGAAGAGAGTTTGGCATTTTTCTTCGTCAAAGTAACGAGCATAAATAAACCTTATAATACGTGCGAATCGCGCAGAACAAAAGTCCACCTACCCACACACACATTGCATTTCTATTAGTACATTAAAACGCGCGCGCGTGTATGTTGCTGCATACATATGTGGCCACGGCCTCGATATATATATCGAGTGCATGTGCAGCTAATACACGCAGAGAAACTCGCCGAGCGCCGAGTGGTCAATTTTCAAAGCTAGAAAATTATCCTCGATGCACATTTCAGTGCGCTACACACATACACACGCGCGCACTTAAGCATACATACGTGTAAGTTATACATTGGCGTGTATTTCCCCAGTTGTCCTTAATTACATCCTTTATGAATGGCATATATGCGTGCACGCGCGCGTGCATCAATCGACGTCGTTCGATTTCGCTTTGTGCTGCTGCTGCTGCTCGGCCCTGCGCGGCAGGCAGGGTGAGGAGGTCGGCATTGGCCTTTGTGTGTGCGCGCGCGCGCGCGTGTGTGCATTTATACAGGCGATAGCTTTGATCGATTCAAGATTTCACGACGATGATGATGATTCACGCGTAAAAGCTCAGTCCCCCGCGTTTACTTTGACGATTGAAAAGAAGGGAAAAAGTATATATAATATGTATGAAATACTACAAAAGTTTGACGTGCAAAAGTAATCGAGATTTTTCTCGCGCAACGCCTGTCTGCTGCAGCTTCCCCGCGTTTTATACGTCGGTGAATTTTCTCCCTTTTATAATGTCTCTCATTCGCTCGCTCTGCTGTATACATTCGACGATTTACGATTTTACGCAACGTTTGAAGTATACAATATAACCAAGTTTTAATAACGAACTCTAATCCTGATTTTGACTTCTCTCGTTTGATATACTTAACATCGCATACAAAGCATAATAATAATAAAATAATTTCTCTTTCTCTGCCAACCTCTCTAACATCCCTCTTTTTGCTCTTTTCCAGGCCTGAGAATGCTATCTCAAAATCAATCGGAATTAGAACCAGGCGCCTCCACCTCCAGCGCGGCATCTTCTTCCTCAAAAGACAACAATCCCCCTGGCGGCGGCATGCAATTAGTCGGATTAAGCCCGGGGCCGAGCGGCAGCGGAGGAGCTGCTGCTGCTGCTGGTGGCTCGTCTTCCTCCCAGGCGCCCGTCACGCCCGGCGGCGCGCCGTTCCACAACGGCGAGGGCTCCGAGGAATTTCTCTCGACGGGCCGGACCGGGCGCAGGAACGCTCTGCACGACATACTCGGCGAGCACGCCGAGACAGCCACCGCCGATCTGCCCGAGAAGCTCGGCGCGCTCACGACTGGTACTTTTTCGCGCGCCTGATAATGAATACAATTTTTTTTCGCTCGCTCGCTCGCTCGTTTGTGATGTAACGTTGTTGTATTTTTTTTTCTTTTTTGCAAATAGATCCCGGCGCTGGCCCGTCAACGTCCGGCACGCAGCAGCAGCATCACGCGGGCTGACAAGAAAATGACGACGTCCTCGTCCTTCGCTCGGGAGGCAATCGTTAAAGCGACGACGACGACGACTACGACGGAGGCGACGTCGCGGCGACGAGTCTCTCGGACACGCGAATCTCGAACGAGTCTTGACACGTACAAAATACATTGATACAAGTACTACTATACTATCTCCTACACACATGTCAGAAAAAAAGCTCACTTCGCAGACGTATATTATTATCGTACATCGTAGAAGAAAAAAATGAGAGATGTGTGTGTGTGTGATCGTTTTAAGAGAGAAAAAAAAATAGTTAACGAGTATTGTAAATATATCATGCGATATATCTACGTATAACAGCGTAGACACGATATTATACATATAGATGATAGATATTATATTATATACATATAAAATGAATATGGACTCGTTATTAACAAAAGTCGATCGATCGGAGCGCTGGACGTGACGATGCTCGCGCGTATAGCTCATTGTCACCTTGATTTCTGCCCACTGCGTTGGCTGGTCGCGCGACAAGCCTCGTATATGTATACACATGGAGACGTACAATATGTGCATGATGTTGGAACAAATACACACACAGACACAGACACACGTATGAGCATACGTGCATACATACATAAATTGTACAAAAGCTCATCGGCAGAGAGAGAGAGAGAGAGAGGAGAGAAAAGAGAGAAATAACGCCGCGCGCGCGCGATCTTTTGAATTTCGAATCGAGAGCGTGTCTAGGCCGTGTATAGGTGTGCATTTATATATCCGTATCGTCATCATCATCATCGCGCGCGCGAAAGGCCTCGGTTTTTTCAAGTGCGAGCGAGTGCATATCGACTGTAGACTCCGGTGCTTTTTGAGATATTGATTTTAAAACTTTTATTTCTTTCTTTCTTTTTTTTTTTTTTTATTTCATTGCGATTCCGCTACATAGGTATATTACGTACGAAACGCTTAACTCTCGTTTCGTATTTTAAGTGCGCGCGCTCGATGCTGGTAATCGTCGCGAGGATAATTTTTTTATTTTTTTTTCACTTCTCTCGATGTATCGTCTCGCTCGAACCCTTTTTTTTCTCGTCTTTGAAATGTGTGTCTCGTGTCGCCGAAGAGTCAATCTGTATACATATTGCATAGCGTCAATTTTTTCGCACAGTCAATATTTACGGATCGATCGATGTTTTTCTCTCTTTCCGTTTTGTCTCTGTCTCTGTCTCGCTCTCTCTCTCTCTCTCTCTCTCTCTCTCTCTCTCATCATTGTATTTTTTACTTTGCGAACTTTCTCGTGCGTGTACTATATGTTTGCTTTCTCGGCCTTCGCGCATCTATAATACACACACACACACTCACGAGCTCATCACACACAGACATTAAGGACTTTTCCGGATAAACTTTGCCGATATGTGTGTGCCTGTTTTTTTTTCTTTTTTCATCGTCGAAGAGAGAAAAAGTTTGTTTCTCGCCCACTTTCGTATTTATAATATATTATATACATGTTAAAGCGTAAGAACCTCAGATACGATCAAAATTCGATCTAGTTTTTAAGAGTAAAAAAAAATCTCTCGCTCGCGCTCGACGAATGGATGTTTGTGCGAATTTTTACGACCATATATATTTCCTTGTTTTTTTTTTATTACCGATCGTAATAACGAATTGATTGTACTCTTGAGATGAACGTAATTTTTAATGTATAAAAAAGTATATAGTTAGGCAAGTGTTCAATATGGCACGTATTAGTGTACATGTGTGCTTGTAAAATGTGTGTACATGACTGCGTGTGTGTGTGCGAGTGTTGTGGCTCATTTCGAACTGTCGATTAATCGATGCTGTTTAAGTGTTATATGAATGTATAGTTTTACCTTCCACCGACGATCAGTAAAGTTTTCAACGTCGAAGATGACGAAAGGAAAAGAAGTAACCAATATTATGTATCCTACTGTACGCACCAGTCGTAATGTATTGTATACGTTTATCACAAATGGGGAAAGAAACTTTTTTATATTTTGTACGATACAGATGAAAATTATGAATGAGTATGTGTGTGTGTGTGTGTGTGTGTGTGCGAGATCTATATACCATACAAACATGACACAAAAAAACACTAGGGATAAGTAAAAAAAAATTGTATCGACCTTGCATGTGTGTGAATGCAAAAAAAAACCTACTCGTAATAAATTTTAGGAAAAACGATCAATGATATTAAACATGTTACATAGTTTATGGATTACGTATACCGAAATAATCGCGATTGCCAGTCTAAATTGTTGAAACGATATACTGCGATATTATAATATATATGTGTGTATAAGCGTATACGTGACTCGTGTACAGTACAAAGCAATGTTTATTTGAACCTATTTTTTTGTGTACTTTTTTTTTGTATTTTAGTTCGTTTTCGCATGTATGTATGAAAAATATAATATATTAAATGTATTGCAATATCGACCGCGAGCGGGCGCGCGCGCGTAACATGAACTGGCGAAACAAAAAAATTAAATAGAAACGATCTCAATAACCAACACAGTATGTAACATGCAAGCTGTAAAAAAGCTCGATTTAGATCATAGCTCGAGCCCCGATTATATATAAATTGTATCGATAATCGAGAGCGACTCGGTTCCGTCGGATTTTTCTCTTATTATAAGTATTATTTATTTACGTTTGTTAGTTTTTTATATTCTTTTGTTCGAGCTGTTGTATATGGCACACAACACCGAGAAAATTGGCTGTGACCGTGTATACGTGGATGCGCGCACGCAGACACGCGCGTTGGTTTTCCTTTTGACGCGAAGCTGCTGCTACACACTATACATATATACACGTTAAAAAGAAGCGAGAGAGAGAGACGCGGAGTTGCAGGAAGTTCCATTCAGAATGTGACGATCTAATAAGACCTCGTTAATATTTTGCGTGCGGAGCTCTTTGCGGCTGCGACGTCATCATCGTCATCATCGTCGTCGTCGTCGTCTCTCCCGTCGCGTGTGCTATACGTGCCTTCTTTCAATTCATCGTGTTTTGTGTTACAAAGCTCGAACGTATTCTCGATATAATATACTCTCGTGGTCTTTTTTATCATCGTAGTTATTTTATCATTATTATCATTATTTGTATTTATTATTATTCGCAAAATTCGCGTCATTGTATCGTAATGAAAAGTAATACTCGGTGCTAATGTCGAAAATATGTGGTACGTCTGTCTCGATTTTAAAATGCACGCGGATTTGTATGTAACTCGGATCGAATCACTGAGATATATGTATATTGTAAATTGGCGAAAATATTTACTGCGAAGTGAAAATAATCGATATATATACCATTCTGCCACTGCAAGCGAAATTCCGTAAATTCCAGATCTATTCTCTCTCTCTCTCTCTAGCTTGTATACCACCCGAGAGAATCAGAACAACGAAGCAGTGAGAAGCGAAGCTTGCGAGCTTTTGCGCGTCGGCTCTTGTGCGTGGGCGTATTTTTCTTGTATCACTGCAGCGCAGCAGTGGCGGGGCAGTATCAAAATATGAGCGCGGAGCCCCGAGAGAGTTCGCGCGATATATTATCATTCACGAAAGTGATATAATGAGCTTGAATTACGATCGCGCGCGTCGCTTCTGATAATTTATTGTAACGAAACTTTGTTGTAAAATACGATATCTCCAAGTACTATCCATGACATCGCTGAGTATACACCAGTGAAAGGCCCTCTCTGTCTGATCGTTATTTTATTATTTATTATTATTGTTATTAGCGTTATTATAATTAGTTATAATCGTATTCGCTTCTTCGAGCAAACAGTATGTATAAATGACGAAAAAGAAAAATGAATAAATCCATGATATTACGATAGAGGCGAATACACGTATCGACGGCGTGAATCGATTATTAATTTGTCGCAAGCTCCGAGCGCTCATTAATTATTCTGCGTCGAGTTGCGCGCGCGCGCGCGCATCGTCCTCCGCTGTTTATAATTTTTGTCATGTCCCGTTTGGTTTCGAGCAAACCTCCGAGACTCGAGAGCGAGTTTTTACGTGTGATTTTCATTAGCGAACAATTGATGTTGGCGCGCGCGCGCGCGTGACATTTCGAGCGCGTTTTGCGCGAAAATTATGTCACGCAGCAGCGCCGGCAGCACAAAACATTGAGTTATATGTGAACGAGAAATTCAACGAAATAGTTTAATTCGACACAGAGACATTGCTTCGTAGTGTAACGATATTTGAATGTGATGAAAATTATAGATAAACAAATGAATAAAAAACCGAATCGACGAGGCGTCGTAATGTAAGCTTCGCGAAACTTCTCGATTTTTTGTTTCATTTCTTCCGAATTGAAGCAAAGTTATATGTCTCTCGTGCACCCGTGCAGGGTATTATAAATCGAAGAAAGCCGATCGATTCGTATAAACATGAAATTCTCAAACTTAGGACTTGTCGCGGCAAGTACGTAAGTCTGCACGAGCAGGAGATAAATAGCTTTGTGTACCACTCGCTCTGGTTTTTTTTTCAAATTATTAGTATTACTTTTTTTTAAGCTCGACTTTTTGTTTTTACGTAATGTCATTATTCTCTCGGTCGAGAAAACGCGTGATAAATCATCGAATACGTTACGAATGTATACAAAAGTCGGCTCCGACTATCGATCCTTCAACAATGTAAAAGCTAAACGAAAGAAAAGAGTTGTGAACGAGAGTAAGCGTTAATTTGTGTAAATTTGATGTTTTTTTTCATTAAGTAATATATATCTGTGTCAGTCGTCGATTATGTGTAGTTTGATTTTTAGCCTCTCTATTTCTATTTTACTTTTTTTGTACTCGGTAACGCTTCTCCGCCAAGTCGTAATACCCTCAGTTGAGTCTTGTAAATTATACTTTCTGATAGTGATATTAGAATCGTGAAACTTTTTGTACCTCTTAAGCCGTTTTCATTATCGTAAGAGAGAGAAAAATATCGTTTGCCAGTATTAGGTCGTAACTCCTTGGACAATGAGTTATCATGTACGTCATAAATATGTGTAAATTTATAATAAAAAATTTAAAAAAAAACAAACAAACTATGTTTATACATATGTTCGAAAATATATGAAAACAGTGATACGTAAAAAATAATTGGCTCTTTCATTTCCCTTACCCCTCTTTCCTTGTACAAAAAATCTCATCTGTAATAAACATTTTTTCAAGGATACGTAACATTTTTTGAGTCAAGAACAATAGTCCTCAGTCACGTGTGAGCTAGGATACATTTTCGTAAATTCTTAACTACGTAAAGGAAGAAAAAACACGTTAACCGACTGCCAGTGTAATATCAGCTTTCACAAGCATGCAACATAATACTCTTATCAATATTTCATTACAACAACTTGTACCATAGTAGATGGTAATATTCAACTGCTGCTTCTGCTCGTCAATGTTCTTTGCGTAACGAGGCGATTGCCTTTATAAAGGGCGCAGTGAGTCCGAAACTTGGCCTGGACTATAGTTTGTACATTATCCAAGTAAAGCCAATTCTATGGACCTGTATAGCTGTCGCTGGCGCTGCTGCTACTGCTTATGCCGATGCTCATTTGCATTTGCCCCCGTGCAAATGACACGCGTCGTCGCACTGTGACGAGGATGACAACGACGCGGGGCAAGGCAATTTCCTCGAAAGTATTTTATCATGTTTATTTAGTTAACCCCTGAATATCAAAGTGAAACGAGCCCACTATGGGATTGGTTTTCTTTTTTTTCCTGGTAACGCAAGTTCCGTACTTCAAAACAATTACTAAAATCTGATCAATTGCTTCGATGTTTTATACTCGTGTTTATGATGTATCTTTTTAATTTTATTTCAATCGTGCAATACAAATTTTATTTAAAATCCAATAAAAATTATACACAGTAACGAATATACATTAATAAAAAAGTGCTAATGGAATTCCTCGAGCTTTTTTGGCCTAGAAAATGATAATTTACCGAGTTAAAACATACTATAAAATTTTTTATGAAGTTAAAGAAAAAGATAATAATACCTTTGGGTACGGTGTCGCGTCTTCTGGCTGTTTTCTTTTGCAGCGATTTTCTGCCGCCAAGCAAATATTATATATATCCTCATTTATCAAATTGTCGATGATCATTTCGCAGCAGATAATCGGCAGTCGGTTGTGCGTCAGCTCCATGAATGGCTCCAGTGCCCAGCTCCGGAAAAATCCTCTCGTCAGAATCTCGCACATATGCAACGTGTAAGCGTTCCCGTGCTTCCCCTCGCAGGAAGGGGCCAATAGTCGCGCGGTTGCTGGAAATGCAAGTAGTCCACGTGCGTGAATAGTTTCACCGCGTCTTCGGGCCGTAACTGGATCAGGTCGTAAAGAGACAGGTTCGTGCGTATCTTTATGTCCTTGCTTCTGTTGACGAAGTATTCGTTGTGAGACAAACTTTGAATGAAATCCTTCGAATATTCGATCAGTCCGAGCTTATCAGAGAATACGGTCATAATGGTGATGGCGTCGCTTCGATACAGCTCGTATCCTCTTTTCTGGAGATTTTCGACAATTTTCAGAGCATCAAAAGCTAGTTTCATTTTTGATCGTAAGTCCACAAAGTCAAAGCTCTCATCGAAGTCACTCTCGGAGGGAAAAACGAATCTGGACAGATCAGCGCCTCGATCCAAGAGTAAATCGATCACATCCGGCAAGAGATTCGCCACAGCTAATTGCAGTGGTGTCCGACCTTTCTTGTCCCGGGCATCGACCTGTACCGTTTTATGATATTTGTCGTTTATCTTGAAAAACATCTGCAATAATGCCGCTACTGGAACAAAAGGGCGAGATCGGCAAAAATTATGCAGATAAGTCAGCCCATCCTCATCGGGCCAATTAGGATTGGCACCTCTTTTCAGCAGTATTTCGGCTACCTGCGTATTGCCACCGTTTAGAGCTATCTGCAATGGTGTCTCGCCCAACTTGTTTCGAACATCTACCTGCACCACTCGATCAACTTCGTCGCATATCTTGAAAAATGTTTCCACAAAATGATCTTCGAGATTCTGAGATGTGTCTAACCACCGAGTACATTCACACGCACGGTGTAAAGGGGTATGTCCTTCATTGTCGAGTAAATTCGGATTAGCACCGTTTCTCAATAGCAATTCAACCTCCTTCTTGCCGCCACTGAACATAGCAGTGTGTAGCGGTGTGTGCCCCCAAAAATCCTGGGCGTCGAACTGCACCTTGTGATGATTTTGGCGCAGATCTCATAGAATATTTCCAAGAACATCAATCTCTCGTCACTTCTAAACGTATTGGCAAATTTATGCAGAAGTGTGCGTTTAAGCTCATCGATCTGATTAGGATCGGCGCCATATTTCAGCAGCAATCGGAAGATGTCCTGGTGACCCCATTCCATAGCAAAGTGCAGCAGTGGATCGTTCGTATTTGGCCAGAGGATGTTGGGATCCTGGCCGTTCTCGAGAAATTTCTCGACGGCCTCGCCGCAGTCGTACTTACAAGCCACATGGAAATGTTTACGCTCGTTCGTTTGTGTAGTTTACTTCAAATCTGTTATATATTTGAAATAGAGCGCGCATCGATTCGTTGGAGACATCATGACAGCTGGCCGCATGATGAATTGGTGTGGTACGAGCATGATTACACTGCTCGCCGCCTGCGGCCTCGTCTTTGTAACCGGTGCTAGCTACGAACTTGATGACTAGTTCACTTTCTTTTTCAAGATATTTCATGGAATCCGAGAGAAGCCCATCGATTTCTTTCCACCGAAAAATGTCTCGGAGATTTGGGAAGTTCGTCCTTCCAATTTTTCATTAATTCATAAAATTGATAGATCAGTTTACAATGTTTTTTTTTATCCTCAACTCTGACCTTATCACGCACAATTTGAAGGGCTTTCAAGCCGTATAGGTCGCCGTGGGCCATCGTTTTTTCCACTCACACACTAAACAATTATTACAGCACAATCCGAAGATAAGTCTTGTTGCGAGTTTTATTGAAAAAAAAAAGAAAAGATTTTCACACAACTTTAACAAGATATTTTTTTAGCACAAGAGCCTAAAACTAACTGCATAATTGCAATTTTCACGTTAGATTGATTTAAAATATTTACTCTTTCTACGTGAGTCACTTGCTGCAGACGACGCGTTGTATCTCTGCTTACATTGCAGTGCGGCACGAAATGTTTTACGTGTACACCTTATACTTACAGCTGCCTGCTTTCTACATGACTTCGTTTGATCGGTTGTATGACTGCTATACCAGTGCTAATGCTTCGGTCGGAGTCGGCGCACAAAAAATCCAGTGAAGTCGCAACCAATTGAAGTTCTGTAGATGTAGCCTTAATCTGACCCGATATGCCACCACATTTTTGAAAGGAGATGAGCCGCGTCAGAATGCGATGTTAACACATCGCACGCCACGAAGCTGATTTCAAAGTTTTTCATAGGATGTAGAGAGGAATGCTTTCAGGCTGTTATGTCTGCCCTCTTTATGCTAGAATCAGCTTTTAAATAATATGTATGTATTAATAATAAACTTTGGCTAGAAAGAGAAAAAATATTTTTGGAAAAAATAATATTTTTGTGTACCGCATGAATCTGAATGGAATCTTTAAGCAGTCTTGATCCTAGAGGTCTTACAATATTGAAATTTCACGAAATTTACTCATATATTACATATACTATAGCACTATTAAGTGCGATTTCTGGTCCCTACGCCCATAAGAGACTATGTTAAAGACGCGACTTTTACGTTAATCGTTCTCGAAAGTTAGTTCGACAACCTGGACTCAAATTTTGGGTAAATGTCAAGAAAGTCATAAAGAACAACCCTATTTATTTTTTATTCATCACTCAGCTACCTTAATAGACCGGCAGATGATGACAGATTGGGTATAACGATTTTCCGACACATGCCTCTTGTAATACTTAAATTATTTTCAGTGACAAGACTAAACCCGAAATTTTAGCGTGATTCTATTTAGATAAAAATGTCTACTGTCTAGGCGCATTCGCGTTTGCAATAGATTAAAGCTTGGAAATTTATTTTGTAACTTATGCCTCTTTCATATAATGATTGTAAATTATAGCCCAGCTTATCTTGAACAAGGCATACGTGCACATTAAATGTACAGGTCTAGGCTCAAAATGTAACAAAACTAATTCGAGGTTATTCATTTTTTAACTCATGCCTTTGAGCAGTATAAAATTTATTGACTAGAATAATTACATCAAAAATATTGGCATAAGTTTAGAAATGCTCGCTGGGCTCGGGCAAAAACAACTCATTATACAATCAACCCATTATATTGAAATTTGCACAAATTATGAGGGATCGTGCCATAAGAAATCAAAAATAATAAATTTGACATTCACGGCTGCACCTACTTTCATTACGAAACCAAAACTCAAGTTTCTTGCATTACTAGTAATAATAGATTCAGGAGACTATGACTAATGAAAAACTGTTTCCTTTTTTTCTAATTATCTACTTTCCACATTTTTTGGGCAGGCCAGAATTTTAGCGCGAGATTCATTCAATGCGTAATATATAGATAAAAAACGTATTTGAGTAATGTGATTGGTAAAAACTTCATATGCATACGAATGCATGGAATAATATATTTATTGTACTTACGATTATACCCAAACTTAGATACAACGATGTCTGAACTCGTAATATATTAGTCACAACAAAAACGAACGCACGTGGTTGAAAGAGTATAACCCAAATCCCAATAAACCCGGCGTGTTTTCACGAACTGGCGGCGTGCTATTGCGGCATATAGGCTGTTTTCACAGTCGTCAGTGACGGTCACAAATCGAGCAGCTGATTTGACTGGAGGCCAAACAAAGCAACCACCCATACTTTACATGTTAAAGTTGGTTGGTAAAAATACTTGTAATTAATTGACCGTGCAGTAAAAAAATAAACAAAAAATATCTGGAGAAAGCGGAAATCCTCGTGTATCGAAATATCGAAGCGGTTTTTAGTAAAAGTCTTTAGTTTGTAAATAAAAAAAATGTTGAAATTTCGGATTTTTTGTCTGTGATATTGTCAATAAACTCTAATAAAATAGTTATTAAAAGTGGTTTTTCGGGTTGAAATACTAACTCTCGAGCGGGAAAGTTTTTATTCTTTCAAATGACCAACGAAAAAACCAAGAAACAAGCGTAATTCCGAAAAATTATGAAAATCATCTCACAATCGTCTTCCAACACAAGTCTGCTATTGGTGTAAAGATATTCTTAATTACGCTTGTTTCTTGATTTTTTGTTGGTCATTTGAAAGAATAAAAACTTCCCCGCTTGAGAGTTAGTATTTCAACCCGAATAACCACTTTTAATAACTATTTTATTAGAGTTTATTGACAAAAAAGCCGAAATTTCAACATTTTTTTATTTACAAACTAAAGACTTTTACTAAAAACCGCTTCGATATTTCGATACACGAGGATTTCCGCTTTCTCCAGATATTTTTTGTTTATTTTTTTACTGCACGGTCAACTAATTACAAGTATTTTTACCAACCAACTTTAACATGTAAAGTATATGGGCGGTCGCTTTGTTTGGCCTCCAGTCAAATCAGCTGCTCGATTTTTGACCGTCACTGAGGACTGTGAAAACAGCCTATCGTCATAATGTCGTCACGAAATTAACTATTACAAAGAGCGTACGGCGTGATGTCATTATGACATCATATGACGCGCGCTCAAAATCAAACATTTTCAAGGCACGAATTTAAGCATTCTGCCAGCACAAGTTTAATTAATGCTTATAATATAAAATTATTTTTTTCAATTAAACTTATGATTATATTAAATGATTGAAAACAAATATTATAATATATTCATTATTTATTGTCATCCATTTTTTACATTCTAATATAATTACAACCATAATTGAAAACAAGGATCGAAACGAGGGTCGATTTCCTGTTCGCGGCATAATTTTCGAGCGATAACGCTATTCTTGGAAAATTCATTCTTTTGTTGCTAACTGCCAAGACAACTACAAGTGTTTGTGCTCGCTGTTTTGGTGCATCGATATTTTGTTTCTCCTGTTGTTGGTGATAATTGTTACTTACGGTGCTTTCAGTCGCTACACCAGGTGCTACTTTTTTGGTAAGTTTATATTTTTATTATAAAAACTTATTGTATATTCTTTACAACAAATTTATTGTCACTTCTTAACCTTGAAAGTGCATCCCTGTAACAATTAATCATAGTGCATCCCTGCAACAATAAATCATTGTGCATCCCTGTAAAAATATATAATAATCATGTAAAGTAGTAATTTGTGAGTCTACACAAAGATCTACTTATAGTGTACCAAGATCAACTTTGGTACGCCAAAATAATTTTGTGTTAAAACTATTTTTTTGTGATGCTATATAAAGTCGATACATAAATTTTTATCTATTGCTCGCTTTGTATAGATATGTTCCACTTGATCCATCGTTTAGTTGGTCAGTTCTTCTACAAACTCTACATTGAATCAGTTTTAACGTAGTAAAATTGAATTATTTCACATAACAACTTTTGAGGCGTTATTGACTAAACTTTTTGAGTACACTATTGACTATTTGACAACACAATTGAGCAAACTATATATATACTGAAAAATAAGTTAAATATAAAATGAATTTGGCGTACTTGTTGATTTGTTACTTTAGCTTTTTGTACAAAGCTGAAAAATTAACACTTGACACTATTGTTAACATGATGATTAGAAGCGTGTAAAGCGTAATGATTCAATAGGTACGCCAAATTGATTGCATATTTAACTTAATTTTCAGCATATTTATAGTTTATTCAATATTGTTGTCAAATAGTTAGTCAATAGTTTACTCAAATAGTGTTAAGTCAATAGCGCCTCAAAAGTTGTTTTATGAAATCATTCAATTTTACATTAAAAAAAACTGATCCAATGTAAAGTTTGTAGAAGAACTGACCAACTATAAGATTGAATAAGTGAAACATATCTATGCAAAGCGTGCAACAGGTAATAATTCATATGTATAGACTTTATGTAACAGCACTAAAAAATAATTTAAACATAAAATTAATTTGGCGTACCAAAGTTGATCTGGTACACTATAGGTCTGTACCCTGTCAAATTATCACTCTATACAATTGATAACATAGCAATTAGAAGCGTGCAACAGCAGTTCTATAATCATTTCATGTAATCAAAACAAATAATTTTGACAGGTGAGAGGTTAAGTTTCTCATAGACTTATACTTATGTAGAAAGTGTCTGCTGACTAAAATAAATGTTTATGTTTTCTGCTATTTTTTATCCAAATAAACAATTGTAAAAACAAGGCATCATTATCACAGAACTTTGCTGCATAAAAATTAAAATAATGGAGTGAACATTTTTTAATATTTTTTATGTTTCATAATTTATGCTACTTGAACTAGAGTATATCGCTTAGGTGCAAAGAAATGCATTTTTATCTAATTAATGCAATTTTTAAGATTTTATAACACATGAATTGTGCAAACATTTGCTGCTGATCACGTGTATACAACTTGTTGCAATTATTTACTTTAGAGTTCAAAAGCAGTTTTAATTTTTAAAATTTTTCATGTTTAGCCAGAGGTTCAAAAGCTACTAAAAAAGTTTTTTTACACAGAATAGGCATGATGATCCTACTTTAAAGTCTTTCTTCCAGTTAGATACATGAAAATTGTTTAATTACTTGTTGAAGTACTTAATATCTTCCACTCGCTATAACAAGAAACTTGAACGTGTCAATTACACAACAAGGTCTATGATATTATAACAATTTTTTTGTAACTTTTTCAACCTGACGCTAAATATGAAAATTGAAAAAAGTATAGCCCTATTTGAGCCCTAATTAACTATGTTGACTTCTTTACATTTATTCATTAAATGTATGTTTTAACAACTTTGGCTGTATATATATTTGAAAATAAACAATTTTGAGTAATTTTTATTAGCATAATTTTCATTAGATTCAAAAAGCTTCTCAGTCTCAAAGTTTCATGAAAGACAAACCAAAACTATTTATTGCTTAAGTTAAATTCATAGTTTTTAGCTTCTATTCACTCAAGTGATTATGACAATAAAAACTCATTTGCATACAACAATTTAATCTAAGTTGAAGCAACTTTGAGTAATTTCATGTGCCCTTTTAAAAAAATAAAAACGAAGGATAAAAATTAATTAACTATATACTTAACAAACTGATAGTTAATTAATGGTTAACTACGTAAGTTTTGCCCTTGCAACTGTATCTAAAATCTGTGAAATCATCTGATTGCCCCGTGGTATTTCCAACTTGCATGTCCTCATTTTTCTAAAATATTCTAAAAAGTGATACAAAAAGCATATCCAAGTTCTTGTTTTCCGCCTGATCGATAATGACACTAATATAAATAATATTTACAATTAGAAAAAAGAAATTAATTAGAAAATATCATAGATATATTTGCTCCGAAAACACTCGTCCTAGTTACACTTAATCATGACTAGAATAATCATGATTTTTCCGATTTTTTCCCGAACGACATTTACATAAACAGTATCACAAAGACATATTAAATTTAATTCTCATTCCATTAAATTTAATCGATACTCGAGTTTCCCTGAGCTCGCCAATGCAACTGCGCCATGTTGAAATGTATCATGAATGAAAAGAGATGGCTGATTTGTGTGTTAGTGTTGTGTTCACACACATACATACTCACACAAGCCCACATTTACACATTCGTGGTCGCGTCGACACGCATTCAATTTAACTGTTCGCAATCATAAACCACACTTCCAGTCTTGTACATAATTCAAATTTTATATGAACATTTTTTCAATTTATAATTAATGTTAAAATTATTTATATGCATATTTCATTTATTAACTTTTATAATTTCTTCAAAATCAAATGAAGAGAGTAAATTTAAGTTTTGCTAATTCGATCTTCATTCAACAAGAATTAGCGAATCCGTTAAAGAAAATTTAAGGGCTTGATATTAGTAAATTAATAAATCTGAATATTGACTCCGATTCTAATTGTTTAGGTAAAAAACTGGATCATAGATTAATTATGATGTACAACTTTTTGGATCCATTCTGTCTGTACATAGGGTGCCTACGTATGTAAAAAGCCACGTTTGGCCCCGTTTGAAATACATTGCTCGATTTTTACGTAGAAACAGTGGCGTAGCCGAGCATCCACGAAACCCGAGGTACCGGGGCGTAACCCTGAGAGCCACTTGGTGCACACCTAAATGACTGAATCTGCTGCTCCTGAATTTTTTCAGTAATCAAACATACAAGCATAAGTAATCGAGTCGACCCAGCTCGTGCAATTTTCTTTGGTTTTTTATGATTGCATATGTCAAGATAAAAAAATTGTCAGAATTGGGTCGATTTGGTTACTTACTATAGTTTACCTAAACTAAATTGGTTGAATTAGCTGAATTATTTGGTTATTTAGTAAAATTACATATTCAAAAATCAAACAATTGCACGAGCTAGGTTGATTCGGTTATTTAAGTTTGCATATTAAATTACTTATAAAATGCACGAGCTGGGTCTCTGCGATAACTTTGGTTTGGTTACGAAGGTTCGCTCATTCAAAGATAAAAAAATTACTTTAAGGGAAGCTCACTAAGATTTTCACGGGTGAATCCCTCGCTATATTGAAAATGGTCTAACAGTTTATCGACCCAATTTTTTATCAGTGTTCTGATAAAAATTTTAATAGAATATCATAAAAAAGTCTGTTAATAAAGGTAGCATCAACAATTATTTTTTCAAAACTGTAATTGAGTATTTTCTTTAATGGCCCTGTAGTATTAAGAAAAATATTCGGTAGAAATTTCTGAAAATAGAATTGAAAATGGGTACTTGTTAAATGAAAAAATTAATCGTAATGAAATTATTCGCAAAACCAAAAAAATTTTATTTAGAACAAAAAACCTTCTATATAATAACTATTTGTTACGTGAATATTTTTTAGGTCCAAAGGATATCGTTGTAATTCACTGTACCAGCCGCAATTCACCAAACGGCTTAAGTATTTTTTCTATTACTATAATTAATACTAGCATTATAATTACCATAGTTTAGAAATTATTTAATTTTTTGTTAGTTAAAAATATAAGGGTTCAATAATGCATCGTTTCCGCCCGTACATTCCCCGTAAAAATTCCGATGAGTTAAGCCCTGCTTATTTACGAAGATTAAATAAAACCTTATATGAAGCTCGCAGAGCAGATTTACTTTTTCGACAAAAACAAAGTTCCGCAAAAAATATGCCGGATAACCTAATCATACCCGAAACAGAAAATTCCACATCCAATATGCAGGATAACTTGAATATATCCGATTCAGAAACTGTGAATGATCAGTTTTATAATCCCAATAATTTGGATGATCAGTTTTATAACCCCAAATTGTGTGTGATGATGGTGTGGTAATGCTTGATCGAGAAAACTCGTTTTCTTTAAATGAGGGCGATGATTCATCTCAATCATCGTGCAGTTGGTCTGATGATTCTTTTTCATCGGAAGAAGAGCCCGATACTTTGTTTGATTTTGAAAAGCGACTCGGTGATGTATTCGAGTCGACAAATATGACTCATGTCAATTAAGAGTATTGGTATTATAATTTTGTATTAAAATTTATACATTTTTATTTACAGACAAATCGCTGAAGAAATTAAAGAGCTCCATACGAAAATAGATAACATTGAAAAGTATTTTTTTTTACATATACAAAATAAGCTATCATTAACACATTACTAAAGATAATTTTTATTATTTTTAGGAAAAGTGATGAAAATTACCAAAAACTATTTAGAAAGGTACGTGGTACGCTTCAGGGTAAGCCTGATTTTCTGCCCCTCAAGACACTCGATGATGTCAAAAAGTTCGAACTTTGTGATGAATCGACTTACGAACATGTGGTAAGTTCACTCAAAAATTGATAGTATTTTGTAGCTTAAAATTCAATAATTCTGAGCTAGCTCGATTTATCAAAAAACCAGCGACGTAGAATCATACAAAAAAAGTTCATCGTACAAAAACCGCTGTATCTCAGCGAATCTTGCGAATTTTTAAAATCCGTAAACGGCATTTGAAAGGTGAGACAAAAACCTATCAGATGGTTTCATACCATTTTTTTTCATAGTTGATTTTACTTAGCCGTTTCCTAGAAGAAACTAATACACTTTTCAATTTTTCAATTTTTTGTAATGTCGTTTTCTGAGATAACGTCGTTTTTTTGTATGTAAATAATTTTAAAGTATATACTTATATATACCGTTGGATTTGTCATAAAAAATCCTAAATTTTGGTAGTATCAAAATATTTTCTAGATTTATTCTGTTCATTTGACACGCCCTCGAACATGAACTTTTCGAAATTTATGAAAAAAAAAATCGAAAAAGTGAATTTTTTTCAATGTTATCGTACTCCTAGGTCAAAAATAATGACGGAGATCGATTCTACGCAAAAAATTACGTAAGAAAACGTCTTGTGAATATAGATTTTACCCTCAGAGCACAGTAGGCAATATAAATCTTATTTAGCGATGCTGTACAATTTTTGCACCACGTTTTTAAACTTCAAAAAGCTATCGACAGCTATTCAGGGCACCTAGCGACACCAGGTAGACGGCAAACTTCATGTTTTTAGTTTAACTAAAGGATTCTGCCGGTGCTCCTAAAATTAAAAAAAAAATTTCCAAAACGAACCGGTCTAATATACATTGTAAATACAATGTATTTATTATATATATACATTGTAAATACAAGGTATTTATAATATATATACCTTGTAAATACAAGGTATTTATTATATATATACATTTAAATACAAGGTATTTATAATATATATACCTTGTAAATACAAGGTATTTATTATATACATACATTGTAAATACAAGGTATATATATAATACATTTTTTTTTCTTTTTAGTCATCGATTCTCAGATTTTTTGGGGCGGCCAGAATTTTAGCGCGAGATTCATTCAACGCGTAATATGTAGATAATTTAATATCTCCCTCAACGAACTACTTCGAGAGATATTTAATGTTGAAGATGAATTTTATCGTGATTTCGTCACTTAGCGCCGCCTTGTCTGCTTATAAATACCAACCTAGATACGCTAAATCTATACTATTACTATCATTGCCCAGCTACCTGACCCAAAAATGATGTGATTTTCGAGATTTTTTTCTCATGGAAAGAAGTAAATAAAGAAATCAAGTTTTTTGGTACTTATTACACAAGTTTTCAACTAATTTTACAAATTTTTTCAATCAAAAATACCGAATAGTTTATAAGTTATAAGCATGGAAACACAGTGATGAAAAAAAAGACACCTCCATGAGTGCCAAGATAAATCAACCAATTTTTATCCGAAATCAAAAAAAACAAAATTAGTTATAAATGAGAAGAAATTTGCTGGATCTTGTATTATTTTTACAAAGAAAAGTTAAAAATTGACAAAATGGCGGACTTGCAAAACAAAAATTTTTTTTTCGCATTTTTTTTCTCTTGAAAGCGCTATAGCAATAACAATAATGATTGTAAAATTCTAATTATAGTCCCAGATTCAGCAAATTTAATTATCTTTAAAATAAAAAAAAATTAATCTCGATATCTTTAATAGTTTTTGAGATATCTTGGCACCTGTCTCGAAAAACATGGTTTCGAGAAAAAAGCGTTTAAAAATTACCTCAAACTAGAGTAACGGTCGATTTCAAACTACAATACGTAAATTTGTGTATATATTCAGTTTGTAAGTTTTTATTGGCTTAAATGTACATTATATTGCCAGAGCGCTTTTAGCTTTTTGTGTATATGTGTGTGTAAATACATGTGTAGACATCAACCGGTATTCAAGAATGCTTGTAATACATATAAATACCATGCCATGGTCAAAAAATTGCACGAAATTAAAAATTATACGCGCTAAAAACCCAAAAAAAAAACTAAACCGCAAAAACCGATTTTCGCTTGAAAAGACGCCTTCGGTTTTTGACTATAACTTTTAAAATAATTCAAATTTTTAAAAACGGTTTGCAGGAGCGTATTTTACGAGACATTTGCTAACTTTTTAGACAAAAAAAATCGATATTTTGGTCGTGCTTGATGAGAACCTACCCTTAAATAATAACACAAGTCATATCTTTTGCTCCAAAACTGTGTACATCAATTTACAATGTATCTTTTTAATTTTATTTTTATCGTGTAGTACAAATGTTATTTGAAATTCAATAAGAATTATGGAACAAGTACATATAAAGTTTCTTGAGCTTCTTTGGCCTAGAAAATGATAATTTACCGAGTTAAAACATACCATAAAATTTTTTATGAAGTTTAAGAAAAAGATAATAATACCTTTGCGTGCGGTGTCACGTATTTTGGCTGTTTTTTTTCACAGCGATTTTCTGCTGCCAAGCAAATATTATATAAATCCTCATTGTTCAGATTTTCGAAGATCTTCTCACAGCAGAGAATTGGCAGTCGGTTGTGCGTCAGCTCCAAGAATGACTCCAGTGCCCAGCTCCGGAAAAATCCTCTCGACATTTTCTCGTAGAGATGTACAGTACAAGCCTCTCTAAACTCGACAGAGAGCGCCGCAAATTTCCCTGAGCGCGCGAGGTCCAAGTAATCCGAGTATTGGAGAAGTTTTGCAGCCTCTGTGGGTTTTAACCGAATCAGGTCGTAGAGCGACAGACTCGGACGTTCAAATACCTCCTCGCCCTTCTCGATTTCATTTGAAACCTCAATTTGTTCTTGGTCCTCCTCAACCTCCTTCTCGCCAACGTCATCCTCGATTTCTAAATCAACATCATCATCAACAACAACATCATAACTTATCATTATTTCTTTCGCTTTACTCGTTAACTTCTCGTCGTCGAACAAACGTACAAGTCCCTCCGACTTTTCGAACAGTCCATACTTGGCGATCAATTTCATGATTGCAAGGGCATCGCTTCGATACAGCTCGTATCCTCTTCTCTGGAGATTTTCGACGACTGCCAGAGCATCAACAGCTAGATCCATTTTTGATCGTGAATTCACAAAGTCAAAGCTCTCATCAAAGTCACTCTCGGAGGGAAAAACGAAGCTGGACAGATCAGCGCCTCGATCCAAGAGTAAATCGATCATATCCGGCAAGAGATTCGCCACAGCTAATTGCAGTGGTGTCCGACCTTTCTTGTCCCGGGCATCGACCTGTATCGTTTTATGAACTTTTTCGATTATCTCAAAAAATTTCTTCAACTTTGATAACATAGTGCGAGATCGGCAAAAATTATGCAGATAAGTCAGCCCATCCTCATCGGGCCAATTAGGATTGGCACCTCTTTTCAGCAGTAGCTCGGCCATCTTCTTGTTATCGTTATTCAGAGACGAATGCAGCGGTGTTTCGCCAAACTTGTCCCGAGTGTCGACCTCAACCGACCGATGGACTTCGTCACATACGTCGAAAAATATCTGCAACATTATCATCGTCGGTTCCTCGTCTTTCTTACATTCGCACATCACGTGGAGAGGAGTCCGTCCATTCTCGTTGATCAAATTAGGATCGGCGCCGTTTCTCAGCAGCACATCAACCATCTTCCTGCGCATGTGGTACAGAGCTATGTGCAATGGTGTCTGGCCCCAAAAGTCCCGGGCGTTTATCAGTACCTTTTGATTTTTTTCGGCGTAGATCTTGAAGAACACCTCCAAGAATCTCGCCGCTTCGTCGTCGTCGGTTCCTTTCTCGACAATCGAATGCAGCACCAGCGATCGATACTTGTCGATTACATTTGGATCGGCGCCTCTTCGCACCAACAATTCGGCCGTCTTGTAGTATTTGAGTCTCACAGCCGAGTTAAGTGACGTAAGACCCCAATCGGTCACGGCGTCGATATTAACCGGTCCATTTGATTTGTCGCTGGTGTCGAAAAATATCTTTAAGAGCTTCGCGCATTCGTCATCATTAGATTCACTGCAAATGAGGTGAAAAGGTGTCCGTCCATGTAATTCGGCCACATTCGGTTCAGCGCTCTTTTTCAAAAGCAATTGAGCTACCTTATTGTAGCGCCAATGTAGAGCCAACTGTAGGGGTGTGTAGCCCCACTTATCCCGGGCGTCGATATGCACCTCTCGATTTAATTGGTCGCACATGTCGAAGAACGTCTCAAAGATTATCGACCCCTTGTCACCTTTGTAGATCGTCTTGCCAAGTACATGCAGAGGTGTACGTTTAAGCTCATCGATCTGATTCGGATCGGCGCCATATTTCAGTAGCAGTCGGACGATATCTTGGTGACCCCATTTCACAGCCAAGTGCAGCAGTGGATCGCTCGTATTTGGCCAGAGGATGTCGGGATCCTGGCCGTTCTCGAGAAATTTCTCGACGGCCTCGCCGCAGTCGTACTTACAAGCCACATGGAAATGTGTTACGCCTCGTTCGTTTGTGTAGTTTACTTCAAATCTGTTGTATATTTGAAATAGATCGCGCATCGATTCGTTGGGGAAATAACGACAGCTGGCCGCATAATGAACTGGTGTGGTACGTAGCGACCGTTGCTCGCCGCCTGCGGCCTCGTCTTTGTAACCGGTGCAAGCCACGAACTTGATTATCACGTCACTTATATTACTTATATAATCAACTTTTCTACAATAATATATGGAATCTGAGAGAAGCCAATCGATTTCTTCCGACTGAAAAATGTCTCGGAGATTGGGAAGTTTGCCCTTCCAATTTTTCGTTATTTTATAAAACTGATCGAGCAATTTAAATTGCTCTCTTTTATTCTCAGCAGTAATCCTCTCACGCAAAATTTTAAGGTCTCTCAAACAGTTTGGGTCGCTGGGCCTCGAAAAATAATTTTCACACCACTTCAACATAATGTTTTATAGCATGAGAGTCTTAAATACCCACCAAATTTAAATGTTTACGTTAGATTGATTTAAAATATTTACTCTTTTCACGATAATCACTTGATGCAGACGACGCGATGTATTTCTGCTTATGCTGCAGTGCGGCACGAAATGTGTTGCGTGTATACCGAAGCTACTTCTACATGACTTCGGTTGGGCGTGACTTTGTTTGATCGGTTGTATGACTGCTACCAGCGCTACTGCTTCAGTCGGAGTCGGCGCTCAAAAAATCCAGTGAAGTCGCAATTGATTAATGTTCTGTAGAAGTAGCCTACAATAGACCTGACTCGACATGCCGAACCGCCACTGATTTCAACTTTATTCGAAATATATAAAGAGAATAGAGTTTTAGCCATTTTATCACTTAAAGACAATTTTGCAGACAAATTTTAGCTACTGTAAATAGCAACGAGAAATAATATGAAAACGCTACTATATCTTATGTTTTTGAGAGTCCTCTTTGCAAAAGTACAAAAATCATCTAAATCAACGAGTGCTCATTACTATGTAGGTATTTAAAATTTTGTGTCATCATATGCTTGTTCGTATTAAAAAATATGATACAGACGGTGTCAACAAAAATATCATGAACATTAACAAAATTATTCATTCAGATATCGTGAAATTAGATGAGAAAACCTGGAAATGTTTAGATGTCAGGAGTTTCTTCATTTTTATTTACTGTAAAATGCATGTTTTTGTGGTCAGCTCAAAATCTACGTACACAATCTATAGAAAATATATAGAGAATCTATAGAAAGATTATTTATTTTATCATACTTATCGTCTCTAAAATATTTTTAATGAATTAAACCCCCTGAATTAAATGAAATCGTCCAATATAATGATGCTGTTAAGGAAAACTAGCACGTTTACATTTAAAAATGTATAGAAACGTGCTACTCTTCCTTAACAGCGATAAGGAGAATATCACATTTTAAGATAAAATTATCGGAGCATTATAAACGTATCAATTCTTTTTAATATTAGATATATGTACAAAAAAACGGTGCAAGTATTTAAGGGATTTAAAAAAAGCCGATACTGACAATAAGAATGTAATTGAAGGTATTATGCAGGTAAATGATAGTGTTTGCATTAATCAGTATGTCTTTAATCAAAATAATGTGAGTGAATTATCTCCTTTAAAATTTCATTCAATTCACTCATTCTGATGATATGAACTAATAAATAATTAATATTGAGCTCGCATAGATTTTGCTCCCCTAATTGAAAACAGAAAATAGAAGTATGTTAACGATTATCGAATCATGGGACTGTCATCATTTTAAAAATTAATTTTTCATGCTTTTTTAAATCCATATCGATACTTGAATCTTGTTGAAAACGTTCTCAAGTACATAAATAAGCTAGGTTAAATTTTTAAGAATAATAACACATGTTTGTTTTTTTGCAATGTTTACAATGTGTATCTTATTTATTTTATTTTCATTTAATACAATTTCTATTTTATACATAATGATAATAGTGAACACTGAAAAATATGTTTTAACTTCGTAGCTTTTGCTTATAAATTAACAACCATCACAGAGAGTTGAAAAAAAACATATTATTGGGTCGAAAAAAAATTACTTTTGTGAGCAGTATCAAATATCTTGGCTATTTTCTTATGCAGCAATTTCTGCTGCCAAACAAATATTATATAAATCCTCATTCATCAAATTCTTGATGATTAGCTCACAGCAAAGAATTGGCAGTCGGTTGTGAGTCAGTTCCAAGAATGGCTCCAGTGCCCAGCTCTGGAAAAATCCTCTCGACATTATTTCACTCAGATGCACTAAACAAGCCTGGCATGGTTTTTCATCAATATAATGCCAACAACAGTTATTTCTCGCAAAATCTGTGTAGTCTTCATATGTAAACAGTTTTTTTGCCTCTTCAAGTGGCACTAGAACTACATCGTAAAGCGACAAACTCGAATGACCCAATGAGCCTTTTGCTTTTGTCGCTGCCTCCTTATCGTTCTGAAAATTATCTCCACTGCGTAATATTTTATTTTTCGCATCTTCCACGAATTTTTCGTTACTGAGCCAAAATTCGAGTGATTCTGACCTATCAAAGAATCCATATTTGGCGAATAAATTCATGATAATTAAGGCGTCATGTCGAATCAGTTTGTATCCTCTTTTTTCAAGTCGCTCGACGACGACCATAGCACCACACAGAGCTTTAAAATTAACCGGATGTACACTAGCTCGATCTCGAAAGGACTGATCGAAGTCACTCTCAGTGGGAAAACCAATTTAGACAGATCAGCACCATGATCTAACAGTATATCGATCGCTTTCGGTAAAAAACTCGTCACAGCTAATTGCAGCGGTGTCTTGCCGGACTTGTCCCGGGCGTCGACCAGAACCTGGCGATTTTGATCGTCATTTATTTCGAAGTATATCTTTAGGAATTTCATCACTGAATCCTCGTGCTTTCTTTCACAAATATAGTGCAGAAGAGTCGATCGATCCTCATCGGCCAAATTAGGATCAGCGCCGTTTTTCAGTAGCAATTCAGCTACCTTCTTGTTGCGATAGTCCAGAGCCAACTGCAATGGTGTCTGTCCCTCCTCGTTCCGGGCATCGACCTGCACCTTGTGATTTTTTTCGGCGCAGATCTCGAAAAATATCTTCAAGAATGCAGCCCCTTCGTCATCCTTGTGTATCCCGCAAATTAAATGCAGTGGTGGTGACCCATTCTCGTTCACCAAGTTCGGATTGGCACCTCCTCTGAGTAACACTTCAGCCAGCCTGAAGAAACGCGATAAGAGGGTAAAGTGCAGCGGTGTATTACCATCCTTGTCTAGGGCGTCGACCTCTACCGTCTGATGAATTTCGTCGTTTACATCGAAAAAAAACTTCAAAAATATCGCCGACACGTCGCGTTGGCAAATCATATGCAGAGGTGTCAATCCGATCCAATATACTGTACACTGCGTAAAATCAATTGCCAAATTTGGATTGGCGCCTCGTCTCAGCAGAAGTTCGGTCGTCTTCTTGAGTTTATGGTCCACAGCATAGTGCAGCGGTGTCGCACCGTATTTGTCCGGGCATTGATCTCGACCAACTGATGTTGTTCGTCGCAAATATTGAAAAATAGCTCCAGCAGACAATAATTATTATCTCTGTAATCCTCTTCGTTACATTTGCAACTTAAATTGGAAATCAAGTGCAAAGGGGTCGATCCATTCTCATCTGCCGAATTCGCATCTGCGCCTCTTCTCAGTAGCAATTCAGTCGTCCTTTTGAAGCGGCAGCCCCGTTTCACAGCATAGTGCAGAGGTGTGCGGTCACCCGTGTCCCGGGCATTGACCTCGACCGGCTGATGTTTTTCGTCGCTGATTTTGAAAAATAACTCCACCAGACCACCGTCAATATCAGCAGTATCATCATAACCAAAATCGCTTGTTTTAGCGCAAATCTTGTGCAGAGGAGTCGATCCATACGTATCTACTAAATTCATATCCGCTCCTCTTTTCAGCAGCAACTCGATCACCTTCTTGAAGTGGCGTTTCCGCAGCATAGTGCAGTGGTGTGCGGTCCAGCTTGTCCCGTGCGTTGACTTCGACCAGCTGATGTTGTTCGTCGAAGATTTTGAAAAATAATTCCACCAAGTCGTAATCGTATTTTTTCTGACAAATCAAGTGAAGAGGAGTACATCCAAATCTATCGGTTGTATGCAAATGAGCGCCATTTCGCAGCAGCAATTCGGCTACCCTCCCGTGGCCCCAGGACAGAGCCAAGATAATCGGCGTAAGACCCCATTTCTTCGTGCGGCAATTGGGGTCCAGGCCGAGCTCGAGAAATTTCTCGACGACTTCGTAACACCCATACTCACAGGCCGCATGAAAATGTGTTATGCCTCGATTGTCTGTGTAGTTCACCTCAAATCTGTCGTATATTAGGAAAAGTTTGTTTACCGATTCTTTGGAAAATTTTTCAGGGCCGAGTCTAGCCGCACAATGCAGTGCTGTGGTATGACGTAGCGGTAACTCGCTACCCTCGCCGACCTCGGGCTCGTCTTTGTAGCCTGTACGAGCCACAAATTTGACGAATATTTCTCTGCCATAGCCTTTGCCTTTGCCGCGATGATTAATAGAATCCGTGAGAAGCCAATCGATTTCTTTCGGACGAAAAATGTCCTTGAGATTTGGAAGTTGGCCATTCCAATCTTTCACTAAGGGATAAAGTTGCAGAAAAAATTTGTGTCGCTCCTTTCTAATCTTCCAATCGACCTGTTCCCGCATAGTTTTTAATTTTTTCAAACAGCTTGGTTCGTCTAGAGCCATTGTTCATTCACACAGACACACACTAAACAATCACATACAATTCAATATCACTTAATGCACGGGTATTACGTATGCTTTTTCTGCAGAATAAAGAGTTATAGCACAAGCCAAAGATAAGCATTGCACTAGTTGCATGCAATATTTCACACCACAAGCACCAAAAACCAGCAGTAAAATAACAATTTTTACATCAGACTGCTATGACATATTTACTCTTTCTACGTGAGTCACTTGCTGCAGACGACGCGATGTATCTCTGCGTACGCTGCAGTGCGGCACGAAATGTGTTTTGTGTATACTAAAGCTACTTCTACATAACTTCGATTGGGTGTGACTTTGTTTGTTCGGTTGTATGACTCCTACCAGCGCTACCGCTTCGGTCGGAGTCGGCGCACAAAAAGTCCAGTGAAGTCGCAAACAATAAAAGTTCTGTACGAGTAGCCTAAAATAAACCTGACTCGACATACCACCACATTTTCGAAACGAATTGAATCGCTCAGCAAAGAAAAAATTTCTGCACATCGACGTAGCTGATTTCAACGTTTTTCAAAAGATATAATTAGCCCGTTAAAGCCTAGTGATAATTTTGACAGACAACTTTTCGCTATTACCACGTCTCAATCAAAACGAGAGAAAATATGAAAACTACTTCTTCTTATGTTTTTGAGTCAGCTCTTTGCAATGGTGAATAATTTTCTAGATCAACGAGCTTACCTACTAAACTATAAATGTTACTATCGAAAATTATGTAATGCATATATGGATCCGATACTCCGTCAGTACAATTCAGCTGGGTCGAGCTAGTCAAGTGTGGAGTTGACTACATGTTTTTGAGAGTGCTTATTGCTATGATGGTGTTTAAAATTTTTTATTTTAACAGTTCATCATAAAAATTACAAATTGAGCAATAAAAAGCGTGTTTTTAAGATCAAGTTTTTTTTTATTATTATTTTTGATTTCTTTTTCAAAAGAACATAGGACGTGATCTAGGTATATAGTTTACAAAACTATAATTGGTTTAGTCAAAATAATTTTTCTTCCTCATCGAAGATGCTCTGTGATGGGTCCAAAATCGACCATTGTCAATTTTTGTGTGAGTGAGTGAGTGTGTGTGTGTGTTTGAGTGTATGGATGTAATTATGTATACGTAGAATAAAGTTTTTCACAAACAAAATAAATTGCATTTAATGTCGATTGTTGCAAGAACGAAGCTCGAAAATTTTTCATGTTGATCCGTTTAATATTGCAGAAGTTATTACGATTTTTCACATTTTTTTTCCTCAATTTTTTTGAAAATTTTTTTTCCTGATTTTTTTGAAGGGTAGAGGTGTCTTTATTATTATCATTTTTAAGCACTAATTTTAGCAGATGAGCAGCCAAGTTTTGATTTAAGATATAAAACATTAGGATTCATCGATTATTTTAATAATTACATCGTGAAGAAAAAAAAGGTTTGTGTCTTTATTTTTCGGAAATTTTAGTTTTTTTATAGGGTTGGTTTGTTTTGTTTATTGTTTTTCAACTTGAGATGTGATTTTGAATAATCAGTAGGCAAACTTGAGTTCTAGATAGAAAACGTTAGGATTCATAGATCAACATCGTGAAAAAGACATTCTATTTTTTATAATTATTTTATTAGCATTTATAAATAAAATAGGAACGATAATTTTTTTATGAGGAAGGACTTTGCCAATGAATTGGCAGCGGTTTTTAACTAAAATGCCAAAGAATGAACAGCTTACTAAATCTAGTTAAGGGGAGGTTCTCATCTAGCGTCCTGAAAATGACGTGAGTTTCACGATTTTTTTCTCATAGAAGGAAGTTAATAAAGTACTCGAGTTGTTTAAGTACTTATTAAGTACTTAACTACTTTTACAAATATTTATGAATAAAAATACCGCATAGTTTCTTAGTTATAAGCATTCAAAGATATTCATCGAAAAAAGACATGTATACGGGCAGCCTCGTAAGGCATCTAATTTTGATTTGATATAAAAAATCAAAGTTCCTTTTATAAAATATAAAATATAACAAATCACATACAATTCAATATCACTCAATGGACTGGCATGCTGTATGGGTTTCCGTAAAATGAAGTTTTGTAATATGAGCCGAAGATAAGTCTATTATTGAACGAATATTTTCACACAAGCTGCATGCAATATTTGATAAAACAAAGGGCCTCAGCTGTATCAAAGGATAAAACAAAGGGGATCAGATGTGACTAAGACAGCTATGATTACTCACTTCATCGTGTCTCGGCTATATACCGACTCTGAATCGACTTTTGCTTTCGTTAGCTTACAGACAAATGTTCAATTTTCCAATTTTTGAGAGTAGGTACGTCAGTGCGGGACGAGGTCGTATTAATTGGAGTCGACGCAAAATAACATCGAACTACTTTGAGTTATTTATATAGAGGCAGCCTAAACAAAACAATTCGACAGGCCACCACGTTTTTGAAATACATTACGAGTAGTAAAGCTGAATATGTCACTTGCGTTAGTAATAAAAGTAGTTACGCCACGAACGTCAAATTTCCCATTTTTGAGTTTTTATCGTGTGAGTCATCTCACATTCACTTTTGCGAATCTATACTGAGAGCTTTGTGTACAGATACGATTTTAATATGATGCCATAATTCATGTTTGATTGGATAGTTTTGATAAAATATAAATTGTCAGAATAAATGAAAACACGCCGTGACTTAACGAATTCATAATGAGTAAATAACTGAAAACTAATTCGCGCAGGTGGATCGATTGATTTTGCATCGCTGAATTTTAATTGGGAAACAATAACATGCTAATAATTATTGAACAATTGGTCATTTGTAATTTTATTTACTAAATAAATACAGCTTACCTGTCATTTACAATCTATTTCTGTCAATATTATTGAAAGGCTTTTTTCAAAATTAATATTTTAAATCCCATCTATTGCTTCAATGCTGTAACACTGGTTTACTTTTTTACTTATTATGTTTATTCCATGAAATACAATTCTCACTTGATATATATTTATAATGATAATTTTGAATGCCGAAAAAAATATTTTAACATTATTAATGCAGTAAGTATGAAATTCCTCAACGACCTTGCCCTAGAAAATAACAATCATTGAAAGTTAAAAAATAAAGAAGAAACTATCATTTAGTCTAAAAAAAAGAAAATACCTTTATGAACGGTTTTAATTATTTTGACTTGCTTCTTTTGCAACGATCTCTGCTGCCTGGCATATTCTCAATAAATCCTCGTTGTTCAGCAGATCGATTATTTTTTCACAGCAGAGGATCGGCAGCTGACAGCGCGTTAGCTCCATGAAAAATTCTAGTGCCCACTGCCAATGAAATCCTCTCGACATTATCTCGACTACGAGTGCAATGCATCTTTCATAAGAATATTCAGGAAGTTCACGCAATTGATTTGAACTCCCGAACTTCAAGTAGTCCGTATATGTGAGTAATTTTTTCGTCGTTTTCGGTCGCATTCGTATTAAATCGTAAAACGACAGTCCTGGATTTATCATCAATTTTTTTGCTGCGCTCATTAATTTTTCGTCTCTACTCAACATTTCAATACGCTCTGAATTATCTGTAACTTTATAACCGGCGAATGTTTTCATTATCATCGAGACGTCACTTCGGTTCAGCTCGTATCCTTTTTTCTCTAGGCGCTCGACGACGGACAACACGCGAGACGCTCCTTTCAATGGAGACTGATACACAATTGAAAATCGTAAGCATTTACGGATGTCACTCGCAGTGGGAAAAATGATACCAGACAGATCAGCCCCGCGGTTTAATAGTAACTCAACCGAATCTGGCATAAAATTCTGTACAGCTAATTGCAGTGGTGTCCGACCCAAGTTGTCCCGAATATCGACCTGCACCGTTTGATGTTTTTCGTCGCAAATCTTGAAAAATGTTTCTACAAAATCATCATCGCCATTCGACTGACAAATCAAATGCAGAGCTGTCGATCCATCTTTGTTGACCAAATTAGGATTGGCACCTCGTCTCAGCAGTAACTCGGTCATATTCATTTTATTGCGCTGCAGAGAAGAATGCAGCGGTGTCTCACCATCTTTGTCCAGAGTGTCGACCTCAACCGACCGATGGACTTCGTCACTTACGTCAAAAAATATCTGCAAGGTTGTCATAATCGATTTCACGTCGTTTTTACGTTTGCACATCATGTGAAGAGGAGTCCGTCCATTCTCGTCGACCAAGTTCGGGTTGGCGCCGTTTCTCAGCAGCACTTCAACCACCTTCTCGCAGACGCTGCACAGAGCTATGCGCAGCGGTGTTTTTCCCCACTCGTCCTGGGCATCGATGTGCACCTTGTAATGTTTTTCATCGCAGATCTTGAAAAATGTTTTTACAAAATTATCACCGAGATGTAACTGGCAAATTAAATGCAAAGCTGTCGATCCATCTCTGTTTGACAAATTCGGGTCAGCGCCGTTTTTCAGTAGCAATTCAGCTACCTTCTTGTTGCGATAGTCCAGAGCCAACTGCAATGGTGTCTGTCCGTCCTCGTTCCGGGCATCGACCTGCACCTCGTGATTTTTTTCGGCGCAGATCTCGAAAAATATCTTCAAGAATGCAGCTCCTTTGACATCGTCGTTTGTCTCGCAAATTATATGCAGGGGTAGAGATTCATTATTGTCGACCACGTTCGAATTGGCACCTCTTCTGAGTAACAATTCAACCAGCCTCAAGTTTTGCCATGAGCAGGCAATGTGCAGCGGTGTCTTGCCATTTTCATTTTGGGGGTCGACTTCAACCGATTGGTGAATTTCGTCGTTGATTTTGAAGAATAACTCCACCAGATCATCATTGTCTCCTTCATAACTATTGCATCTTGAATTGCAAATATAATGCAGAGGAGTCCATCCACTCTTATCTACTAAGTTCGGATTTGCGCCTCTTTTCAGCAACAACTCGATCACCCTTTTGAAGTGGCTTCGTGCGGCATAGTGCAGTGGAGTGCGGTCCAGCTCATCCCGTGCGTTGACTTCGACCAGCTGATGTTGTTCGTCGAAGATTTTGAAAAATAATTCCACCAAGTAGTAATCGTATTTTTTCTGACAAATCAAGTGAAGAGGAGTATGTCCAAATCTATCGGTTGCATGCAAATGAGCGCCATTTCGCAGCAGCAATTCGGCTACCCTCCCGTGGCCCCAGTACAGAGCTAAGTGTAGGGGCGAATCAACCGATTTATGCTCGAGGTCATTGTTGGGATCCTGGCCGAGCTCGATGAATTTCTCGACGACTTCGTAACATCCATAGTCACAGGCCACATGAAAATGCGTCATGCCTCGTTCGTCGATGTAATTCACGTCGAGTCTGTCGTAAATTCGGAATAGATCACGGATCACGTCTACTTTAAGAAACGAGCGTGTTCTGGGCGTGTGACGCAATAATGCGGTGGTGCGACACAATTCAGGCTTGCCGTTTTTATCAAGTTCGGGCTCGTCTTTGTAGCCGGTCTTGACCACAAACTCGACGAGGACAGCTAGCTCACTCGGTTTGGACTCGATAAGAAGCCAATCGATTTCTTCTGTCTGAAAAATGTCTCGGAGATTCGGAAGTTGGCCCTTCCATTGTCTGACTAAGATATAAAGTTGATAAAGAAATTCACGTCGCTCTATTTCTATCCTCCAATTAACCTTATCACGCAAAATTTTCAATTTCTCCGTAAAGTTCATGATGTCGGCTAGCACTCGATCGCACTGTTATACAAACACAATCACTTGTAAAATTAATATTTTTCTCGAGAGTCACTGGCTGCACTCGGCATTCGGCACGATATTCCTTTGTTTGCGACTTCGGCGTCGCAACGTACACTGACGACTGAGTCGAACGACTCGATATGCGGTGCAGAACTGCCAACTGCGCGCCCTTCTCATAACCGCCACATTCTTTGTAAATCTCAAGACGCGCGGCCAAGAAATACTAAATGTAAACATATCGCATGTCGTGACCCAAAGCGAGAAGAATTTCAAAGAAATATATGCAGAGGAATGCATTGAGTTGATCGACGGTGTCAATATGATATTACGCTTGAACTTGTCTGATACGAATTGGGTGATCGGGTGGTTTTGAAAGACTGTGCAGTGATATAAAACAAGCTCGAGTAGGTGTTCCATCGTCCAATTTTAATAGAGAAGTGAAAGTACGTAAAAAATTATCGACGTTCGTAACTCTACGCACTAAATAAATCGAGTTTACCCGCCATTCCGAACCTGTTTCTAACTAAATTTTATTTGAAAAATTCCATTATTTAACGAAACGTTTTTCAAATTCGTATCGGTACATGCTTTCTTTGCTACTTTTCTCAAACATATCGATAAGATAGTTTGTTTATTTAAAAATAATGACTCAAATCCAATTTTTAAAAATAAAGCACAAGTAGCAGTACAAAGTAAGAAAATTTGAACTAAACTATCCAAAAAATCAAAATCTCGAGATTTCGAGTTATGAATTCGAGATGTAACGACTATGTGTAATATGCACTGGAAAAGCCGTACAAATTCTCAACAGAGATGCAGCAGTATTATATACGACGTTATACCGCTCATACATCATCGGGTGTGTGTGTATCACTTGACCGTCGTTGCTCGTCTGTCTGCCTCTGCTTGAGATATCTATACATCCTACCACCCTGTAACGTATACCTATATAATGCTGGCGCTGCTCTTTTGCTGCATCGAAAACCGATATATATACAATGAGTCGCGTCACGCCGCCACTCGATTAAGTCTTTGCATTGTGTACGTGTGTGTCTGTGTCGTCCTTTGTCACGCACAGTGCGCCGAATAATACGTCTATATACATCTATCTGCTCTTCCAGAACTTTACGCTCGTTTCTCGTCGATATGCGTACAGCTACCTATAATACGTCGTACACGTTAAACGGAACAATCGTTCTCTCTTTCCCTCGATTCGGCGCAATCTCTCGCAATCGCGGAAACTCTTTATTATTTTCATTTTCAATGTCATTGTACAATGTTAGGTAAAAAAAAAAAAAACCACGAGGGTGGAAAAACAGTCAGATTCGCTGGTATTTTTTTTCTGCCGCTGCTGCGTACGCGCTCGTCCCATAAATTATTCGCGAGCGCGAGCAATCGCGCGCTGTGTAATTTAGATATTTCAAAACGACAATGCAGATAATATACCTGGAGCTCGAAATTATACAGAGAGAGAGAATGTATATAAACGGCCGAGCCATGGACAAATATGTGCTCGAACGTATGATATTATTTTCCTTTTTTTTTTTTTTTTTTCACTTTTTGCGCTCGCGACGTGATTGTTATTGTATATCTCGCGACGTGTAGGACGCGATGTCGCGCGCGGGTAAAAGGGTAAGGCAGGAGGAGGAAGGGGTAAGGGTGACACCGGGTGGGTGATAAGTCAATATAACGGCATAGATAGAAAAATCATAAATCGACCGCGTATATTACCTGTAACGTGCGCCGCAGCTTTCGAAAGCTGCGCGCGATGGGATTACCATTTATAGACGCGGTAATGTACGAGGTATAGCACACTCGCGGCGTGCGGCGTGAACGATACAACGACAACAACAACTTGTGGCTTTTGAGTGGTTTATGTGTATCTCGCTCTTATAAAAATTTATTGTAAATTAAACTTTTTAATTTACTACATTTTTTCGTTCGTGACCATTCGGCCGGTGTATCGCGCAACATTTATTCGGATTTTTTCCGAACTTTATATCGTTTTTCGAGCATAATATCTGCATAACACACGGACGGCATCCATGGGTTGATCGTGCGTATAGCACGCGATCGCCTCGCAGCGATGTGAAAAATGCGCGCGAGTTTATTATTATGCACACGCGTGAATCTCGTCTCTCTCTCTTTGAACCGCGACTGCGGCACATCGCGTCACGTGTGGCGCGTCGAGAGCACATAATATGATAAACACTGATTGATGGATCGCCGGTGCGTGTGCGCGCAGTACATCCGTCGTATAGCAGCTTGATTTCTTTATTATATCATATGCATACGGTGGCATTACGATTTATTAGCTCATACATGCGTATACGTAAGAGGATATATCGCGTTACGAATAAAAATAAAATAATAACGATGATAATAATAATAGTAAAAAATAAAAAAAAAATTGAATAATCTGTTGCTGCTACGCGCGCGCGCGCGCCACGGAGCTTAACGATCGTTCGACATTATTTATTCATATTAATTCATCGTATCGAGAGATTTTACCTCGAGGCGTAGTATACACGGGGGTAAGTACATGCGACGGCCGACTCGATCGTTCGTATTTACGCGCACTTCCGTAATGAGAGGTGGAACATCATAGAGCCGCGTATCTCTCTCTCTCTATCCTCTGCTGCGGAATAAGCATATCGTCATGAGGCCGCACAGGATAGATCCGGTGGCCAACTCCCTAACGACTATAATGAACAACAACAACAATATAAACAACAACAACAACAATGGCAGCATCTACGACAATAACGCGGAGGATAACCCAGCCGATGGCAAGGATTACTTTTATCAGCCGGCCTGGGCCATCATCAGCCGGCGGAACGTATTCAACCAGCATCGGCATCATGCCCCGGGCGGGTATGTGCACTATAGCACTATATAGCTTATATTATTATGCACACAATTATAATTACCGCGTTAAAGCGGGAGGGTCGTCATTGTCGTTTGTCTTTGTTGCTCGTGGCGGTGGTGGTGGTGGACGCCTCAACGAAATAGCCGCGAGCAGCTCGCGGGTATCATAATACGATGATAACGCCGCGTACTGCTATACATTGTACACATCTCACATACAAGCACAAATGAACTCGTTTGTTTTCTCGAGCTTAATTATTATTATTGCGATACGCGCGAATAATTATGCAACGTATACCCGAGATGCATATCGTTCCAAGATAATGCGTAATACTGTATGCAGGGAAGACACGAAGAAAGAGGGGTAAAAAAAAAAAAATTACGTACGTCCTTCTCAAGGATATCTAGGCGAGAGATGTTTACCCTCTTTCGTTCTACGTATTATAGCTGCGATGACAGAGCCTAGATTCCCGCCCATTGACAAATGAAAAATAACGAGTTTATTTAAGTGGAAACACACACACACACACACACACACATGTACACAGACAAGTGGTCGAATCGATCCGCGGAAAAATTCCTTGCTTTTTTTTCGTTGCAACGGTTCGATCATACACGCATATCGGACGAGCTGCGGAGCTATCATGCCGCATTCGAAGTTCGTCCGATTATCGCCTACGATATAGTCGGCGCGATCATGGCTTTTTCACCGTGCGTCGATGTGACGTGATTTTTTTTTGCGTTCGTTCCGTATATCGTTGTTTTTTTCTTAGTTTGAAAGCTCGTGCGAAACACACACGAGAAGATTATGACGTGAAAATAATAATAATAAGAAGAAAAAAAGAGCGAAGCAGCAGCATCGATGAGCGAATTGCATTTTAGATCGGCCGAGATTCAGGAAGCGGTGGAGCAGCAGAGCAACAGGCGAGAGATGCACAAGCTGGATACGATGCCAATAGAGGGTAAGCGCGTGCGAAAAAAAATAAAACGGAAAAATGATGAAAAACACACAAAAATAGAGCGAGCTTTTTCTTTGACACGAGTAGCATCGACGCAGCCAAGCGCGCTGTCGAATCCCGGAGGCGGCGGGATCGACGATCCGGTCGACGGCCAGCGTAGTCTGCACTGCGCCCTGCGACCCATCATCATCTTGGCCCAAGTCTTCGCCGTATTTCCCATCAGCGGCGTCAACTCGTCCGACGCCTCGACCCTCGAGTGAGCCAAAAAAAAAAAAGAAAGAAAAATAACATTCAGACGAAAACAGCCATCAACGACATCGTAAATGTAATAAATCATTTGTTTTTTTTTTTTTTTTTTTTGAATCAGATTCACGTGGCGCTCGCCGAAGATCGTCTACTGCTGCCTGTCGAGCCTCGGCTCGCTCGTCCTCACCCTGTTCAGCATCTACCGGCTGGCCACCACCTCCATCACCTCGAGCAAGACGAGCAATCTCGTCTTCTTCTTCACCGCCGGCATCACCACCATCCTGTTTCTCAAGTTGGCGAGGCAGTGGCCGGCCTTCGCCGCCACCTGGCAGAGTATGGAGCGCGAGTTGGCGACCAGATACACCAGCACGACGACGACCACGACGACGGCGGAGGGTGATGATCAACGCGATAATAATCCGAGCGGCTTGGAAGCTTTGAGCTTGTCGGCGAAATTCAAGGTTCTCAGCACCGTCGTTATGTCTGGCTCTGGGTTCGTTCGTTTTGGTTGTTTATTTTGACGATGATGATGATGATGTACTTGAAGATGAGAATATTTTTGTGTGTATGTGCAGTCGAGCACTCGCTGTCGCTGCTGTCCGGCTACGTGAGCGCCCTCGAGTGCGCCTCGCTGCGCGGCCACGCCAACATCGCCGCGACCTACTTTTCCCTGCAGTTTCCTCAAGTGGGTGCTGCCGAAGCATATATAATCGTAAACACTTCCGTCGCCTCTATTGTTTTTCCTTTTTTTTCAAGATCTTCACCGAGTCGAATTTCGCCCTGTGGAAGGGCGCCGTGGTGCAGTCCATCAACGTGCTCAGCACCTTCTCCTGGAACTTCATGGATCTGTTCCTCATACTGCTGAGCGTCGCCCTCACCGACCAGTTCAAGCAGCTCAATCGCAGGCTGCACTCCATCAGGGGCAAGGTAAAACGACGTAAAAAAAATATTTCAACCCGCAATAGTAATAATAGTAATATAATAATAATAATTATTCAGCACGGCGTGGCGGTGAAAACGATGCCCGAGTGGTGGTGGGCCGAGGCCAGGATCGACTTCAATCGGCTGGCCTCGATGACGCGCCGCGTCGACTCACAGATATCCGACATCGTGCTGCTCTCCTTCTCCACCAATCTCTACTTCATCTGCATACAGCTGCTCAACTCCTTCAAGTGAGTGCTTTTACACGAGACAATATCGGATAGATCGTTGTACTGTTTTTTTTTTTTTCGTTCTTCAAGCAGACCAATGCCCAACGCCATACAGACGATTTACTTCTGCTTCTCGTTCGGCTTTCTGCTGCTGAGGACGTCGGCCGTCTCGCTGTACGCGGCGGCGATCTACGACGAGTCCCGACTGCCCGCCCCGGTGCTCTACGGCGTGTGCAGCTCCAATTACTCCACAGAAGTAGACTTTCTTCATATTTATTTAAAAACAAAAAAAAAAAGTAATCTCGATACAATATCTCCGTGCACTATGTAGGTGCGACGTTTTCTCAATCAAGTCACCACCGACAGCATCAGCCTGACTGGCATGAAATTTTTCTCCATCACCCGCAGTCTCATTCTGACCGTAAGTACGTTCGTAAGTACTCGGCGACGATCTCTCTCGATTCGATTACATTTAATTAATTAATTATTATTATACGCACGCCAATGATTAATCAATAATACTCGTACGATAAAATGTATATATTATATGCTACCTCTCGCCTAATACGCCGCGCGTTCGCTTGATTTTTTTTTTTTTTTGGTTTCGTCAGGTGGCCGGTACGATAGTGACGTACGAGCTCGTGCTGGTGCAGTTCAACGCGGTCCAGGCCGACCATCTGCAGAGCGACTCGAACATCACGAAAGTTTGCGAGGTGAAGTGAGAGAACAAAACAAACAACATATTTTTTTGTACTGTTGTCGTATAGTTAGTTAATTAGTAATTACAAATATACATATCAATGTCCTATGTATTATACAATAATGTATATTAATCGATATTTATTATATTCATGTTTTTCCTGTTGGTTTTCTCTCTCTCTCTGTCCCTGTTTGTCATCGACGACATAACACGCATACGCAGCATCATCTAGACTTGTGAATACCATTAAAAAAAAAATAATAATAACGAGCGCAGCTTTGAGCTAATGGATGCCAGCCAACGTGTGATGATAAAAAAGTACACGAGTATCTCTTGGATGTACATCGATGCCTTGTTTCATCCATTTCTTTTTTATTTTCGAATAAATTTATAATACAACATTCGTTATACTTTATTTGACATTAGTTCTATGTGTGTGTATTGGTTTTGTACTTTTAAATCACACGCCGGTCGAATACCGAAATTTTCACACACTGTATAATTATGAATCACAGATAACGAGTGTGATGAGAAAAAATAAAACGCACGGTTGGATTGGCATTAATTCACATTAATTATTATAATCATACATGTTACACATCGATGCAGGATAGTAGCAAAAGTATATTTTTAACATACGATAATCTGTTTCAGACACACGAACTCACCGACGTTGTTATCGATGATTTTTAAGACAAATAAAATACTAATGATAAATTACCCATTGGGCATCGATGAATTATATAATATATACGATTATTATTATTATTAAACTACATTAACGATAAAGATCAATATGTACATATCATGATTGTATTAGATTGTAAAAATATTCTGTATAAATGATTTGAATAAAATGTATATTTATCGTAACATACAAAGAGAGGAAATAAAAATTGAAGGATATAGTAAGCTAAGGATCGTCCTAATATATACAATGTCGTCTATGTTTTTTTTTCAATCGTCATCGTCTTCCAGATTGGCGTAGAGCAGTTGCTCCTCGAGAAAGTCCTCCTCGCGCTGCAGGGCGATATTGAACTGCAACAGGACGACTTCGTAGGTAACGATGGCTCCAGCGACCTATTTTTTTTTTTTTTTTTCGTTATACAAACAATTCATTAAAAACGATATCCTTTTGCGTTTATTTTTTCTTTTATCATTCGATACTTTTTCAAATTTACGACTCACAGCGAGCATGAAGTTGCGAGTTATGGAGAAGAATCGAAGACCAGTTAGCGCGACGTCGTCGCTGGCTATCTGTTGTTGTAGCCTCTGCGCCTGGCGGAGAGAGAAAGAAAAAATTTAATGAAGCGTCGATGTCCATGTTTTATATACTTTATGTATAGAAATAGAATAAACATGATATACCTCCATGCAGAAATTGGCCGACGGACAGTTGTAGAGTACGGGCAGGATGACTTTGCACTGGTCGCTTATGCGCGCCGTGAGCAGTGTCACGCTTATCGTGCGGCCAATGAGAAAGATGAACGAGCCGAAGAAGTAGATGGAGTTCACGAGGGAGGTCTCGTCGCCGCTCGGTCTGCGCCCGACGAAAATGAAAAAAAGTTTATGATTATTTATTTACTTTACGCGTTATTTTTTATCGCGTCTGCGGCTCGTTTGTTTGTTTTTTTTTTGTGAATTAGCCGCTGCAAATAGCGCGAATTCTCGGAAATCATTGAGCAATCGTAGTTTATTTTATATAGGTGTGGTTACACGGTCAAGGTCAATTATATACTCTTTTTATTTCTGGTATTCCGAGAGGTGTTTATCGCGGCGCACTTGAAACTGATATTAATAAATTAACGCGAAAAGTCATTTCACGTGAATTATGGCTTTATCATCGTAGCTCCATCGAGCTCCAGATTAATTTTTGGATCCGGAAATTCTGCAAAGTTTATTTACTTTTATCGAGCGATTAATTTAATCAACGATCAATCGCAATAAAAAAATTATATTTTAGATATTTTTCCACCTCCGCGAGTAAACGTCGAATCGTTTTTCATTCATTCGTATTCGGTTCAACTCACGACAATCCGTTGAGCAATTGCAGGCAGATGAAGTAGATGTTGTTGCCGAACGAGAGCAGTATGATGCCGGATATCTCGTCGTCGATCTTCTTCACCAGGACGCTGAGCGAGGCGTAGCACTCGCGCAGATCGTGCCAGTCCGAGGCCGTCAGCTGGCTCGTGGTCAGGCCGACGAGGCGCGCGTTCAGCACCTTGTAGCGCTCGGCGATGCCCGTCGATACCTTTTTTTTTTATCGAGAAAAGAAAAAGAAAGAAAAAAGGGTAAAAGGGTAAAAGTTTTTGATTGATTTGGCTTCGGGTTTCTTCATCGTATTACGAACCATCATGATGAATACGTCGGTAAAGTTCCAGGTAAAGGTGGATATTTTACTGATGAAGAAGATAAATAATCCCAGGGTAAAGTTGTAGTCGACTGAAATAACACGGGAGTTGTTATGCTTTTTTACTTTTTGTTCAATTTCGATAATCAAATATACGCCTGCAATAGATTACCGTGTTTGATGATGAAGCCGTGCGACTTCTGGGTATAAACCGCGAGAAATTCCTCGAACGAGTGGTTGCGTCCGACGACCGAGGCCGGCGTGTTGTTCACCATGCTGAGCAGATGCTCGACCAGGGCCAGGCCGAGGATCGCCGCGGCTATCGTGGCGAACCTCCAGCGCAGCCTCGGACGCTTCGTCTTGACTCTGTACACACGAGATATATAATAATAATAAAAAAAGTGAAGCAATAAATTATTTTCCGATCCGAGACGGAGGAGGAGGAGGAGGAGGAGGAAAACGACGAAAGTGGAGAAAGAGAAAACTATTTATTTATTCGTATCTCTCTAGGTTTTTTTTTCTTTTTTCATTTTTCACTTTAATATTACTTATCGAGCAGTCGCTCCATGGCGCGCCAGTCGTACTGCACGGCGATCCATCTCGGGCAGAGCCGTAAGAACATGAAATTTCCCAGCAAACTGTTGCCGTAGAAAACCGCTCCCGCGGTGGCGTCTGCTATTCCTCCTGTGGGCGGGTGGAGTAAAAAGAAAAACAGTTTAATCTCGTTTAAAGTTGCCGCGGCACGAGTAGCGTAACACGTATATAGGTATATACTACGATAATAATGTAAATTGTATCGAGTGCGGGGTGTCATTATCATAATTTGTTCTTGTCTTCGCTCCAAATAATCAAGGTAAATTACGTGTATAACGGATATCGAGCTCTCGATATAATGCCAGGATTACCGCGCGGAAGGTCGCGCGCGTGCAACGAATGGCGAATAGTACATAAAAATGTTGTACGATTACCTCGGGTCTGGAAGCTCGACGCGTTGAGGGTCTTGAAGAGATGGAGAAACGAGACGGAGGTCATGAAGACGATGCAGCAGATGACGCAGTAGGAGTAGATGACCCGCGGCCCCAGCTTATGGAAACTCAGCTTCGTGATGGATTCGGCACGTATGAAATTGATTGGCAGTATACCGAAGAACTGGGACAGCAGCAGGGTCGGACTGATGGCCCGGTGAAAGCATTCCGCATCCTGAGCACAAAGATAATTCAGTTTTTTTTTTTTTTTTTTTTTTTTACTCTACTCTAGTCCTCCTCGTTGGTATGATATATATTATCTCTCTTACGTCGCCGTTGGTCGACAATTTCGAGTGTCCAGCGCGCCCCGCGCTTCGGTGCGATTGTGATGATGGACTTTGGCAAATAAGGTCGACTCGTCGCTGCCGACCTGTTGACGCTTCTTACTGTTGTTGTTGCTGTTGTTGTTGTTGTCATTGTTGTTGTTGTTGTTGTTGGCGGCGACGACGGCTTTCGAGAAAACCCGGCCGTTAGCCACGTCGTTCTTGCCGATCAAGCCATTGCTCGTCACGTGATGATGATGATGATGGTGACCGGTCCCGTCGGCGGTGTCGCCGTTGGCCATCGTGTTCTGGAATCGACGATTCGAGTAGTAAAAGATCATCGTCTCGTGCGCGTGCACGGGGTAAAAATGCGTGTAATCGCGATCGAAACTCATGCTTCTCGAGAGTCCCGAGATGACCCACCCCCATAGCAGACGTACACACGATCAAAGAATCGCAGCGGTAGCAGCGGAAAATTAGGAGTTTTTCACCTCGAGGGCGATCGCGGCTGATCTGCAAGCGGCTACGCGGAAACGCGCCGGTACAAACAAGTTAATGTATAATGAGAATCGATACGCTTACACATGTCGTAACACAATTTTCGGTGTAACGCAGTCCAACGATCGTTGCGCAGCTTTATTTATTTTACTCGTGTTTTGCCGTAATTTTACCTGCGATTTCGTATAGATCGCTATGAATATTACACGCACGATACGTTACTCTGCGTGTCAACAATTGTCAGCCGTCCTCGAGATTGTTTTTTCCTCTTCCCTTTCCGCGAAAAACTTGGACGAATTTCCACTCGGATCGTGTGTAACGTTTATAGTTCTCTCTGACCTGTCGCGTGTTCGACAGCAGTGTGGTGTGTTCTGAAAACTCGCGCGCTAGGCAAAGTCATATACACTCGTGTATCGCGCAAATTAACGAAAGAAAAAAAAATAATGCGCAAATATATTTGATTAAATTAAATCGCGCGCCGTGTGTTCCGTCTCTCGAGTGCGTAATTCGCACGCTACACGCATTATTATTATTATAAATACGAGCGCGAGGCACGATAATCGCGATAAGAAAAAAAAGGAGGGAAAAAGACGTTTCTTTTTTGTCCTTATCGCTATGATAATATATATATATGTACCTTGTCATTGTCCAAAACTATGATGCGCTTCAGCTCGTAAGGATCTTCCTCGAGATCGGCCTGCTGCATCTGGCGAGGCGAGGCGCAATGATATCTTTGACGCGCGAACACGAGGGATGACAATTCAATGTCTCTCTTAACTGTAACGATCGATAACGACGAGCGGTTTTGAAAACGAACGTCTCCGCATCGTGACCGTCGCGATCGCGATCGAAATAATTTTTTTCGTTCGTTTCTTTTCGTCGCTTCTAAAAAGAAAGGGTGGAAAGAGAAAAATGTACGACACACCACTCGAAGCGATCGCTGCTTCACTGCGCGTAATATCGCGCGTCAAGTATATATAACAGAGTCTACGTGTGCTATACATTATCGGCTCGAGCTGATCTCTCTCGCCCGACTATATAGACACTCTATCTTTCTCTCTTCCGCGAGTCATGCGCGCAAAAAAAAACACAGGGGGTGGTGCAAGTGTATTACGTGCATTGCGCGACACGATGATAACTACGTGTATGCGTGTATGTTTTTTTTTTTTACTCTCGACTCCTTCCACTCCCCCCGACCAGCTTCGGAGTGCATAGTGATTTTTATCTTTAATAGAAAATTGCACAATGCCTCAAAAGCGCGTGGTATTACGGGCTTACGTAAATAGACAGTTGCTTTCTCGATCGGCTCTTTCGCGGCTGCTCCTCGCTCTTGATCCAATCGGATTTCCATTTGACTCTCGCCCCTCGGCCCATTGCTTTGTCCCTTGGATGATTCCAAGTCCGTTCGAATTTTCAGCTCGCAGCCTGAATCTTTCTGGCAGAGTGTCGTTTTTACGGTGAAATTCGTCCCGAGGTCAACAGGTGCACGGACGAGCGGATTCGCGCGCGAAATAATATAGGCAATAAAAATCTGTCCTGTTCCGCGCGCGAACGTATACGTGTAAAGCAATAACAGGTAGTTATACGGCTGTATCGATGAATTATTTACGAAGGATAAATCGCGTGTCGCGGGGTTGTAAAAGTGTAAATGTTCACGAGCTATATATTGAAATAAGTGGTTGGTTGTTGATTTTTTTTCGGAAATTTTCATCCGCGCAAGGATTTCGTACGACCGTGATGGTACGACAAACATTTGACGTTTCTTAAATCTGCTCAGATCGATTTAAACATCGAATCAGAAGATTACCGCAGGCCCTGATCGACACCTATTTATACCATTTTGTTTGTACTTTGCCACTTGCAGATTTAAAGAAATAAAGGTACTCGCCCTCTAGTGGTGAAGGCTCAGAGTGGTATTAGAATATTTGCAGTGGTTGACAACTTAGCTTACATTCTTTTTAAAAGTTACATCATAATTTCAGCCCACTTAAAATGGACTCAATAATTGTAACATTTATAATTGTAGCAGATAAATCGCCCAAAACAAGCCAATTGATTTTTATGTATTTACAGACTTTAATATCCAAGTTCATATGCAAAATTCCATGATAATTACAAATAAAATATAAAGCCGGTTCGCGCGTTAGATCAAATTGAAAAATGGTCCAGTTAATTTGTTTTACTTAATTTATAAATATTCATACTGTTATAATAATTTAATTTTTTTCAATTTCACAGATTTTGTCGAATCAATTCAAAATTCAAGTTCTGTCAAGTCAGTCAAAAAATATGCAAGTCTGTAAGAATCACTAACATGAATAATTATTGAAAATTCTGAAAAATCTTCATGATAATAAGAAAAAAAAATAATATTCACTTGCATAAGGATATGAAGTAAAGGTTTGATAATATCTTGATGAGAAACAATCATTCAAACATCGTTAAATTAGACGAAAACGTTCAGGTAAAGTGAAAACTCACCACGACTTCATGATACGAGAAAAGTTACTAATCAATATAAGTACTTGAGTGCAATAGCGATAATATGGTTAAAATATTGGACACGTCTATGCACAAGTCGGAATCGTTGACAAAATAATTCAGGAATAAATTTCCACCAACCACATCATTAGGGGAAGAATGATGAAAGATTTTATATGGAGAAGCATAAAAGCCAACTAACAAAAATCAAAGAAAATCTTAGTTCTTTATGTTTTTGTATTGTGAGCAAATTAGTAAGCTATTATCAGATTAATTAATTTTAATAATGAATATGTTTCTACATACTATCGCTTGAAGAGTATTGAAATAAAATTCTCAACACGTTTCTCAATTTATAAACACTATTCAGTTTTAATGATTTCTTTTTACAACAATCCATTAATTAACATTAACATCTAAAACATATGATTTAAAATCTACCAAATTGCTCTTTGTACACCACCCATTTTATTGTAATCAACTAAATGACGGAATATAAATCTAGAAACTCTCCAACGATGCATTACTCCATGAGGTCTAGAAGTAACGACACATCGAGGTGTAAGTTGTCTTATTGCAGAGTGTCGTGGAATCTGCTCTTCGAAAGTTTTACTGGCCAAGTCCTGTCAATTACAATTTAAGAAAACTTTAAATAATGTTGATTGTAAACGAAATGTTGACGTAAATGATAAAGTTCATCATACTCTGATTTCCCTAGGAAGAACATCATTCCTCTTAATGCCAAGGAGACGAAGCCTCTCAGGAGCATACTCTTTTGCTAGTTTTCTTCTTTTCATGTCACGCAAAGTCTTCCATTTAGTCCACATACTTCTGACTTGTTGCCCCTGCTAACAAAATACGAATAAAAAACATTATGCTTGTACTTGACGCTTAAACAATAAACATCAATTATCGAACCTAGTCAATGTTAATGTTTATTTTTTTTGAATATTGCAATAAATTATTTTTACACTGGAAAGTCTCAAAATTATGAGATGTGCAAGAGATTCTAACCTACACTATTCAATATTATTAAAACAAAACAAACTGAAATGTTGTCAACAAAACATTTTATTAAATTGTGTTTACTCACTCCACAAGGCGTTATCGTTGGATAAGTTGGGATTAATTTGGTGAGCATTGACATTGCACCGGATAATGCCATGATTAATTACAAGGAGTTGCGAATCCGACAGAGCAACACTGTGTATAATGACAGCAGACGACTCTTAGGAATATCTCTGCAGTCTGCACTGGAGCTCATCGAGGCTCCAAAAACTAACGTTGAAACGAGATGAATTCAATAAATTTTTCATGATTTTTAATATAGGCTATTACACCAAAGGGTTTAACGAATGTATCAAATTTCGTTAAACACTTCAACAATTTTTTCGACTTCCATCGTATGAAATTCATCTCAAAGGAATGTTGACAAATCACAATTGAAAATGGATATTTTGACATTTCAGAATATCAATGAAGAAATGATTCTTTTGTAAATATTTTAATGATAGTCTGGCAATTGAACCATGACATATTTTAAATTAATAATTTTATTTTGGAATTCTAAAGGATTGTTGATTATGATTGAAAATTGAATATTTTGACATTTCAGAATATTAATAAAGAAATTTTTCTTTTGTAAATGTTTTAATAATAGTCTGGAACAATTAAACCACATCATATTTTAAACTAATAATTTCATTTTGGGGTTTAAAATTTAAATTATCAACTGTAGTAGTAGAATATAATACTCAACATTTAAACCTTTACGTACAAGAATTATACTTTTTGTAATTAATATACACAATGATAGGAATTTTATTGAAAAAACAATTGTTTTATTTTGTGCTCAATCTTTATTACCCATTTATAGAATATATGTACAGAGAACTATCAAATTGTCAGTAAACATATTCAATAATGAAACATGTGGAAGATGTTGGTTTCCAAGCACAGATTTTGCAACTGGAAGATATAACTTTAATGGAGTACTTAGTGTAACTAACTATTGCATATAAATAAGAAAAAGATTATTTAATCAATTTAAAGCTAGCAGCTTGAGCAGGACTCTTAATTTTTTTGATTTTTTCAGTTATTTTTAAAAAGAATCAGTCTTAATTAGAAACGAATATTCGTTCAATCATTATGTTGATAAAAATTTGTGCGTTTAGTTGAAAGTTAATTACGTTAATCATTATTATTTAGTTCCTTCAATGTATTGTTATTTGATAACATGCAACAATATGAGAGAATGAGAGATAAATAATAAAAAAAAATGCCATTGTTTATCGTGTATCGCAGATAAAATGTTTTTTATTATTTTCATATAATAATTAGAAAATATAATTAGGCTGAGCTAATAAGTAGTAGTCTTCCATGCTAAATTAATTTGTGGAACAAAAGTACACAAATAAGAGTGTTGAGTAGCACAGTAAATGATGTATACATAATTAGGCGCACAATCAGTGTACATTGAAGGGTCTGAACACCGCCGCTACTTGCTGTTGAGTTTAACGTCGCTCCCGTTGTGTTATTATCACACGCGCTAGCCAAAACTAACGACACTCAATTCTTTCCTGCGAAATTCCTTTCGATGAAAAAAGTGTCGTCGGAGCCGCCTCGGGAGATGATAGTTAAGGTCAGCAACAATTGGTGATATGGGCAGCAAGTACATCTGTTGTGCAGATGCTACTTGGGCACGATGTAACAAGATCGTAAATGCATCGGGAGCAGTAGTGGCGGAGTCCATCACTGATGCAGCCGTTTTGGCCCTTTTTAAGGGGTCCATGATTATAGATGGTGAGAGACTACTTCTTTTTGGCGGCCTTCTCGGCAGCCTTGGTGACCTTGCCGGTAACGTCCTTGAAGTTGACGGACTTGATGACACCGACAGCGACGGTTTGACGCATGTCACGTACGGCAAAACGACCAAGAGGTGGGAACTCCTGGAAGGATTCGACGCACATTGGCTTGGTTGGGACGAGGTTGACAATGGCGGCATCACCAGACTTGATGGCCTTGGGGTTCTCCTCGGTGGTCTTGCCAGTACGACGGTCGCACTTCTCCTTGATTTCGGCGAATTTGCAGGCAATGTGAGCCGTGTGGCAATCGAGCACTGGTGTGTAACCGTTGCTGATTTGACCGGGGTGGTTAAGAACAATAACCTGTAGAAAACAAAAGAAAGCATTGTTTTAGTTATATGTTACAATTTTAGATAATGAAAGGGGACATGATTTCAAGTTGATACACTCAGACGCATTCAGCCGTCAACGAGCTTAAGCTCTCTGGTTGGAAACCGCGAATGAAAAAAGCTTGTTCATCATAATGTATCGATCAAAACACATTTGCATCAAAAGGGGATGTGCGTGGTACAAGGGTGTGATATTTACCTGAGCAGTGAAGTCAGCGGCTCCCTTGGGTGGGTTGGCCTTTGAGTCACCAGCGACGTATCCACGACGCAAGTCCTTGACGGAGACGTTCTTGACGTTGAAACCAACATTGTCACCGGGGACGGCTTCAGTGAGGGCTTCGTGGTGCATCTCCACGGACTTAACTTCAGTGGTCAAACCAGCTGGGGCGAAGGTGACAACCATACCTGGTTTCAACACACCAGTTTCGACACGACCGACTGGTACCGTTCCAATACCGCCAATTTTGTAGACGTCCTGAAATAATGAAATTTGAATTTAGATATATGATCAACAATATTTTAAATGTTTTAATCTTTTTAAAAACAAGTCAGACGCATTCAGCCATCAATGAGCTGAGCTCTCTGGTTGGAAACCGCGAATGAAAAAAGGCTGTTCATCATGTTATTACTTTAGGAATTGATTGTGAGTGTTGCGATTGATTGAATATTGAATATTTACCTGGAGTGGGAGACGGAGGGCTTTGTCGGTTGGCCTGGATGGTGGGAGGATGGCATCGAGGGCTTCGATGAGGCATTTGCCGTCAGCTTTGCCTTCTTTGCGCTCAACGTTCCATCCCTTGAACCATGGCATTTTGGTGGAGGCCTCCAACATGTTGTCTCCGTGCCATCCAGAGATGGGGACGAAGGCAACGGCGGCTGGGTTGTAACCGATCTTCTTGATGTAGGATGAGACTTCCTTCTTGATTTCCTCAAAACGAGCCTCAGAGTATGGTGGCTCGGTGGAGTCCATCTTGTTGACACCAACAATCAGTTGCTTGACACCAAGGGTGAAAGCGAGCAGGGCGTGCTCACGGGTCTGACCGTTCTTGGAGATACCGGCTTCGAATTCACCAGTACCAGCGGCAACAATGAGTACGGCACAATCGGCCTGCGATGTACCTGTGATCATGTTCTTGATGAAATCTCTGTGTCCAGGGGCGTCGATGATGGTGACGTAGTATTTGGCGGTTTCGAACTTCCAGAGAGCGATGTCAATGGTGATACCACGTTCACGCTCAGCCTTCAGTTTGTCGAGGACCCACGCATACTTGAAGGAACCTTTGCCCATCTATACAATAGAAAACAAGAATATGATTAGATGTTGTTCAATGTTAAAAATTAATTGTTTATTTTTTAATTCAAGTCAGACGCATTCAGCCGTCAACGAGCTGAGCTCTCTGGTTGGAAACCGCGAATGAAAAAAGGCTGTTCATCATTTAATAAGTATCGAAAGGACTCTACATAACATGCAAAGTGACATTTCAATGAATTGATTGTAACAATTATATAAATAATGAGTTTTGGATAATTTACCTCCTGGGCTTCCTTCTCGAACTTCTCAATGGTACGCTTGTCGATACCACCGCATTTGTAGATCAAGTGACCAGTGGTGGTCGACTTTCCTGAATCTACGTGTCCAATGACGACGATGTTAATATGGATCTTTTCCTTACCCATGTTGGATGTTTGTAATTAGTCTGTCAACAAAAATGCTGCAAAAGAGAAAAAAATCAGATTAGATAAATGCTTCACTTGAATATATATTTATAAATATATTAGAATAGCTGCCAGAGCTATCCAGCATTAAGTAAAATTTTAAGTACAATTCTCTTTTGGTATGTGTGTGTGGTCGAGAGTCAGCGAACGAATAACCTAAACGGCTCGGGCCGGCGGCGGCGTGCAGCACGAGAGCTAAGTTGCTCGAAACGAATACACGTGGCGCAACTTGAAAGTTCTCGAATATATAATCTCGCGAGTCGGCCATTTTGTACTATGCGCACATTGAATGAGCAAACGACAAGAGAGACCGAATAGGGAGAGGAGGGAGAGAGAGAGAGCGCTAGCGAGCAAGAGAGAGACAGAAAGAGAACGAGCTAAAGGCGGAGGTGCAGCCGTTTTACAGGCAAAAAAAAAAGGAAGATATGCCGTTCGAGTTAGCCCTATAGGGAGAAAAGAGAAAGAGCAAGCGAGCGAGAAAGAGAGAGAAAGGCGTCGTTGCCACGTTTAAAGATTGTCGAAAGATTTTCTTTCTCGTTGCGGGCCAACAGCTGCTGACTTGAAATTTTTGCTCAGCTAGCCGGCTTTGCCGCTTGATAAGAGAGTGGAAAGTCACGTATCGATTGGAAATTGAAAATAGTCGTCGAATTTATACAAGGACGCGCGTCGGAGAGATAAGAAAAAAATTAGATCGCCGAGGAAATTATTTAACGTAGTAAAAAGTTACGATGAATAAGCAATGACAAGCATGAAGAAGCACGTAGAGCGCCATTATAGCGTGTTTCCGGTCGTACTCGTCATGATTTGAGAAGTCTCTTTTCTTCTCTCTCTCTCTCTCGCTCACCGACGACATGTTCTTTTAGGGGGGCGGCCGGCCGATTCACGAACTCTCGACACACTATTCAACGCATGTTAAAGATCAAGAATTATTGAATTTATTTACGCAATACCGCTAAGATTAAACAATTCTTTTTTTTTCAACCGAGCAACACGTCGAGCGATGATTTTTTGTTTTCAACGTCGGGCACGAGGTTACACACGACAATCGGATTCAAAAGAAACAAAAATTAAACAAATTTAACCAGCGACAAAAAACAATTGCATAACAGGAAGCTGCAACGCGAGAGAGCAAAGATTCGTTAGAGAGAAGAAAAAAAAAAGGGCAAGATGAAGCGGCCTAAAAGCGCAACAGTCGGCGGCGCCGAGAGCGCGCGCGCGCGGCCACATGCACTCGTGGCCTCTTCTCTTCTTCTCTATACTTTCTCACACGAACGGAAAAATTACTTTTATTTCTCGAGCCACGAGCCGCAGTTTGGCGAGAAAAAAATATTAACACTCGCGTTGAGAGAGGATTTTTATCAACGATATCGTCACAATTAGTCCCGGCGATTGCACTTAAAATCTTACGATAATGCTGGATAATCAAAGCTGGCGGCGGCCTGGGCAGACTCGAAGCAGATTGTATGCGGCACTGGCGAAGCACACTGGTTGGTTATAATTTCGCAACGAAAAGATAGACAAGATTCTATTGAAAAATAAAAACTCTACTACGAACACCGAGCAGCGAGCGCGCACACAAAAACACTTTGAGAATTTTCTTTTATTAATGAATAAAAAAAAATGTGTAATGATTCTATATTGAGAACTACTATAGTGCAGGTTGGGCCTCCGCTAATGGAGAGGCACGTCCACTCACCTCGAGATGCGGGCACAGAAGAATCCCAGACGAGTGTGTGGTGAATTTCGTTCGGCCGGTAGGCGACCTAGGCCGGGCGCTCCGTTAGGCTGGCCGGAGGAGCGACGCGCGCAGCCTGCACCCGACGCCAGCGACGCTCGTACAGCTGCGAGCTTCGAATTCGATCGTAATTTTGTCGACGATTATTTACTGTGGAAATTATTTTTTTCGTGATATCCTTCTAGACGAAAAGTTGCTCGATTGATCGAAGCAACTGGCGAGATGAAAAAAAATTGCTGTAAAAAATTTATTTATACCCGTTATTTTTGTTGAACGGGTCGACGTTCGAACGAAGTCGGCATTCGAGACCAGTCAGCGAACGGCCGAGACACAACGGTAACTCGTCGGTCAATAAAAATACATGCTTCTTTGTATAGCATACATATTACAATGCACATATAAATTCCCCGAATAAAACAATGGACGAAAAATGGTAGACACGTGCGTCCAGGGGGAGATTTATAAATTTTTGCACACATACTCCGCCGTATAACAAACCCACGGTCGAAGTACAACATTTATTAACTCGGCGCGTTCGAGCGTCTCCTTATGCCAACGGAAAATTCATAAATATTTATCCCCGAAATCGTCGTGTCGAGCCGTGCGTGCGTTTCGCACGTGTCTCGCGTTGTGCAAAACGCACCGCATATAAAAATATGCACATTCGTATAACATAAAATGCCTCGACAATTTATGTACACCAACTGTGGGCTTACATAAATGGCCCGGTGTAAGTGTATATAACGCGTTATTTTTTTTCTTCTCTCGTCGACATGCCCGCGAGAATATGTTTATGCGAACACGTTTTACACTGCCTCTGTCTGCCTCTGTCTCTCTCTCTCTCTCTGTCTTTGCGTCGACAAATGGAGCTCTCGACATGTAGCGCAAAAATTTATATATCGCTGATGTAGAAAGACTCGGACTTTGACTTCGGATGTCGAATTTTGTAACGAAATCAATGACATTACCGTTGTGTCTCGTTGTAATACATCGACACACATACGTGCATATTATGATAGGGTTCGATAAAAAAACGACGACGTCGTACGCGTGAATTTTCGATCGAGAACAATTGACGAATTGTTTGTCATGCCGTTTCTGGAACATGAAAAATGTACAGCATCGTGTCGCTGCATTCGTATAATTGTTAAATGCCGATCGCGGCTGTATCGAAAGTCATAAAATGTAAGCGAGTCGAATTCCTTGCTACGACGATGCACATGGCGCAACAATTATACTTTTCATAACCAACAAATTCGCGGGACTTGCCAAAAGGCCGAAGCGAAGCCTGTGCATATTATAATAATTCGAATGATCGATTATTGCAAGAACGTTGCAATGTAATACGTGACAATTGGCATGTTAAAAACGAAGCGATGACCTGTACCGTAATAATCGATGTTTTCGCGTTGGAATGCAACACGTCTCGACGATGCATTATATATTTTCGTCGTGCATTTACATGAAAAACGATAGAAAATGTTCGATGACATTTGTTATTTTAATTCTACGTCTGTTCCAATCGAACAGGCAACGAATTAAAATTGACAAACTTGTCAAAGATCTCTCGGCGCATCTCGATATCAGAATGAAGGTTATTTCAGATACGAGCACGTGCGCCGAGTTCTTCGACTTACATACATCCAGAGAGAGAGAGAGAGAGAGAGAGAGGAGAGAGAGAGAGAGAGCATAAGGCACAAGGCGCAGACGATATTATATGGATTATTTTTACTCGCCGACAGCGGTTAAAAATTTGTATGTTTCGTGTATATTTAGAGGCCTACAATTTTGCCTCCTACTGCTCGAGACATAATTATTACACGGATAGACGATGATAGACGCGGTCTAATTATTACAATTATGCGTGTGCTGGGCACAGTGTCATCTCGAGAATTTGACAATATCGATGATTCGACGATCTTTTCAATCGATAAATCATACCGTGCATTTGTTTGTTTTCTTTTGCCTCATTTTACAGTTCGTTTTTGGCTGAAAACAACCGTTATATCCAAACGATTGCTGTAACTCGAGGAAAAAAAAATTATACCATTTCACGCAATATGCGCACGAGGGGAAAGAAAGTTTCGAATTGTCATAGCGAATTGAAATGTCGAAACACGTGTACTTGACACACGTCCGAACACGCACGGACAGAGTTCGGTGTGCTCGCGGCGCCGTAAGTGTAATCATTTTTTTGATGCACCTATATCGCGGGTTTATACGGAGGCAAGCGATGCCGTTGAACTTTTCGTTGCTGCACGTGCAATTGCACACGATCGAATTTTTCAATGCGTACTTAATTTTATTATATTTTTTTAATTTTAATTTTTTTTTTACAATAGTCAGTACTCGAAAAAATGTTATACGAAGGACTGCACGCATGTATAAAGAGTCTATTTGTCATCTGATTGCGCGAATTGACGTAAAGCGCAGCTACGGCAGTGTGCTGTGCACATAGTGTCATCGTTCCCTACTCGCTCTCTCTCTCTCTCACTCGACAATATTAGTCAGAGACTCGTTTAATTTTAATCTGACCATCGTATGTTTTTCCACGAGAACGAGTCGAGTCTCGTTGATGCACGAAAATCGTGGGAGCGTGTTTGTTAATGGGATCTCTTTGTTGTACATCGATAAAATGTACGTTATGTGTAATTGTAATCGGCGATTCAGTGCAAGGCAATCGGACGTTTCGCTATAGCGAAATTCTCAATGATTCTCTGATCGATCTTACATCGTGTATCGTGCACAATTGACTATATTTTCCTTCGGTTTTTCCTCGGTGCAATACGTCACGAGATCAATGCGTGTATACGCGGAGCCGAGCGGCTTGCGGCTATTGTAGCGCGTATATACGAGATCGAGCAGAGATATTCTGTATGAGCTGCACTTTTTTTCATCGGAGTCGTGAAAATTCAAAATTTCGCCCAACAGCCTCGACGAAGATATTCTACCTGCTTTTTTATAGACAATTTGAAAACCAGTTTTAGAAAATAAACTCCGAAATTTTTAATTAAGATGCTGTTTCAGGATATCATTAGCTCGATAGTGTGAAAAATACCATTTTATGAGATGCGGTATCGAGGCGATACTTGTTCGTGAAACTGAAAATTTTTATCAATCAAGATAGACGTAGGTAATTGAAAAAAAAAACAAAACTAATTTCAAGAGTTTACACATCTCAGTGTAGTAAGATTTATTCTAATTCCTTCCGTTTGTTGCTAACAAATGAAAAGTTTATAATTGCATTATTAAATATTACAGCTCAAACCATGAACATATAATGTTTTTTTACTTCCTGATCGATATTTTTTGATACAAGCGAAATATTGAAGTCCAGTTTTATTTTCTAGTTCTGATTTCCAATTTTATTTTTTCCGATATTGTACTAATTGATCTGAGCTGTTTCGAGAAAAATTCGTCCAGAGAAAAAATGCAGCAACACACGCTCGATTATTTGAAAAATCGTTCGAAAAATTTTTGATTCACGCTGGTAAGATAGTCGGCTATGTCGGTAGTGTATTCACTGCCGGTAATCATTAAAACCGGTATCGCGGGCTGTTTCTCGTAAATTGTGTACAGATGGCGATGTCCGATTTTCCCATCGGCATTCAAACCGTTTAAAATTTCTCGGACTGTTCGAAACCAGTGTGAGGATCGTCAAAAAAGTTGATGATTATAAGATACAAATAAATAAAGAAAATAAATTTGTTTTTATTTGCAAGTCTTTTTATTCGGAAATTCAAGTTACATTATGAAAAGTCTAGGTGGCAATCAATATATAAAACCGTTTACAAGATCAGTTAATTTCTTTGTATAGTTCACAAGTTAAAAAATAAATTATATTCTTAATTTAATGATATTTATTATTTTTAAAATTTCAATCGATGCTATAACTAATTTTTAATTCTCATGCAGAGTATTGCAATTGGTAATGGACTTGCCCTCATTCGATCAGTAATCCCCGACTGTAAAAATCTTTTCGAGCTGCTACTGCGAGCTTGGGCAGCCTCTTCCGAGAAATCCTTGTTTTTCTATTCTTTTTAATTTTACCCACGAATGGGACTTTTTTTACAGAACGACTTTGTATATTATCTACATTCGTATTTTTGTTCTCGACGTTGAAATCGGCTTCTCCTTCGCTATCCTAGTCCACAACTTCAAAGTTAACTTTAGCGTCAGCGTGGATAATTCCTTTCTCGTAGTATTGGCTAAAATACGACGACTCTTTTTTCAGCGATGTCTCATCAATTGCATTTCCGTTCTCGGCGTTAACTTCGGCTTCTACCTTGGGCACCGACGCATTATAAAATTGAAAGTTAACGCCGCTGATTCCTTTCTCATAGTCATGGTTCAAACTCGTCGACTTATTTTTCAACGATAGCTCATCAAGTATCCTTTCGATCTCATCTTTCACTTCGTCTTCTAACTCGGACTCCAACGCATTAACTTTAACGTTAACGCGATTAATTTCTCTCTCTCGGTTCAAATTCAACCCATTATTTCTCACCAATAGCTCATCTACATTATTGGTACTAGGCCTGATAAAGCAGTGTGAAATGGAGAAAAAATATATAAATCGAAATGAAGGCTGATTCAAATTTAATAAAATTTCGAGCACTCACCAGACACCCTTAGATTGTGGTATATAACGAACTGGTAGTTTATGGCTTATTGATTCCATTTTTTTTGTTACACAATCAATATAATAAAATAAAAGGAGTACGACGAGTCTCTCTCTGAACTTATGCCACGAAGTAATCGATGTTCAGAACTATTCTCTGTTACTGTAGCAGAAGCCTCTGCTTATTTATCTTGTCAACCGGTTACTAAATTTTTCATCTAAATTAACAACAAGAGAGCCAGTGGCACTCGTCTCGCCGACGTTAACTCGCGCACATTGTTTACTATGATTTTTCAATTGACCAACAATTAGAATCTGACAAGTTTGAAATTCAACAATAATCATTTTTATGGCTTCTAAAAAGCTTGTTCGATCGTTAAAATACCCTGAAACTAGAGTCGAAAGTTTTTCGTCAGAATATGTTTTTTCTACCAAAATAAAATTCGATATTAACATTTAGTGAGATGAACTGGTGCATATGTGTTTACCTATATGAAAACGTAATAAAAACATAGTAATCGTTCGAATTATTCCAATTAATTCTGTTAAATATTTTTATATGAATAAATGAAACTTTTTTTATCATTGGGGATATTTTACGTATTTTTAACGACCAATTATACTCAACATTCTCAATATTTATAAATGGATTTTTAATAAGGACCAAATTAAATAAAATCACAAACGAGTAAAGTTCGATTTTATAACATAAAATTATTATTTTGATGAAAAATACAATAATTATTTTACCAAGTTAAAGTCAACGACAAACAAATATATATATAAGTAAACTATACACATAAAATAAAATATAAATTTTAAAAATTAATTCTCAACCAATCTTGTTTTGCTGAGAAGCATATGAGTTATTTCATCGAAATCGTCCGAATTGTTAATGCTGTGTTTAATAAAACGAATCGCTCTCATTTTCAACTCGTTCGCGTTGTACACGTCGGCAAGTCTCAGAGTCTCCACGACATTTTCCGAGGACAAATTCGAGATCAGCATTTGCTCGCACTTGTTTTTCAACCCGTCGATCGCGTACTGGTCGGCAGCCGCCAAAAGATCGGCTGTCTTGGAAATGTCGTTAGCCACGGAATTTTCGACCTTAGCCGTGTACACGAATCGTAGCATTTCGACCGCAATCTCTTCGCCGATGTCGCTCAAGTCGACCAATTGGCTCTGGCCCTCCATCGGGATACGCTCGTGGCTGAACATGGCCCTGAACACCGGACTGGCGACGGCGAGCAAGATCTTGTGCGCGGGAATCTCCTTGCCGGACTTGGTCAGCAGCTTGACGTCGCTGAGACTCTCATCGAGAAATACGCTGTCGAATTTCAGTCCCGGCGTTGGCTTTTCCAAGGCCATGTCTTCGGAGCTGTCCTCCGATAACTTCGGAATACTTCTGCTTAATGTTATTTTGCATTGAATGGATGTGGTCTTTTTCGGCCATACAAAGTCTTTGCGCGAATGGGCGAACACTTTGTGAACGACCAAGTTATTGTTTCCTTGAAAACCGCCACAACTTTTGGAGACGAGTTTTCTTCCCTCTAGGTGAATGGTTACGTCGAAGGTACAAGTGACTTCGCTGTCTATATTCGAGCAACATAGAACTAATTTTCTCACTGACTCGTTTCTGAGATTCGACAGTTTTTCTTCCAGACACCTGTGATAGATCAATCTGAACTGAAATTTTTCGTCACCCTCGCAGGTGAATATCGGCGATTCTTTGAGACCCAATTTCACGTCTTCGTATGGAACACTTTCTAGGGTCCATGAAAAGTTGTATTCTTTTTTACTCACGGACGTAGGGCCTACGGGTTCCATAAAGTATTCCATTTTGCACTGAATCTTATTTCTTCTTCGAACTTTGAAACACGTGGAAAACTTATTGGGTAACCTGTATCTGGTGACGACTGAAAATAAACTGTCGACTGTATGGGCAGTGGCGCATAGACGGCCGCACTTGTCGGACATGCATCTAGTCTACACGTGCGCATTAACGAGATGCGTGTCGACGCAACTCGATTTTTCGAAATGTACTCGAGATACTTTCTATTTCTGATCGATTCTTTTTGATGCTCGATTCTTCTCGATTCGACTTTCTTTTACTCGATTCTTCTCGATTCGAATTTCTTTTACTCGAGAATAGAGATTTTATGAAATCTTGTATTTATTTCGTATTTTATACGTGAGAAATTTTTATCTTATTATGCCGCAGCGTAATATTTTATATCAAGGTAAAATAATATATTAAAATATATTATAACTTCCTCTGCGTTTTGCACCCCAGAATTTTTCGTTCATAGAGACTGGATAAAATAATTATTCATCGTCACCATTTAAAAATGGTGAAAATAATTACTATATTTTTGTATCAAACTGATTTGAATTAAAAAGTATTACGAAAATTTTTACTTTTATTATTTTATACTTAACATTCATTTTAATGAATTCAGGCATGATAACAATTACAATCGAAACCATACATCAATTTTCACTGAGCGACATGTACATACTCGTTCAATATTTACGATTGTATATTTTGTAGATCGTCATTAAATACGTTAGCGAAGTTTTTAAAATCTGCATCAAGAACATATTTTATTAATCGTTAAACATATTTCGATACAGAATTTTTCTTACCGCCTTATATGTTTCCATGTTCATCGGTAGAGTCGGTCCAGCTTTTACAACCAAATATCGCGAAGCGCTAAGCATTAAAATCGAAAATAATTTTCTGGCTTCTCGAGGAAGTTTATACCAATTGCAATCAAAGCTAGAATAAAGGACACAGACATTTGAAAAAAAATGTTTTGATTATATCATTTTCAATTAGTTGGTTACCACTCTTTTCGGAATCGTTCGCTTGCATTAATTAATTGCTGACAAGGAAAAATAATAAGGAACAACGTAAAAAAACATCCTGTGCATAGGCCTATCATTTTTAGAGCCAAATGCAAATTGTGTGAGAGTTCAAGGCTGGCCTTTGATAAAAAGGATATATTACACTTCAACTATTTTTGAAAAACATGAAAAAATTTGTAATACTTTATTAAACAAAATAACCTTTGACCCGAGAACGATGATGCCAGAAGCAGATTGTATTACGGAAAAGAAATATATGTACTGGGCACAAGAGTGGAACATTTTAAATATTCTGAAATAAAAACAAATTCAATCCAATCCTGCATTTTCAACATTGTTTCATTAGAACAACCTAACTTATGGAAGCCAAATTGGTTGAAAGTGTTGAAAATTATTAATTAGTTTACGACAAAATGAATAAGAAATTCTGATTATTTGTAATGAAATTGAAGTAAACTCATTTTATATTTGAAAATGATTAAATTTAACTTTTTTTGTACATCACACTTGGTAAATATTTCACTTAACTGTATACTTTTTTGATGACTTTTTATAAGATAAATCATTTTTTTACATATCTTACTTGAATTTCATGCGGCTTTTTCATTACCACGATAGGATCAATATTATCAATTATGTGATGTAAATTAAAACTAGAATAAATTTAATTAACTCTTTATCGTCCATTAGTTTGAGTTGATAATATTTAACATCGATCATTATTAAATGATATTTACCTTATATAATCGAATAATCCTCCTACGTAATTGATTGCAAACAAATTCATCGATACTAGTGAAAATAATTCCAGGAGTTGCATGATATCAGTAAAAATTATGATTGCTATTGACAAATAAAAATTTTCTCTAAAATAAACTACTTTATCCATCATAAAAGGCAATTGTCTTTCTAAAGTGTGGTTTATATTGAAAATATCCAGGACAGACGGAATAACAGCTGGGCCGATAGTAAAACATACTACTATAATTATGTTACCAGCTGACAGACATAAATTTATTATTATATTATTACGTGTCAAGCCTAATTCATATACATGCAATTCAATTTTCAAGTAAAATATTAATTAATTTCACTTTGAATGAAAAAAAAAATATATCCACGCGAAAGGAAGACTTGCTTGCGTAAATAAGAGCTGTGATGGCTCCTACTTTTATTTGGCGCATTATAAAGTAGTCGGCATGTTTTTCCTTCAAATTACTCCAATTTGCCAACAATTTTCCGAAAACAGAATATATCTATAAAAAAGGTTATTTGATATTAAACAAATTTTTATTATTACTTTTGCTATAAATTTATCGTACTTCTTTATTAAATATCAATATTATTATATATAATGTTGCAATATCCGAAATAAAAAGAATCCCAAAAAGCATCTCTACAGTATCTACAGTTTCTTTCTTGATCATTGATTCAATAAATAAAGATACCTAAATTTGAAATATTTTTTTAGTCATTATATTATTAAATATACATATCAAAATATGTTTTTTGAATTCTTGGACCTACCAGTATTATAATTATAATGAAGTAAAAGGCGATTATGAAAATGTTTACCGATTGTTTTAAAAATTTATTCATGTAAGGGTGAGCGCACATCAGGCGAAACAGTTGAAAATTGTAAAAAATAATACTTTCCATTGAAAAAAGAGTCGTTGGTTTAAGGTTTTCTAGTCTCTTATCCATCTTGAGAGATTATAGACATCTGAGCTATGAATACAATGAAATATGTTACATCGATATCGTAATTTTTATATACTGTTAGTTAACCAAACACCAAGATTTTTTTTTCTTATTCAGGAACAATTTTTTTTTCTATTATCGATGTAGTAAGAAAGATAGTAAGAAATCACGTTGATTTTCATATAGTCATAGCAAATATTATACAGAGTCAAAATATCTGATGGTATTTCCGAACTTTATATGATTTTTTTTTATTATCACAACTTTATTATTATTATTATTATTATTATTATTATAATTTTTTTTTTTTTTATAATTACGAAAATTCACGTCTTTAGCCGGAAAGTGCTATACCCTTCAGCTACCGAGGGGTTGGCTAAATTAATCGCTTTGTGTGTCTACTATTGACAAGATTTTAATTATTATTTATCCTATACCCCCCGTTTAGCCCACTCTTAAATTCGATCAGCTGGTTACATTCAGACTTCGTACTTAGTTATCTATCTTTGTTCCTGTAATTCAACATTTTCTGTTGAGAATTGTCATTAATTGATGCTAAGTGTTTATTTTCTATCTCTGCAGCGCATGTCATTTACAGATGACCACACCTCAGCGGAGAGTAGACAACAGACCGTTAAAATAATCGATCTTAATCACATACCCCCAGAGAAATTATCTTCTTTATTTGGCGTCAACTACCTACTGCGTGTGACAGAACGAGGAGTCTCTTTTTGTAAGTGATGCATTCTTAGTACGTACTAAAAATTTGCCACGGGGTTGGCGCTTGATTGAACATTATTAATTGGTACTTGAATCATTAGTATAAACATTGCATTTAATTTTCGTTCTAGCTTTTACATGCGTAATATGCGATTTGATCTACATTCTAAAGAACACGACGAGATAAATAAACAAATTGCCAACAGAAAAAATGATGAAAGGATTATTTTTCTCGAACTTTAAATGCCGTCAACTGACAACAACAGTTATACAGAGATTATACAGCTTATACAACAGGTAAGAAGCTCGGACCTCTATATAATATGTAAATTAATTTAACTAAGTTTTAACTATTTTACCTAAATTTGATCTTTTTTATTGTATTTAATAAAATTATATACCAATATTTCTATTACAACTCGTATTTTGTTGTTGAATAGGTTGATATTAAGAAAATTCAAAATATTTTTTATAATGAACAACATCGCTGACAGTTTTAACGTTTTATCGTTTATTCAAATATGAAAGTGTCTACTTTAAACTCATTGTAAGCGATATTTTTTTTATAAAAGTTATTAAAATACTCACATTTCTCAATTATTTTTGAAAAAGTCTACCTCGTAAATGCTCTGCAAGTATGTATTTACTGAAAAAAACTAACTACCTAACAAATACCTATTATTTTTTTAATTCATAATGCATGTGGTGCATGCACAACTACTGCATAATAAATAATATTTATAAGAGCGAATGGACAATAACTTTTAAACTAGTGTTTCTATAATCAATAAATAAATATAAAAATTCCAATGCCGTGAAATTTTTTTTGCTTCCTCATAGAGGAAGCTTTGTGACGGACCGATTTTCGACTTTCATAAATAATAATCGTAGAGTACTTTTACATATATATTCTTAAACTAGATCGAATTGCTTACACATGTGTGTGTGTGTGTGTGCGCGCGTGTATGGGATGGGCGCAGTAATATCTCGATGACGGTAGTTCGTATTGTTACTGTAAATATCTTATTTTATTCGTTTTGATGTAAGGAAGAAACCAAAATGTGATTTTTAGTTCTGCGTTAAGTATTTAATATGTTATGAGGGATTTTCGAGGAAAAAAAATTTTTTTTCATGTTTTTTTTAATTTTTTTATATTTGTTCTAAAACAACTGGTTTTTTTAATAAAAGTAATACTATTTTTAAGGAAGAGCTTTTAACCATTGATTTCAGATAAAAAGTGTAAAGGTTCACCGTAAGTTTTAAAAGTTACGTTTTGACAATGAAATTTGGTTTTTATGATTTTTTCTTTTTTCTTCGTTTTGTGTTGTTTCATGTTGAAAATTTATGATGTGTCAAAACATTGTTTATGGATGGATTAAGGATGAAGCCAGAAAATTTGATTTAGCGATAAACGAACAAAAAAAAATTATTTTTTTTCGATTTTTACAAAATTTTTTTTTCTTTCTTTTTCGTATCGTTTGGTTGAGAAATAATATATGATTGAAACTGTTTTGTGAACAAATTAGAAAAGATGATATTAATATTTCCAATAGTATATTACTGCCCTAGGCCGCGAAAAACAAAAAAGTCCCAGAGTACGTGTAATTAGTATCCGATGCGAAGCCAAAGCCGATAAACACGTGCTCTGGGGCTCTCTTTTTTTGCGGCATAGGCCTGTATACTATTTTTCATACACAGTGGCCCGAAAGTCGCTTTTCCCGCTTTGCGCAGTGGCAGGGAAGTAGTCACTTTCGGGCCGCTGGTATGACAATTTTTTTTTTTTGAGGGAACTACCTTAATTGTTACGTCATCGTGAACAAAATTCGATAAAAATTATATATCAAAGAATAGAAGAACGTTTGCAATTGATTTCACAAAAAGAAATAATTTATGATTGAAACTGTTTTGTGAACAAATTAGAAAAGATGATATTAATATTTCCAAATCATTTTCAAGTTTATTTTCAAAGATGATTGCATGAATCTTAATAGACATATGACAAAAAACCGCTGCCAATGTATTGGCAATTAGCTTCCTCATACTTTTTTTTAACTTGAACAGTTAATATTACATTAAAACGTCGACAGTTATTATTACATTAAAATTGATAATGCTCGATTGATGCTGCTCGTTTCGACAGTTATTATTACATTAAAATTGATAATGAGCTACGAGAATTTTTTACAATGATTTAGCATCCACCGTATAGTTCATATTATGATGAAAATTAATTATGAACGACAAGAATAGTAAAAGCTTAAATATAAATTTCTCAAAATAGAGTCATAATAATACAGTCCAATAAATAATAAACTGTAATCGATGCGTACACGCATTTCATATTTTATAATAATGTCATTTTCCACCAAAACTGCTGTATATTTTATTAACAGTAATCAAGTAAGTCAATGACGTTTTTAAGATCTGAAAGTATACGCATTTTATCGAGTTGTATACTGTTTTTTTTAAGGATATTGGAGGATAAAATTGTTCTTACGGTACTGCATGTTTCCATTGTCATTGATATTATTGGTCCAGCTTTTAAAACAAAATTGTGCGAGGCTCTAAACGTTAATCCTAATAATAACTTTCTTGCTTGCGGAGAAAATGTATACCACTTGCAAGCATAACTGAAATTCACAAATATAACATTAATCTCATCTGATTTCTTAAAAAAAATTTGAATAATGATTACCATTCATTCCTGAATTTTTCATTCGCATTTATTAGTTGTTGGCATGGATAAATTAGTACTGGTAATACTAAAAAAGATGCCAAACAAATGATGATCAACCTTCCAAACAACTGCAAATCATGGGAAATTTCCAGAAGAGCCTTGGAAAGAGTTATTACAATGCGTTATTACAATGATATGTTATAGTTTTTTTTCATAATTTTGCTCTTAATTACAATAATTAATTGGACCCGATACAATACCCTGGACCCGAGAAATATTATGTTCAGTGCGATTTGCGGGACGACGATGAAATAGTTATATCGAGTGAATGTTGAAAACAGATTAAATATTCTGAAAGTTCGTCCATATTCGTATAGACAAAAGTATTTTTATACGTGAAAAATAATATAAATATCATTTGTATTTTCATTAAATAAAATTGAAATATTAAAATTTTTTAACTCAACTGTATACTCTGTTGATAACATTTTATAAGATTAATGATATTCCGACAGACCTCCTTATTTGATGTTTTGATCGGCATTTTAATCATTATAGGGTTCAAATCATTGTGAATATGATTCACAGAATAACTATGAGAAATTCAAGTACTGATTATTTTAAGTCTATTTAATAAATTAATAATTTTGATGAAATTCACCTCATGAAATCGAATAATCCCTCGAGGTACTTAATTATCATAATATTTGCTGAGAGTATAGGACCGACTCAACGATCATCAAGGCATTAATAACAATGACGATGGCCAACAACAAATAAAAATATCCTTCGATACAAAAAGTTTTATCAAAATTTAAAGGTAACTGTTTTTCTAAAGTGTGATTAAATTTGAGAGTATCTAAAATAGATGGAATGACAACCGGACCAATAGTATAGCTCATCACTGACATTACGTTACCAGCTACAGAGAATTAAAAATTTTCTTCAATCATCTCAAAACTTGTGCAACGAATGAATAAATCAGTACAGTATTTTAAAATTCTTTTTTAAAGAAAGACTTGCCTGCATAGTAAATGCTTATGATAGCTGCTATTTTCGTCTGACGCAATATAAGTGTTTTCCAATTATTTTTTCTTATTCTATACCAATTTTCTAAAATAGTTGAATATATTGAATATGCCTGTGAAGAAGATACTTTTAAATTAAAAATAATTTTTAATAGCGTTAATCGACGATGAAATACTTTCTTCTTTGCTGTATTTCAATAAAATTATATAATATGACATCATATCTATGGTAAATATACAGGTAAAACTCATTTCCATTATTAAGTTAATATTAGTTTCATTTTTTATTATGGCTTTTACCAGAACGACGATCTACGATATTTAAAATAATTAAGTTTAAATGTTTAAAATCGATTATTAAAAAAAAATACGAATTTCGACCTTATTATCAAACTTGAACTCACTGTCATCATTATAGTTAATAAATAAGTTGTTAATATAATGATATTGACTGGCAGTTTCAATGATTCTTTCATGTAAGGGTCAATGCACATGAGACGGAGAAGGTGGAAATTGTAATAAATATTACTTTCCATTGAAAAGAGCCTTCCAGGTTTGAGATTTTCTAGCCTTTTATCCATATTTCTAGTAAGATAAATAGTACGCTCGTTGTAAAATATGATTATAATTATTTTTTTCATTGCTAGCTAAATTATGCGTTTTATAATTACGTTATAATTGCGTTAGGTGAATATACAAATCACACTTGAAATACTATTTTTTTATTACGAATCATTTGTAGAAATACTAAAAAGAATGCATGAATCAAACATTATCTAAAATTCACATTCATTTGGCTATCATAAAAGAAAATAATAATGCTATATGAATCGAGACTAGACTTTATATTAACTAAATGAGCACTGCGCAAAACTTTACAACAAAAACCAATTTTTTCATTTCTCTCAATACCTTTAATATCGTTTTTCGTCTTATTTAACACCAATGACTCAAGCTTAACCACAGCCAGTATAATGATAATAACTTTCGAATCCATCTAATTAAATTTTGTTTAAATACATTTTTGATACGAAATTTGGATGATCGTCGTTTCAATATTACAATAGAGCTTAAAGAAACTATATAGCCGTTTGGAAGAATATTTATTAGAATTTTTAGCAAATCACTATTTTTCAATCAATGATTGCCATTAAAAAAATAATAATATTATTAAAAATACAAAATTATGTTATTTGCCTTTTACGGGAAAAGTACAGCTAGCTTAAGCGTTGTTTACATAGAAACTATACAAAAGTCAAGTACTTTACTTCGAATAATTGTTCATGCCATAAATAATAAATAAGAACCGTGAAACTTTGAATTCGACAAACTTATTCCTTACTTTCATAACAATTATGAAGAAAAATCTTATCTCATTCATAAAACATGAAAAAATAAATTATGGATCATTAATGTTTCGAGCTGTTTTTGAGGTAATCAATATAATAAGAGTGAGTGTGTTAAATGTTAGTTGAGCATGAATATTAAAGGTTTGAGATTCTCTCTTTGGCTCTCCGTTGAGTAATTTGAAATAGTGTGACAATTATTGAACAATTAAACAATAATTTGTTGAATGTTCAGTTGCTGATGAATTTAGAATTCGGTGAAAAATGTCCTATTATCCATAATAATTTAAAAATTACAATTGTAAAAAATGTCGTATTAAATATTAAATATTGGTTTCTGTGACTGCATTGAGCTATTTAATTTAAATTTTATAAAAGTTACAATGAACAATAAAAATAATATTCGAATTATTAATTATTGAATGGGCTAAAATGTTGACGTCGTGGTTCGATCGCCTGATTATCTAATGAGTCTTACAACAATATCTTATGTTATTCAAAGGTTGTTTAGTGGCCATTTGTTTATTAAAAAATGACTTCGGTAAAAAATATTTCGGTAGATTATGAGTCGTATTCATATTTGCATATAAATAAAAGTCATCAAATTCGACGGTTGAATGTGAAAATATCTCACATGGAGAATAGCTGATGCGGACTAAACTCTCCGATAATCCTTTTGTTTCAGAACTTTACCGGTCAAAAGTGTAAGATTAATAATATCATTAAAGCTATAAAATATACAATAAGATTATTTTTTTCTTATGACGATAAGAATAGTGGATGAGTATATTTTTTGGTACTACATATGCGTTTACCAGAAGTCGTTTACATTAAAAATGAAAGCGTTTACTTATAATACTGTACTATAGCTAGCCACTTTACGGCACGCCTTGCGTGACTTTATATTCTACACATGTTTCGTCTCGTGAATCGTCGACGCCTCCATCGCGGAAACATGATCGAAACGCGCAGCGTACAACCAATGACGAAAAAACCGATACATTCCACAGCTTCGCTCAACTACAAATCAGAACGCTTAAAACCCGTTCAGACTTTTTAAAAAGATGATACGAATAAGCGTAGAAAAGAGACTTTGTGGCAGGTGGGGGTTCTTCCATAATGAGTCGCTAATTTTTTCCTAAGAGAGTCTCGTTACGCAACTTAAAAACCAATAACAAAGTTTGTAAATTGCTCACTTTAAATGGAACATCCCATTTTCAAGAGAAAAGGGAAGACAGTTCCGAAGATGTGATTTTTTCTGTTTCACGTGGATTAGGAAAACACGATCGAAGAGAAAGTATACAAGATTTTGGTTCCGACTAATCTCAATATGTATAGGTGGGGTCAGTGCCGAAAAGAGAGTGGCTATAGGCGGAGTTATTAGTCGTATTCAGCCGTTTATTATTTTAATCATAGTGACACTCTATAATGACCAATTGAAACTGTTCATGCTGTACATCCCCTTTGAGAGAAGGGGAACGTCGAAAAAAAGCGGCCGCGGCGAGCATCATTTGTATCAGGCAAGTACGATTGGAGAGAAAGTATACTAAATTTTGTTTTTGAATCACGAGGCGGCATAGACTCAGGTTTTTGTTATTGGCTTATAGTAGTTTATAAATTTCTACAGATTCAAGTATGGTTTTAAATGAAACGAGATTTAATGGCACACAGAATGTAAACTCGTTGCGATTGATGTACGAAATATTGCTTATTGCGAAGGGAAGATAGAGATAGAAATTTCTGAGGTTTTAAGAAGAGACGCTTTGAAACTTTGCATATAGTTCTTACTTTACATTGATATGTACAAAATACTTAAAATTATTACGCTGTCAATAAATTTAAAATTTGTTGTTGTTTATTGTCGTTTAGTTGCTCCTTTTTTATGATTACGCAAATTCGCCAATTTTCCTAAAAACCATTTCAACTGTATGAAAAACCGATCGTTTATACAATAATAATAAAATAAAGGGTATTAGCCAATCGAAAAATTACAAATAAAAGCATAATTATTTTTTAGTTATGAAGAGAAAGGAATTTCAACAATTTTTCTTCCGAAGTGGGAAATAGAGAATGGGAAAAATTCAGGAATGACCGGGTTTTTGTAACGAATTTCAATGAAAAGAAAATCGATGAGGTATACCTGACAACCTTCTTTTTCAAATCAAAGGTCATTTTTATACGAATGAATAAAATAGACTTTCTTTTGAATTAAAATCAATTTACTTTGTATAATTAATGTTAAGCATATCAAACAAATAAGTCGTAAACATTTTTTTCAATTCGTAAAGGTGTGAAGTTTATTTACCGAAAAGTAATTGATAGTAATGGTCAAATAATTTAATATCTATATCGTCACATTTTATTGTGTTTGTACACGGTTTTATTATAGTCTAAAACAAAAGAAATTCTATACAAATGGCTAAAATCTATTCAAACAATAAAAAAAAAGAAATGATTGAGTTTTACCAAAAAAATTTTTATCTTATCGTAAAAATTATGAAAATGACTTTTATATGGCCTTATCAGAACAAAAAATCAAAACATAGGGGAAGAATACTTTTCGTACTCAATGCATTCGTATTGTTCCAAGCTTCTGTTATTATCTAGCTTCTTTTCAAATATATAATTTTTGAGAATACCAATTACGTTTATTTTTTCAGGTAACTTTTTTGATTACAAGAAAAAACGTTTTAGGTTTCGCAGATTTCACTGAGAATTTATTTCGATTAATAGCTATGTCAGGCACTTTTATAGCATATTTGATATGTATAGTGCAAGAAAAGAAAGTACGTAATTATAAAAATTAAATTTTGACGAAATACATCATTTTCTTTTTTTCAAAGATTCGGATTCTTATGATAAATCTTTTCACCGAATATGATCATTTGAAAGATGCAAACAATAAAACGATTATGCTTGAAATCATGCACAAAGCATGTAAAATTGGTATAGCTGTTGGATGTAAGTAAAATTAATTAATTCACTTCCCCCCGAGCCAAACAAATAAAATTATAACTCATGGAATTTTTTTTTAATTTTCTTTTTTTCTGATTCTGAAATCAGAATTTTAGTCTATACTGTATTAATTAATTAATTTTTATTGTAGGTGTGATATTTGGTGTTTATTTTGGATTTGGAGTAATATTATCTCTGATATTTCGACTAACAAAAAAAAAAGCTTTTTTCAAGTTCGAATTTTTTATCGACCAAGAAGAATTTTTTTACTTTTATTTGAGTTACTCAACAATATGTGTGGTACAAGTAGGGTTGATAACCGCATCATTATTAACGCCATTTGTTACGTTTAACTATTACATTATTCAAAGATTTAAGCTTATTGGGTATGACAAAAAAAATTCCACATAAATGCTTTTATTTGAGAAAGATTTCACATAATTGACAATTCTAAATATGTTACAGTATTCAAATTGAAACATTACAAAACCAACAACTAACTTCAGGAAGATATTCTAATCGTTGCTCGTTCGATTTGTGGCTTTTGAGAAAATAATCAATAGAATCAGCGATCATAAAAACTGCGTAAAGTTTAGTAATTAATTGTTGCAACTGTAATTCACGGAATATTCGAATATAAAATTTTTATATTAATCACGGAATATTCGAATATAAAATTTTTTTAATTTTATATGAAACAAAAACCTCAGTTACTCAAAAAACGTTTTAAATCGTTTTTCTTTTGTAGCTTTATTCGGGTCTTCAATAGTTTTTCAGCACCTTTCGTTCTTGTAACTGTAACGGGTGTCATGATTGCCATGAGTCTTTCAGGATTTACAGTAAAGATCATTTTATATGAAAATTTTCAATATAATTTTATAAACTTTTGTTTATCTCATGTAGAATTTTGAGCACCGCTTTCAAACCATTATAGCATGATGAAAATTTCAAAATAAATTTATTTACGTATACTATAGCACTAATTAGAAAACAATTGTATCGTAGATGGTTATTCAGTTGAAGAAAAAAATGTTTTTAAATGCACTGAAAATGTTCGTGGCTCTTCTGGGGTGTAACATTTTACTCATGTGCATATGCTATCCCAGTCAACAGATGAAAAATGCAAGCGAAAATATTCTTATCGCATGGTACGATTCAAAATAATTGATGAAATTTCGCTTTAAATCTATCTAATCCTTAATACAAAAAGTTATAGCAATCACTGGTACGAGTTCAAACCCAAAATTAGATCTTTACTCTTAGTCATGATGATTCGAGCCTTACGACCTTGTTGCCTGACGGCTTGTCGCGGCGTCCAGGTCAATTTTAGTACGGTTACATACGTAAGTACCTTTAAATATATAAAAATGATTCGTATTCATACTTATTCCATTTTCCACAGGTTGTAAAAACAACCATGTCATATATAACAGCCTTGATGTCGGTTCAAGCTTGAAACTATGAAGTAAATAGTTTTATGATAAATGACTGTAAAGACACTAACTGATTTGTCGATACATATAATTGTAAAGAATTAAGGCAATTGTTACTATTCCATAACGTAGAATTGTTGCAAAACATTTAAATTACACGTAAATTCAACTCTGGGTAACTGAATGTTTTTTCAATTTGAATCTAAATAAAAATAGAAATTAAGAGAGACATAACAATTTATCGTTACGACTATAGTTCTTTATCACTCCGAGTAAAATCTGAGAGCGAGAATCATGATGAAAGAAAATAATGAATAATACATTACTACAATTTGAAAAAACACCAAAATCTAGTACACGAAGGTCGTGTTTATAAAAAAGTGTTAGAGTGCAATATGGACATTGAAGTTCAACAAAGTGATTTAATTGTTGAAAGTATAGTGGCATATTTTTAAAAGCGAATTAAGCTTAGAATTCTTTAGAAAGAGTGTTTGTGATTGTTTTACTTTATAAGCTCTAATCATATTAGTTATTTAATCAAGTCTTCTATGAGTTGATTTTTTTTGTATATTGTCACACGAGTCAATCTGACTTTAAAATATGATTTCAGCCCAGTTACATATATTGTTACTTATTTTTTTCAATTAAACTATCCGACTCTAATTCGAATAATCCATTCAATTATAAAAACACGTCTCGTAAAAAAAATCACGTAGTGATTAAAATTAAATTTTTGAAAAAAAATTGTTTCGAAACGATAAAAAAATCAAAACTTTTTAATTACATGTTCATAATTCTGAAATAAGTTTTTGATGTTTCTTTCGATAACGAATCATTTAACCAACCCGATTTTGAAGATACGTGACATCATTGGCATACATGAAGAATACAAGAGAATGACCATTTGATGTTTGGAAATTTATGTCTAGTAAATTTCATATTACGCTCATATGAGTCATAATAGGGGGATTCACAAGATCGTCTCTGAGGCGCCACATACGGAAACACACTAGGTGAGCGTTATGGAAGTTCTTTCAACATTTGTTGAGAAATGAGACCTACTCTATTTGATAGATTAAATCACGCTGAATTCAATTATATAATTATTTATGTGGCTTATGCTTTGAAATCTCGAGATATTTTATCTCAAAGTATGACAATTTTAACATTAGCCTTATAGAACGGCCACATTCATGAGTTATTTATAAACAAAAATTAATTTGTCAACATATCGGATTATACAGGGTTTATAGAAAAACCCCTCATCTTTCGGCCTGTGCATCGTAAAATAGGGCTTACGTTGCAAAAAATCAAGATTTTTCGCATCAAAGTGAAAAAAACGATGCTTTTTTTACGAATCAGCTGATGCCTTTAGGTTTAATGGTCATCGAGGATTTAGCTGCGATAATGTCGTTAAGGGTAGATATCTTGGGATGTTGTATTTCTTCGCTGCACCATTTACTTAACTTTCGGCTTTTCACTGCTTCGACAGCAATCGCAATATCTTGATTGGTATATTCATTTTTACGCTTTAAATAATTAATATTCCTTGTTCTCATTTTTTTACAAATTTTACTTTTCAACCTTTTAGCTTAGCGTAGTACACTCGGGTAACGATCACTGACAAATAAAAACCGTTCTTTAAGAGGAAGCGAAAATCGAATCGACGTCAAAAATTCAAATTTTTTGAACGGCAGGGTAATAAACCATTTGAATTTGATCGGATTGCTCCATTCACCGGCCTCAGGCCGGTAATTGGAAATTTCGATTTCGGTGTCCCACTTACTGGCCACCCGAATTTATTGATTTTTTAGCTAATAATCATCATTCTGGATATGTTTTTTTCAAGAAATAATATCCTAGTTTAATAAAAAACTTTAATTTTTGTAAAAAAGCAAAAATTTTCATAAATTAAATGAAATCCGGGTATCACTTCCTTAAAAAATTCCTTAAGAAAACAGCTATATTTGAAATCTTACATTACTTATATTTAAGTAGAAAAAAAAATAATGATTATCAAAAACGAATTTAATATTATGATATAAGGTATGCTCTAGTATGTATTAAAAAAATTTAAATAGGTTTTCTGGAGATGGTCGGGTATTGTTGCTACATGGCCGGGCATTGGTACATTCACCCTACATAGACAAATAGAATCAACTTCGGTAAAAACCGCAGTCATAAATTGAATTTCATATTAAACTCACAATAGTTCGGAATTTACAAGATCGTCCCAGTGGCGCCACATACGGAAGTACGTATATACAAGTTACAACCGTCAATCGTCAGTGCGCTGCATAGCCGCAGAGAAACCAAAATCAAACGTCTACAAGTCGTGACCGGTGATTCTGCAGCAAAGTGAGAATTGCCCATTGTTAAGTGTGAAATTCACATTCCAATCGGTTTGAAAAGTGCATCTGCTTGTGTGATAACAGAAAATATATACAATGATTGCCTCAAGTGCAAAGGAGAGACTCTTCGAAAACATGAAGCGAGAGTGCGACAGCGTGGACAACGTCGACTATCTCTCCGTTTCGCTTTTCGATGAAGATTTGGTGGATATCAATTCCATGGATCTCAATTGGATACTAAAACGCGCCGTCGAAAATGAATGTTTCAAAATCGTGAGATATTTTGTCCGAGCTGACATAAAAGTCGCCGTCTCGACGAATCAACTGGAACGGCAATTCACATTGCGAGCAAGGGTTATTATAGGACCGAAGAAGATCGTCAAGAAGTTGTGGGTTTACTCTTCAACATACGATCATGTGAATTATACCGATGAAAAAGGATTATCACATTTTGATACGGCCTGCCTATGTGGCAATGTTGATATGATTCAAAAGTTTATAGATCAAGGCGTTGACGTGAATCACGTAAGCACTGATAATTCCACACCACTACATTTAGTGACTCACTCGTCTAACATTGATGCAGTTATTATGCTGTTAAGCAATGGTGCAGATCCTAATCGCAAAATATGGCAAGACTTCACACCTTTGAATCTTTTTTGCTTAAAAATGTCGTTGGAATTACAAATTCGTCATCACAGTTATTGGTTGTCGACTATTCAAGTTTTACTTCAGTATAACTCTGATGTCAATACACAAGATGAAGATGGTAACAGTCCTCTATTGAATCTATTTTATGATAAAGCTTATGGTATGTGTCCAGCACAACAAGAAGCATTAGAAATGCTTTTGAATTATAATGTTGATTTAGCCCATGTAAACAAGAAAGGCAAATCAGTCTTGCACTTGCTTCCTTGTTGGAAAATCGACGGAGAAGGCATGGTTAATCCAAAAGAGATGTATTTCAGAAAAAGTGATCCTACTGTTATTGAGGTAGTGAAAATGCTATTACAACGTGGAGCAGATGTCAACATCCAAGATCACGATGGAAATTCTCCACTTGATGTGGCTATTTCGTACTGCAACTATGACGTAGTTGAGATTCTATTAGAACATGGTGCCTGCATCGACGCTGTGAAATTCCAAGGAGGCTTATTAGAACCTGGCAGCAAAACCTTACGAAACTTAGAAATGACTCAAAATCTTCTAGCTATTATAGCACTTTTAAAGAGAAAAGGATTTCTTATGAGTAATCATCAAAAGCTGACAGTCATGAAATTTTTGAATGGGTTTGATAAAATTGAGGTGATCAGCAGTTTATCAGATGAAATAGAACTAGGTAAAAACACTCTTTTTTAAAACTACTTGAATGACAAGAAATATCATTAATAATTTTTTTTCATCAGGCTATATAGGGAGAATCGATCAATTCATTCTTGGAAATGAAGAAGTATGCTACGTGATGGAGGAAGAGGAAGTATATGAATCTATTAAAAACCATTTGGATACCATAAGAATAGGACAAATGTACTTGGATCCAGCAATACGCAATTATCTTCAAGATAAATTGCAGATGTTTGATTCCTCTCAAGACTACTCTATAGATGAACAGAAAATTGAAGGTTGCTTTGTTAAAGCAAAAAATACAATGATTAATGGTAGTTTATCGCTCCTTGATTTATGCTCTTTGAGCCTGAGTGAAACATACCAATTATTAGAACGTTGTGATTATTCACTTATAGTAAATTCAAAAAATTTCAAAGAAAATTTCCGACCTATTACTGGAATTATAAAAGGTCACATTACTCAAAGTTTGATTCGTGGATTCTTTGAACAAGTAGCAAGAGAATCGAATCTTGAGCAATTATCAACCCATTGGGAGACTTTAAATAATAAAACCATACTTATTATTTATCAACAGTATGTCCATGAACTGTAAACCGATTAATGTTAAAGTATTTACTAATATTTATTATGTTCAATGTTTTTTGCTTCTTTCTTTGTCATCATTTTTGTATTTATTAAATGAGTATAGCACTGGTATGTTTATGTAATTACAATTAGAGTATTGCCTATAAATTTAATAAATGTTGTTGTTTGCTTACTTACAATCTTGTTTTTTATTAAATTACAAGTACTTATGGCTTGCTGCTTGGAATAATTAATATCTTTTCATATTTGCCATCCTCATGCTAAAAAGTATTAGCTATATTCATGTGAACCAATCAAGGCTGTATATTATTCTTTTATTAAACCAAAGAATTCACGCTATTTCATAATAGGAATAAATACAATTAAAATAAGTTTTCACATTTAAGTAGTATAGACAACAATCACAACGATGACAATGAGTGATACAAAATAAATTACTGGTTAGTGTTAAGGGTGAAATTCATTAATTTAAATATTCTTTTATTAATATTCATGGTTCTCTCATACAGAAAAAAATTAAAATGCAACCTTACTGGCACAATAAGTTATAAATCGAAACAATAAAATATAAATTTTCTCGAAGCTAGTATACTGTATCGTAATATATAAAATCAACAATATTAATAATTCTAGGCATACTAAATTACCTCTGAAGGAGATCAAAAGAATTAATCTTTAATGCCTTTAAAAAATAATCTGATGCTAGCTTTAGATATTTATTTTTATATAAATACGTTATAGATATTTTTAAGGTGTTTGATATCTTCTTAATCATACTTTGATCTTGAAATCTTTCTTATAAGAGTATCTGAATCATCATGAAAATTACCTGCTGAACCAACGACTTTCAAATAGTTTTCTTTCGCTTTCTAAGAAAAAAACACCATATTAAATGGTGTTATTTATAATACTTACCAGGTAATTACGAGAAGCTTCATAATATTTTTCCAGATGTAAATATAGTTTTGTTCAAAGCCAAGTAGTTCAAAAATTATAAGTGTATTACCAAATGCAATACAATGCATGGTACTAACTCTGGAAAAGATGATTTTGATCCCATAAAATGTTATCACTCGATAAGAAATTTAAATAATAAGATTAAATATTATTCATTTTTAATTTTTTTATAAATAATCTTATTGAAGTCAATTATCAACAATTCAGAATGTAAATTTATCTGCTTCATCTGCTGTAGTAATCCTTACAAATAAACTTTTAGTAAAAGTACAGTGCATAGTTATGCATAAACTGTAAAATGTAAATGCACACTATTATAATTCTCAAAAACTTTTTTGACATTTGTCGAAGCACTCAGTCTGTTTCATACCAGTCCTGTGTTAATCGTTTTAAATTAAAAATATGAAAATGAACAGTTGATCCTTTCGGTAACGATTTCGAAAGAATTAAACAATTAATATTATTAGTTGAACAAAATTCATTAAAATGAAAAAAATTTGATCATTCTTTTTATAACAGGACTTTGTTGGATAAAAAAAATTATTCCAATGTTTCAGTATAATAAAAGTTAAGTATTTATTTTACACTCACAACAATCATAAAATAAAAAATTGTAAATGGTACATACACTAGTATCTAAATATACTTTAAATGAATTTTCATAATATGATTCATAAATCAATAGGCTTTTAAAAAACTACACTCAATTACAAAGAACATATTTAAAAAACAACAAAAAAATTTAAGTTAAGGATAGAGTCATAGGAAAATGTAAAATTTACATTTGTGTGTAACTTAATTATTTCAGCAAAGCATTTTTTCACCTTGACAGGCAGAGATTGTACAAACAAAAGTTGGTTAATCTATCACATTTTCTGCTTTGATATTCACTTGACTACATTTTTAATGTTATTTTTCAAGGGACAGTTTTTCAGCAAACTTTGTTTCCAGTGAATCTGGAACATTGGTCTTTGCTATTCGTTTCTTATATTCAGTACAGTAATTTTTCAATTCCTTTAAAGCATTACCATAATTATTTTTATTTACTGTTAAGATGTTTTTTCTGATCAGTTCATAAATATTATAATGTTTTTTACTTATAATACGTGTCTGGAAATTCTGAAATAAAAATGCAATTTACAAATAAGAACAATCAAATATGATGAGAGAATTGAAGATGCTTTTGACTCATACCTCTAATTGTGGATCACAAGGATTTGTCTTGATAGCCTTTAAAAAATAATCAGCTGCTAGCTTATAATTTGTAGCATCAAATAAATAAATAACAGCTAAATTTAATAATATATGTGTAACAAGATTTTGGTTGTCTTCATATTTATTCAACATACTTTTAAGATGTTTGATAATTTCATAATCAAACTTTGATTGTGAAGTAATTTTAATCAGATTGAGATAATCCATATCAGCAGGGAAATTGCCTGTGTCACCAGTAGCCTTCAAATAGTTTTCTTTGGCTTTCTGAAAAAAAAAGTGATATAGAAAGCTTTCATTAGTTTAAGAAAATTTTCAAACACTTACAGGGTAATCATTAGTTCCTTCATAATATTTTGCCAGATAATGATAGTAACTTTTAGATGTTTTCTCTGGTGACATTAATTTTCCAACATAGTCTAAACAATCTTTAGCTTTAATGAAATCCTTTTGAGTAATGAAAAACAAGGCAAGAAGTAATCTTACTCTCACATCATTGGGGTTTTTCAGATAGATTTCGTTATATATCTCTGAAGATTTTTTCCAATTTTTACTCTCTTTATACATTCTAGCAACACAAATGCCATAGTGATCAGTTGGTGATAATTCATAACACTTTAAGAATTCGGTTTCTTCTTCATTAGAAACAATTAAACAAAAATCTTGATAACGTCTTTTTTTTCTAAGACACTTAGCAGTTAAATAGTGCCACAATGCACAGTTTGGAACATATGATGAAGCTGATTTTGCTAATTCGAAAGATCTATTAGCACTTTTTTCAAAAAATAGACTTGAAGCTATAGCCTGAGATCCAAATAATGTTCCCTTCTCTGTATCAGAATTGAAATTCTTGGCATCTTTAATTTTAATTTCTAATGCTCTTGCTTGTTCTTTTTTTCCGATCATTGAATAAATGCAAAAAGCTGTTGCATCTTTTATATGTGCAAGAACATCAACTGAATAATATCTTTGCTCTGAAACACTGCAACAATAGTATAAAAATAAGCGCCGTGTAATAATCTTGAATGTGTAATAATCTTGATATTCAATATCTGATAATGTTATAAATATGTTTTCCTAATAATTGTTACCTTTTACAAATTTTGTTCCAAACATCATCAATTTCTCCTATTAATTCTTCAGCGCCAACAAATTTTATTTGCATACAACGAATGTACGCAAGTGTGTTCATCTCTATTAACCGTAAGATAGGTGATTCTTCACAATGAGACAGCTCTATTTCTTCTTCATGAAAATTACATACTTGTTCTAGATCTAAGTCCCAAGTAAATGGACTTTCTATCTTAAGCGATTTGGATGTTAACTTATGGATATCCATTGCGCTTTGTACTGAAAAAAGTTTTGTAAAAATTGTACCTACAATCAATAATCATAGTTTTCAAATAATTAAACTATTCAAATTCTAACTTATTCTACCAGTATTCACTATTGATGTTACAATTATAATCGCTTAAAGTTGAGATAGTAAATACAAAGTAGAATGATAATTATGATGAGTTATTTTTGATTGAAAGTAAACTCTTGTTGAAATAAAAATAAGTACTCATTTTATAATTAAGATCGTTGAAAAATCAGTTGCGTATATCACACCAGCATTTAGGTAGTTTCAATTTCAATTCTAAAATGCATAGATTTTGTTTCGACTCAACATAAATGTTCAAAAAACTTACCCATAGATGTATTCAAACGTCGAATTGAATTAGTCTTTCTTTGATCAAATCTCAATAAAAAGCGATTCACAAAAAGTCGTGATAAAACGCGCCGGATTCCCTTTTAAGAGTTGCCCAATGATTCATACATCCAGTATCACAAATAAGTTTATCGATTACTTTCAGTGGCTTACTATCCGTGGTCTTGGATACTATTATATTGTAATCCGGTATAAATTTTGTGAAATGTAAATAAATCGTGTTCACACTGTTGATCGGACTAGGCTACCATAACAGTCGGGGTTTGATATGATATCGGCGCGAGCGCCACAAACCGTGCAGTTCAATCAAGATTCAAGAGGGCGTTTTCGTCCTTTTCGATTTGTCGCGTTTGCCGCATGTCAACTTTTTTAGATTAAACCTTGGAAAATGTTGTGAAATGTAAAAATTTACCAGACAATCAAATAACGAAAAAGAAAAGTACATAGAGGTTTGAGAAAAATTCGTGCTAATTGTTCTTTGAGGGATTTGAAAATTTAAGATTGATTAAATCGCGGCTAGATAAAAATTAATTTTTCAAAGAATCTGCTTGAATTTTTCCAGAATTTTTGGGGCCATCTATCACTTAATTCAAGAGGCCCAAATTTGACGCTTTTTTATAGATTTTAGAACTTCTTAAAAAGAGTGATAGATGGTCCCAAAAATTCTGAAAAAATTCAAGCAGATTCTTTGAAAAATTTTAAAACTTTTGATCGTTGCATTTTTTCGTTTAAGTACTTCTATATCGATATAGAAAATAACAAAGATTTTTTTATAATGTGGAGAATCCTCTAAAAAATGGGCCCTAAGGCCCATGAGATCAAACTAAGCACAGAGAGATTCAGTATTGGGTACCAGCCCTGTTTAAATTCATTCAAAAGGAGTTGAGTCCGACACGCCACATAAATACATCGATGCGCTCATACTTGTGAATAATAGGTTGTCACTTAGTTCCAAACTTGCAGGAAATCTCGGAAATAAAGCTTAACTTTTAGGTACCATTAAAAGTGTAAAAAAAAAAAAAATTCAAGCGTATTGTTTGTCATTTTCGATTTATTTATTGGAACTAAAATGGAAAAAATATGTTACATTAGATAACACTCGGTACAACAATTATGCCCATTGCCATTATACTAGCTTTGATCTCTCAGCCACCAAGCAAATATTATATAAATCTACGTTCGACAGGTTCTCGACAATCGTGTCACAGCAGAGAATCGCCAATCGATAATGTATCAACTCCCAGAAACAATCCACTGTCCAGCGCCGGAAAAATCTTGGCGATATTTTTTCGCGCAGATGCCGAAGGCAAGCCTCGCTGTACCTCGCGCGGACGAGCCAACGATCGGGTTTCCGCAAGAACTCGAAGAAGTCGTGCCATGTGACTCGTCTCGCCGCCTCCAGGTCCGGCACCTCGACCAAGTCGTGCCGATACTCCTCGTGGCTCTCGTCGAGCAGCATAGTCGCCGCGTCGCTGCCACGGCTCCGGCAGACGATGTGCAACGGAGTCTCTCCCTCCTCGTCGGCCGCTCTCGGATCAGCGCCTCGTCGCAGCAGCGCCTGGATCAACGCCTCGGTGCCGTAAATCGTGGCCAAGTGCAGCGGCGTCTGGCCCATCCGGTTCGGGACGTTGATCGGCACCGTCCTCCCCATCTCGTTGTTGATCCCGAAGAACATCTCGAACGAACTATCGTCCGACCGAACTTTCTTGCAAACGAGAGGTGCAGAGGCATCAATCCCTCCTCGTTGGCTATCGTGAAATCGGCGTCTCGTCTCAGCAGCGATTCAACCAGCTCCCTATGTCCTTGGGCCAGAGCCAAGTGCAACGGTGTGTCACCCGACACGTACCGAGCATCGATGAGCAGCGCGCGACGTTTCTCGTCGCAGACATCGAAGAATAGCTTCGCCAAACCATCCTCATCCTCGTCCCCGTCGTCTCTCTCGCAGATGACGTGCAGAGGAGTCTCTCCATACTTGTCGGCTACATTCGGATCGGCGTCGTTTCTCAATAGCAGCTCGACCAGCCTCTTGTTTTTGAACTTTAGAGCCCAGTGCAGAGGCGTCTTGTCCTCCTTGTCCCGCGCGTAGATCTCCATACCGGTCGACGTTTTTCCTTGCAGATATCGAAGAACAGCCGCAGCAGCTCAAAGTCCTGGCCTCTCTGGCAAATTATGTGCATCGGAGTCACCTTCGAGACGTTGGTCGAGGTCGGATTCGCGCCGTGTCTCAGCAGCGACTCCATCAAGCTCTCGTGCTCGTGCAAAGCGGCCAAGTGCAACGGCGAGTCGCCCGTCGTCTCGACTCGCAGATCGGCATCGACCCCGCCGAACTCGAGAAATTTCTCGACGACGTCTACGTAACCAAAGATGCAGGCCACGTGGAAATGCGTGTAGCCTGTGGTCTCGTGGTCGAGGTAATTCGCGTCGAATCTATTATCGTAGATTTCGAACAGACTCTTGGTGCTCCGGGGCTGACCTCGTTGAGCCGCGCGATGTATCGGCGTGACGCGACGAAGCTCGGGCTTGCCGTCCGCGTCGAGTTGGGGCGGCTCGGCTTTGTAGCCGCTGCGGGCCACGAATTCGATGAATCGTCCTCCTCGAGCGCAACTAGCTTCATCGTCCATGTAGTTTATGGAATCCAAGAGAAGAGACTCGACTTGTTCGTGCGAGAAAACGTGCAGCAGGTTCGGAAGTGGACCCTCCCAATATCTGATCAAGGTATCGAGTTGACGGAGAAAAACGATTCGCTCTTCTTGGCGACTCCAATTGTCGACTCTTCGTACGAGCTTCGCTAGTTCACCCGAAAAATACATGGTCCGGCTTGTTGAATTTATATTTTTTATACAAAAATCACTCAATGCACTACTACACACAATATAAAAATTAGAGAATCTTTGCTGCTTACACTGCTCACACACCTCGGCGTCTCAAACCGAACTGATCACTAGATTCGTTTCGATCCAAGCATCTGAGTGTAGAAATTAAAAAACACATGGCCGAAAGTGAAAGTTCCCGGCGTAGTAGGGTTACCAGTACCGACTGCGGCACACATGCGCGCGAGGGAGACAGTCGCAGATGCATATCATACGGAGTGCGCATCGACCGCTCCAACTTCAAATGAACTTCGCTCACTCGTTGACTTATTAATATATTCGTTTAATTTCACAAGTATTCAGGGTTGATAATTACGGTGGTAATTAGTAGATTAAAAAATAAAGAATGTCTACAGATCAATGGGAGAGTCGGAAAGAAGAACAATAATATCTTGCATCGACCTTTGATAATGCACTGCTATATGAAAAAATCGAAACGAGACGCGAAAGCATAATCCTAATGGCGTTTTATCGTGTCATCCCTGTTTAAAAAAAAAATCGCTGGATTTCCAGTTGGAAAATCGAGCTAGATTTCAGGTTAAAAATCCAGCTGGATTTCCAGTCAAAAATCGAGCTAGATTTCCAGTCGAATCCAGCTCGATTTCCAGTCAAATCCTGCTCGATTTTCCAACTGGAAATCCAGCGATTTTTTTTAAACAGGGCTAGGAGACCCCAAAAAAATTTTGGAGCAAATCCATGACCTGGGGCTGGGATGGTCTCCTTGTCAGTCTGTATTGTCTAAAAACTTGATGATTTTATCACAACATAAATCGGGTACTATATCTTTAGATAATATTTGTAAAGATTCATTTGCCTCTTTTTTTATTGACCTCCTTACTAAAGCTTTAGTGATGCATCCTCGAATAATGCCTTCAATTTTTCCAATTTCATCAAAATTTCTCCTGAAAGGTGCTGAGTTAATTGCTGATTCATAATTATCACACTTTTGCAATAAGCTATATGTTTTATTGTGACTAGAAGTGCAAAGATCCATAAATGAAATGTCGTTGCCAATGATCGTCGCAATTTAGTTGAGTCAACTTGGTTTCGAATCATTCTATATTTGCTAAAAAAAAAATTCGTCTTGATAAGCGATCAAAATCGATGAAGATAGAAATCGACAAAATTAGGATGAAAATTTTCGTGTACATCATTGAGAGACAAGTAGCGAGATAGAACTGCACGATGCTCCAGTCGCAGTCTTCGATGATGGCTTCGCTATTCAGTGTGAAAAAAAGTTTGTTTGAGTTCACGTGCTTCCATCGTTATTAATTTTTTGAGAAAATTATTTCGCGCTCGAGCATTTCTATCGTTTTATCGTTTAAATTTTACGTATTGTATACGCGTACAGTTTCAAGTAATTGATAAATTTTATAAGCATTATATCCATGAGCTCCAAACTGAGAAATGTTAAGAAATTTATCAATATTACAAATTATTATGTTCAGTTTCTCAAAATTTTTTGCTTCTATAAATTGTCATTATTTTTTTTATTTATTAAATAACCATAGCACTTGTATGTTAATGTAAATTCAATTACAGTATTGCCTATTATTTTAAAAAATTTACGTTTTCTGAACAATTATATTTACAGTTATTATGTATAATAGCTAACATTGTTTTTATTTTAATGTTATGACTGACACTGGAGAATTTTATTGACAATTGATAATATATTCAATTTTCCAAGCATAATTAAAATATCAATAATAATGTTCAGTTTTGAATTAAATATTAGTATGGAACGTGCATCACTTATATATTCAACATTGTATAGTTTTTATGACTTCTTCAATTTTTACTTATATAACTTTGAATTTCCACTACATTTTATTGCTATGGCGAAACATTCAACCTTGTAAAACATCACGTGCTTTCATTATGGTTCATAATAAAAGGTGATAATGTGATTTTCATGCTACCCCAGCCGAAACTAACCTTTTTCGTCCCGGCGGCCAAAACGAAAAAGTTAATTTCTGCTGGGGGATTCATGAAAAATAGTATACGCACCTATGAAGCGAAAAAAGAAAGCCTCAGAGCTCGTGTTTATCAACCTCGGCTTCGCCTCGGACCAGGGTTGTGTAAAATCCATGGAGGGAGATGGCGCAGCTGTCGAATAACAATGCAAGTGTATTACTATACATATTATTTTTCGACGGCTGCGCCATCTCCCTCCATGGATTTTACACAACTCGGCCTCGGACGATAATTACACATGCTCTGAGGCTTTCCAGTTTTTCGCTCCCTAGACACGTAATATAACTATTCTTTTGTTTTCCTTCTCAAATCATTTCAGTTTTATTAATAAGATTACACTTTCAATCGTTTAAAGCAACTTTTTCTATTTTCTTAATATTATACAATTGCATTTTCAAAAAATTGTAGAAACAGCAATGGGGCTTTTATACGACTGGTTAAATAAACACTCATTGCTCAATAAACTAAAAATCAAGTTTGAAATATGAGTAAACTTTACTGTAATTTATAGTGCACGAAGGACAGCAGTTGAACCAGTTATGTATTTACATGAATTCCTTAACTCTGTCGTAATTCTGGCACCATATTACAAAAGCACACTGAATTTCAAGTTCCATTGCACGCATTATTTTAGTATTAAACACGCCCTTGTAGAAGAACGATTACGCACAAGCATTGGTGTATTCGTATCTCGCGGTGTTGTATGGCGTGGAATACGGTGTAAAGTCCGAAACTAATTTTCACTACTAAAATTTGAGCTTTTAGAAAAGCAAGTTGCAGTTTGCAGCGATCTATGAGCTACATAGACAAATAGAATCAACTTCGGTGAAAACCGCAGTCATAAATTGAATTTCATATTAAACTCACAATAGTTCGGAATTTACAAGATCGTCCCTGTGGCGCCACATACGGAAGTACGTATATACAAGTTACAACCGTCAATCGTCAGTGCGCTGCATAGCCGCAGAGAAACCAAAAACAAACGTCTACAAGTCGTGACCGGTGATTCTGCAGCAAAGTGAGAATTGCCCATTGTTAAGTGTGAAATTCACATTCCAATCGGTTTGAAAAGTGCATCTGCTTGTGTGATAACAGAAAATATATACAATGATTGCCTCAAGTGCAAAGGAGAGACTCTTCGAAAACATGAAGCGAGAGTGCGACAGCGTGGACAACGTCGACTATCTCTCCGTTTCGCTTTTCGATGAAGATTTGGTGGATATCAATTCCATGGATCTCAATTGGATACTAAAACGCGCCGTCGAAAATGAATGTTTCAAAATCGTGAGATATTTTGTCCGAGCTGACATAAAAGTCAGCCGTCTCGACGAATCAACTGGAACGGCAATTCACATTGCGAGCAAGGGTTATTATAGGACCGAAGAAGATCGTCAAGAAGTTGTGGGTTTACTCTTCAACATATACGATCATGTGAATTATACCGATGAAAAAGGATTATCACATTTTGATACGGCCTGCCTATGTGGCAATGTTGATATGATTCAAAAGTTTATAGATCAAGGCGTTGACGTGAATCACGTAAGCACTGATAATTCCACACCACTACATTTAGTGACTCACTCGTCTAACATTGATGCAGTTATTATGCTGTTAAGCAATGGTGCAGATCCTAATCGCAAAATATGGCAAGACTTCACACCTTTGAATCTTTTTTGCTTAAAAATGTCGTTGTAATTACAAATTCGTCATCACAGTTATTGGTTGTCGACTATTCAAGTTTTACTTCAGTATAACTCTGATGTCAATACACAAGATGAAGATGGTAACAGTCCTCTATTGAATCTTTTATGATAAAGCTTATGGTATGTGTCCAGCACAACAAGAAGCATTAGAAATGCTTTTGAATTATAATGTTGATTTAGCCCATGTAAACAAGAAAGGCAAATCAGTCTTGCACTTGCTTCCTTGTTGGAAAATCGACGGAGAAGGCATGGTTAATCCAAAAGAGATGTATTTCAGAAAAAGTGATCCTACTGTTATTGAGGTAGTGAAAATGCTATTACAACGTGGAGCAGATGTCAACATCCAAGATCACGATGGAAATTCTCCACTTGATGTGGTTATTTCGTACTGCAACTATGACGTAGTTGAGATTCTATTAGAACATGGTGCCTGCATCGACGCTGTGAAATTCCAAGGAGGCTTATTAGAACCTGGCAGCAAAACCTTACGAAACTTAGAAATGACAAAACTAAACTTAGAAAGACTAAACTTAGAAGACTAAACTTAGAAAATCTTCTAGCTATTATAGCACTTTTAAAGAGAAAAGGATTTCTTATGAGTAATCATCAAAAGCTGACAGTCATGAAATTTTTGAATGGGTTTGATGAAATTGAGGTGATCAGCAGTTTATCAGATGAAATAGAACTAGGTAAAAAACACATCCTTTTTAAAACTACTTGAATGACAAGAAATATATCATTAATAATTTTTTTTTCATCAGGCTATATAGGGAGAATCGATCAATTCATTCTTGGAAATGAAGAAGTATGCTACGTGATGGAGGAAGAGGAAGTATATGAATCTATTAAAAACCATTTGGATACCATAAGAATAGGACAAATGTACTTGGATCCAGCAATACGCAATTATCTTCAAGATAAATTGCAGATGTTTGATTCCTCTCAAACTACTCTATAGATGAACAGAAAATTGAAGGTTGCTTTGTTAAAGCAAAAAATACAATGATTAATGGTAGTTTATCGCTCCTTGATTTATGCTCTTTGAGCCTGAGTGAAACATACCAATTATTAGAACGTTGTGATTATTCACTTATAGTAAATTCAAAAAATTTCAAAGAAAATTTCCGACCTATTAATGGAATTATAAAAGGTCACATTACTCAAAGTTTGATTCGTGGATTTTTTGAACAAGTAGCAAGAAAATCTAATCTTGTGCAATTGTTGACTCAAATGTGTCTACCATATCTTTGTTGTGAAAATATACTAAAGCATTTAGATAATAAAACCATATTGTTAATTTATAAGCAGTATATCCAATGAGCTCCAAACTGAGAAATGTTAGGGAATTTATCAATATTCATTATGTTCAATGTTTTTTGCTTCTTTCTTTGTCATCATTGTATTTATTGGTTGCGCATCACTGGTATGTTTATGTAATTATAATTGAAGTATTGCCTATAACTTTAATAAATTTTTGCTTTTCACGCAACCACTAATACTTATAGCTTGTAAAAATAAATATTTTTTTATTTTTGGTCACTCCAAAGGATAGAAAATATCAACTTTATTTATATAAGTTCAGTAAATTTTTATCTAATCGTCATAAAGAATTCACCCTAAACCAGGACAGTGATATAAAAAGTGTAATTGAAGATGGTTTAAGATGTTAATTAGTCAATGTAATTTAATAAAAATGGCTTTGCTCAGAAATAAAATCAAAATGCAAAAGACTTATTGAATTTACTTTTGTGATAATTAACTAACAAACATTGTGCTTTATGCACTTCTCGGTCAATATTATCATTTGCCTTTGTGAGTAAAAATCAATTTTTAATGGAATAATTAACTTCTACTAATAATTAGATAAATTAAAATAATCATAAATTGAAGGATAATTTAAACATTTTAATAATTAATATAATTAATAATGGTAAATTTAACATAAGCATGCATAGGAATTGGATCAATAAATTCAAGATTACATTGTTTTTTTCACTTCTTCGATTTCTATTTATAAACTTTGAATTTCTACATTTAATGCTACAGCGAGACATTCAACCTCGTACAACATTATTTGCTCTCATTATGGTTTGTAGTAATAAGAGGTGTCTTCGGACATGACGCAATTTTTGTTTATTTCCTTCTTAAATCATTTTATGTCTATTAACTAAATTACCATGGTTCAAAGTAACATTTTCCATTGTCTACGAAATAAGAATAAATATATTTTTAATGTATTTCTTTCTTGTTATAATTTCCAGGTTCTTGGCATGGTTTTTGTAAAATAAATTTGTCCATAAAATGTTTTAAAAGTACGTGTTTCGTTTGAAAAGTTATAATATGCGATTCACCTTATATATTATCATACGTTTCGCATTGATAGATATTATTACAATCTTTTCCCTTGTTTTTTTTCATTACAAATAACATGCTTAATATTGCGGAAACGAGTGGAAGAAAAAAGCTAATGAATGGAGCGAAATATGAAGAGACACTCTCGCATTATCTATAACTCTAATCGGTTTAATTATTGGGTACTCGTTGTTCTTTGGATATAACGCGTTTTTTAATTTTATAAACTATATGATATACACCTATTCACATCATTTACACAATATTAATGAAAACACAACATTGATAGCATGCATATAATAACGGCTTTTATCAAGAAAATTACCAACGCAAAGTAAATTCATAATTATTTCTAAGTTATGTTCGTCGTCGCACTCATCACATTGTCTGCACCTCGTAAACGTGCACTTTTTTTCTATTGAATATAATGATTTAATAATTATTCATACCATAAGTACTTTTCTTTTATTCCGTTCACTAATGTCTTTGTCTATCTATTAATGATCGTTTATTTACAAAGAGTGGCTTTGAAACCAATTTGAAATTTGATAACTTGAAAACTAATTTCTAAATAATTTTCACTCTTAGTATGCAATTTTTTATTTTAAAACATGTATTTCCTTTACATTGTATAACAAGAACAATCCTGCGCCTATTTTTTTTTCTCAAAATGCGATTTAATTAATTCACAAAGTGATAGCCTAAAGCAATATGTTTCTAATACTAGAATAATAAACTCTTATTTAAATGCATATAACATAACTTAGAATAAAGTTTTTCATTCATATTGCTAAGTATATTTTCTGTTAATATCATTTTACATCAAAACGTGATTTTTTAAATTCGATTACATTTTCAATTTATTAAAATGCTTAACCATTTCGTTAAAAATGTTAATAAAAATGATAATTTATATGATAACAGTCACGTAAAACAACAGTCTCTCAATATAATTCTAAGTGAAATCTCCATTCCGTAAACTTATTGAGCCACCATATTAATTTTATAATTTAAAAAGAGATCTTCGGTATCAGATAACTTTCGGTAGAGTTCCACTCATAAAACGATGTACATTCAAATTCTCGAAGGGTTAATGAGTGATAGTACGATGGAAATTTTAATTGGAGTATTGATCGGTTTCATTCATTTTTTTTTTTTTTTTTTAACGGCAAGATTTGTATAAAAGTATCAAGCAGTGTGTTGATGATGTTGACTGTGCATTTATTGTTATTTTATTGTTCACTTTTATTATTTACTTAAAAAATCGACGATTTATAGGTAATATAGCTTTTTGATGCTCTAAATCGAATCTAGCTATATTAATATTGGGTTCATCGAAATTTTATCCTTGGGATCGTTTATTGAGATGATTTTTTACTGGAATTGAGTTTTGCACAAAATTTTTTAAAACTTTATTTGCGAAGTAGACGTGCTCTTGAAAGGTATATAAGTGATGCTTTACGCTTTCATAAAAATGCTTTTTCCTCATTAAGGTTCTTTTATTTTGTTATAAAATATGACCATATAATTAATACCAATTATTCGTACGTTAGAAATGTGATTTTAAAACTTATCATATACATTGTAGTTTATATGCGATTCAATATATTATGTTTCTTATTTATAATATTTATAAAAATTTATCAAAGAGAAAATCGTAATTATTTAAAATATTCACAAACAACTATTACACGCACTAAACTTGCTATTTATGTACATTTGTAATCGTAGGTTCGCATCTCATTTAATTCGCTTACTAATTTACGATCAATAATTAATTTTGTATAATTAATGAGGAGAAATTCAATCGTTATGATCCGAAGGGATCGAAACGTTACATTTTCATGATATTTGAAAAATTGTTTTAAAAATCGTCTTTACATTTCAGTATTATTTGCGCGACTATATATCATATCGTTACATCGATTTTATTCGTTAAATCAAATAATTGGCACATTAAATCAGAATTGATGTTCGGTTTCTCCCTATCGCAATGAACGTCTAAATGTATGTTACAAAATTCGTATAAAATATTCATCAACCTGGCACTTTTTATTATGCGTATGTATTGCGTTTTAAAAATTCTGTCGTGTATCTCATTTAGTTCTAGCTTCAGTCGTAAGGATCTTTTTTTTTGTTCATTCTGAGAGAAACGAAAGCTTAGAAATGCCTGCCTTTAAAAATTGCTCTGAGATCTTGGGCATACAAGAGTCACATTATAATTTGCTTTTCATTACTTTTAATCCGAGTTCGTCAGTAATTTTATTTGGTCCCTAACGGGGTATTAAAAATTCAAAGTTGTATCATATAGATTTCACATCGTGGAACTCATAGTTTCAGACTTTTTTCAATGGAATATTTATGTATCTCTGTGATTATTGAGTTTGAGCTTGAAATATTTCGTCGCATTACGCCCACCCTTTACGGATTATCTACTTCGTGAATCGTTTCATTTTCATAATTGGAAAAAACGTCTAAAAGTTCGATAAATATCGTTTATGTTTATAGTAATTGCATTTTGGCGCTGTTTTTTTGGCAGTTTCTGTAAGTATTTACATTTATTTATCGTAGGTTTTAGTGGAAACAAAATGAGAGAATTAAACATTGATTCCAAGCGGAACATCGAGATATATAAACAAATGAAAAAAAAAGAGTCGGTGATCCCTTACAAGATGGGCACGAAAAATTAATATATTTACAAGAATAGAACGATCAGATGCGTGAAAAAGCTAGCCTGAGCGGCGGGTCTCAAGAATCGTTTCCCCGACTGCTGCTGCTGCTGTTGGCCACTCTGATCGTCGTCGTTCTCACTGGCAGTGTTGGTATCGCTGCTGCGCGCCTCGACGATCGTCGCCAGACGCTCGGCGATCGGCAGCGACGGCGTCTGACCGACGACTTCGCTCGCGATCGTCGTCGTCGTCGGCTTGGCATCCGAATCCACGGACTCGTAGCGCCGGCGCCAGTCAACGGCCGACGCAGAAGCGCCGCCTGCGCCGACACGACCGTATTGGCGTCCTCGTCGTCGGTCGACGTGGGCGCGTTCGAGCTGCTCATGCAGGCCTGACAACTGAAGCATATGAGATCGGTGTCGTCGGTCTCGGACGACTCGCAGTGAGGACACCGATACTGCTCCAGCTCCAACTGCTGCTGCTGATGCTGAAGCTTCGCGTCCTCGCACTCGACGCAGACGGACGCCGACGAGTCGTAGGAGTCTTCGCGTTCCAGCTGGCCATGAAAACCTGTTTTTATTGAAAGCGGATTATTAGTATGGGTTAATCGTTTCGATATAGGGAATAATGGAGTTGTGGTAACCGTGTGTATTTACAGTACGATTAGATAGTTTTAAAATCCGTGTCGCACAATCACTCGGAAGAAAAAAATATGTAAATTAAAGCAAATATCGGAGTTGAGAATATTTGTACAAGTGAAATACCTTAATTCAAAGACGAGTTCTGAGGCAAAAGTTTTGAAAAAAAAATAACAAATGAAACATCGACGAACGAGGATTTGCCAAAGTAGATCGAATATAAACATACATAGGTATTAATGGTAAATTGTTGAATTATGAACTGTCGACATTGTGCAAAGGGCGCGATTGTTAATTTGTACAAAAAAAAAATATCGAAAAATCGATACAGCAAACCATCGATGTAATCCAAAGAGAGACTCACACACAGGGATATATAATATCAAAGTATATTACAGACAATCAGAGACAACAAAGTTATTATCATTACATATAGCTCATTAATAATTTTACGTACTTTCGATTGCGCGCGTGTGCGCCGTTTATGTGCGTGATACATAATCGAGCTATACAGGCGTGCGAAAACGTGTATACTTTCTTTTTTTTTTTTTTTTGTGTCTCGAGAGTCTATATATGTTACGTGTGACCGACGGAGTCGATTTCAATCGTTTCACGTGCGATGCGCTTTGCGTTTAAAAGTCCATCGACCACGGATGCTTATTGTGCAGGTCTTGCAATCGGCGCTTCCGCTAAACAACGCATACGACGAATTCAGTGTCAGCGTGATATCATCATGTGGTGTAACTTGCGCAGGTATAATAATTGCAACACTCACACCGCCGGGCTGGTAGCGCTGCTGCTGCTGCTTGTCGATGTGATAACGGCCGGGCGTCATCAGCAGTCCAGGCTTATTGCTCGTCGTCGTGGTCGTCGTCTTCGTCGCTGTCGCTCCCGGAACGTCGCACTCGCTGCACAGCAGCAGATTGGCTTTGCTGCCCAACGTCGATTCGCGATGATGAGGATGATGATGATGCGGATGACGATCGTCGTACAAGCCGAGAAGCAGCGCCTCGTTGGTCGGACATTCGTCCTCGTCGTCGTCGTCGCTGTCGAAGAGCCTCTGGCTGAGGCTGCCGATCGACTTGCTGTCGGCGTCCGCTGCGTGCGCCAATGATTCGCGTTTACTCTGCTCTTCTTTCTGTATATTCGAAAAAAACAAAAAATAAATAAATATCCATCGACTCGAAATGCGACACACGATTCGTACCGTCTGGTCGTGCAAGTATCGCCGTATACGGTCGAGCCGCGCCTGGCCCCGGGCCGCCGCCACCACCAGGCTGCCGTTGCCGTTGTTGCTGCTGCAGGCGCCGCGCTCCTCCGCACGCGGCCCGGTCTCTCGTTAAATGATGCTCTCGCGATTGCGCTCGTTGTCCTCGATGCTGGAGGTCGAGCTGCCGCCGCAGATCTGCATCTCGATCTCGGCCAGTCGGCTCTCGACCTCGTACTGCTTCTGATTGAGCTTGAGGCTCATCGAGGCGTTCTCGGCCTCGAGACAGACCAGACGGTCGCGCAGACGCTTGATCTCGGCGAGCAGAGGCTCGGCACCGTAGGCGCCCGCGGCTTGCTGCTGCTGCTGTAGCTGTAGTTGCTGTAGCTGCTGTAGCTGCTGTTGCTGCTGCTGGACGGGGGTCGTGCCTCCCTCGGCCACCGACGCGCTGCTCAGAAGCTGCGTCGTGCTGTTGTAGGCGATGCCTGCGCCATTTCGAAAACAAACAAATTTGATACGTGTAAATTTAGTAGTACGTAAAGCGTGCATACAGCATTGATAAAAATTGGTAAAAACATTGAATTATGCATTTAGAAATAGAAATAGAAATAGAAAGAGAGAGAGAGAGAGAGAGAGAGAGAGAGCCTAGCATATAGCTACACAATATCGAGTTCACATCATGGCTTATTTACTATCTGCGCACATGCGCGCGCGGACGAGAATACATATATTAAATGCAGCTCGCGTTTCTATAATATGTATATAGCCTACATATATAAATGCGCGAGCTGTTTAAAATCCAATACGTCTAAATAATTAACGATGTAGCTCTGGCGTACGTAATACAATAAAATAGGGAAAACTTTACGCTTCGCTAGAGGCTGACTCGGCTGGAAATTGAATCAAGCTCGCGCGCGTATACAGAACTATACACAAATTGATTATACATATATATACATCGTACTTTATATATATTTAATGTAACGTTCGCGTTCGGATTTTACGATGGGAAAATTTTGAAACGCGGCCTTTCACTGTTGCTGCTGCTGCTGCTGCAACTGATGGCGCTGTAATCATTTCGGTTTTAGAAGTGTTTCGATGCGTGAAAATGCTACGCAAAACGCGCAGCTATAGCGTTTATTTGTACAACGTATTATATAATACTACACGAGAAAATCAAAAAGCTCCGGGGCGCGCGCGCGCCATCGATCGTGATAATTACGAGCGCGAGTCGGAATAATAATGTCAAAATAGCAAGCAGCCCGCCTCGCGCGTTTAATGCAATATAACGCGATTTGTATATAACTAATTTTACAAGTCTTTGGCGAGGTCGAGCTTCTGACGCGTGTAAACGATCAGTTTTCGACAATTTATCATTTTAATTTTATTTCACACATTGTTACGTATGCAGCGTGTACAACCTATGTAATAGCGACGAGCTTGCGGGGGGTCGGGGAGTTTTTGGGGGGTGGTCAGAAAAGTCAAAACTCACCCGAGTGTCGAGCGGTCGAGGCGGCGGCTGCCTGCTGTAATCTATGATTCGGATCCTCGCTACTGTGCACGCTACTCGCAGGACTGGTCGGACTGTCGCCTAAAACGCCGGCGGCGTTTCTCAAGCCACCGGTTGCGTGATGAGCAGGAGCGGTGGTAGCCACCGATCTCGGCGTGTCTGTCAGCGTCGCGTGGTGGGCCGGCGTCGTCATCGTCGTCGTCGCAGTCGTCAGGTTGTTGCGCAGCAGGTTGGGCTGATGCTGAACCGAGGACAGCAGCGGCTGGTGGCCCACCGATCTCGAGCCCAGCGGACTGGGATTCGGCGAGAAGGCCGACGAGGCGGATAGAGGAGGCCCGCCGGTGGCGTGCACGTCGAGGGTCGACACCATCATCTCCTCGAGCGGTATGCGCCGCGCGACTCTACCAGTCCAGGTGTGCTCATGCATCTGCCCATCGCCGCTGTGGATGTTCATTTTTTTTTGGTTTGCTTTCAGTGCGGCTAATGTATGATTATTTAGATCTAATCGTCGATCATGGTATTTATTCGAATCGAACGACTCTGTCCGTCCCGAAAAAAAAATCAATCAAGTATGTACATAATTGTCAAATGGGAGTTTTCGTTATTAACGGCGTAATTCGTCAATTTCAGTAATTCCATGAATTTTCTATTAAATTTCAATGCGCAGCGCGATGGAATTTAATTTTGCTAAACACACGCGCACTCACAAGCCGGTAATTTTCATCATTCGGCGCGTACAACAATTATAACGCGCACGCGCGAGCTTTTGTATGCATTGCCAACTCGCGATTAATTAATTCGACGAATTAATCAAGTATTCAATCGAGTAATTTCGAATCAAGCAGCGAGCTGGGGTGTACGCATCTCGCGTGCATTCGTATTATACCCACAGAAAAATATAAAGGGTCCAGTTTACTCGAAATAATTTGGAATAAATGGGAGAGGATCATGGTAGATTTTACGATGGCCGTGCTTCGATTTATACATCTATTTTGATTTTGCCACTTGCAGGTTCACAGATTTAAAGGTACGCGCCATCTAGTGGCGGAAGTTCAAGGTGATATTATCGTATGAATATAGTGGTTGAAAACTGATCTGAATTTTATAAAACAATTGAATTTACATTTTCAGGTCATTTGAAATGCGCTGAATATTTATAATACAATTGTAACAAAAAATACTTCAAGCTATTTGATAGTAATGTTATTTAAAACATTTTAAATGGTAATTTCTAAGTCATCAGGATATTATCAATGTTGAGAATTTCTACCACAGGGTAATTTATGTAAACGGCAACGGGTGAACACAGGTTTCGCTCGATCACGGTGCGAGCTGCAGCTTCATATATATGTTGTATTGTGCTCGCGAAGCGAAGTGTAAAATATATGTACACGATATCAGCCGAAGTAAGATGAAAATTTGATTTCGATGCCGCATAATATAATAAGCTCGATAAATGAGATTGCGCGCCGTTGAATACCTATAATGTACGCCTGTCGCGCGCACAATGAGAAATTAGTTTATCGTTCGTTCTGTGTGTGTGTGTGTGTGTTGTTTGCACGTCTATTAATTGGAAACATTTTTTTTCTTCCTTTGAATCCAATTAATCATTCGTACTCGCGCGCGACGCGATAAATCTGTACGTAATTGTTAATAATTCATTATTCGTTTCGTATAATAATGGATATAAAAGCTCGCAATTATACCGATTGCGCATTACAATTTGGCGCGCGAAGAATCGAAATTCGCGCGCGTAAAATATCACCGTTGCCGTTGCAATATATATTTCATTTTCTCTCTCTCTCTTTCTCTCGTCTCTGGGGAGGTAAGGGGCTTTTCTCGAGGAGTCATTAATTAGACTCGTTACTATACAATTGGTATCAAGGCTCGAGGAACGCTTGGCAAATACGCGGGTGTCTAATAAATTATTCCTCTGTATAGCCCCTTTAGTGTATTTACACTAGCTGCATACTGCACACTGTACATCGCGCTACACGCGCTGCTACTGCTGCTCGATGTTTGCTGCGACACTCCAACCCAGCACACACGTGTCCTCGCATGTTATAAATTTCGGTCTTGAATACGGCTCCTCTATATTACGTGTAATAAGGCTCGCACGAAAAATAAAATTTTACCTCACCTGCGCATTTCGATGATATAATTTAACGAGCTACCGAATGAACGAACGCGAGGTCTCTCTCGCGTGCACTTTTTTCGACTCCACGACGAAGACGACGACGAGGGAGGAAAAAAAAATTTTTTAATTTCACCGCGAGAAAAATGCAATAAGAAAGTCGAAAGCTCTTGAGCGTCAAATTTGCGCGCGCCGCGCGAGCTTTTCGAGTTATAGAGTATTAAGTTGAAATACCGAAAAAAAAAGAAAATCAGGGACATATAACGACGGTAAGTTGGATGAAAAATGAAAGAATAGTACGCGCGCGACAGCTTGTAAAATTTTTCAAATTGAAAATGAGAAAAGTTTTTTCTCTCTCTCTCGCTCTGGTTTTTCTTCGTACAAGCTCTCTCGCGCGCAACGTTATACGCAGCGTTATACTACCAATCCCCCATACATAATTACTCTGTCAAACTGTCGGAGAAAAAACAAAAGTGTACTAAAAAAAAAAGGGAGGGACTCTAATTCCTCGGACACACTTATCCGTATGATATATTTATGAACCCCGCGTCTCGTATTCAATTTTTCTTCTCCCTGCTCACCTTCTCACATAGGCTAGTTTGCGGCCGTTTGCATACATTATCGTGGTACCACTCGCAGTGGACAAATTTTTCCCCTTATCGTTGTCTTATACTTTCTCTCTTGTTTCCTCTCTCTCGCCCTCTCGCTCGTACATAACATTTAAGGCTCGCTCGCGCGTGCATATGCTCGCCTCAAAAGGAGGCTGCGCGCGTACACACGTTTACGTAATGTAAAGCAACAGGAATATACGTTTTCTCTCTCTCTCTCTCTTCCTCTCTACTGCTGCGTAGTGCGTACATATAAGGCATATTACATGGCAGAGCACGACGAGCTTGGAGCAGCGGCAGCGACAGCTCGACAGCGACAGCGAAGGCAGAGAAAGCTAACTGCTTCAAAGACGCGGTAAACGTTCGCCGGCGTTATATACGATATATAAGGGCGCGCTTGCACCCGGCCGCACGCTGTATATATATATCTATATTCTATATATACAATGAGTAACTATGGGAGAGAAAGAGAGAGAGAGAGTCTAGTGCCGTATATATCTACCTGCGCCCTACGCGCGAGGCTCTTTTGCCAATCTGTGTATATATACGCGCACAATATATATACGTATATACATCGTTGAGAGACGCTCGCGCGAGACACCGACGTAAAGAGCTTTTAATTCTCTCTAATGCCTCGTACGTATAAGTACACATCCACGTACATATATAATGTAATATTCACTCGCTCCGCAGAGCCGCATATAGATAGATAGAGAGGGCGAGAGTATAAACGAGAGACGGGCACGGAGATAAAGAGAAATTGTACGGAAGACCGAGAGTAGGCGAAGGTAAAACGAAAATTATCAGTGCGCCGGCGGAGTCCTGCATTATTATTAGGGATTTGCAACGATTACGCGAGAAGCTGCTGCTGCTGCCATTGCCGCTGCGGGCATGTATTTATAATGGCGTCGAAGAAAGGACTGTGCATGGGAGGAGAACGAGGCGCCGGAGTTACAAGCGGAGGCGCAAATTGTACAAAGCGTTGATTAATACATATAAATCTACCGAGTACTCGCGGCGAGTACTGTACACGTCCTATTCAACGCAATGGTTAAATCTCGAGTTTATATTTAAAGCGTTGAACGCGCTCGGTTAGCGCAGGAACCTCGGGGCTGTGCGTTGAGTTACCGATGAGATTAGAAATAACTGTTGCTAATACGTCGAAAAATTATCGACTTGCACAGTGATTGGTATAGGACTAATAGTTAGGCTATAATTTAAGAGCAAATAAGAATAAGCGGTATATATTTTTTTTCATTGATCCTAGTTTCGAGTTGATAACTAATTTTTTTTAACCCGTTCTAAACCCTCGTATTTTTTTGGTAATCTTAGCGTTTCTAGTCATCACCTGAAGCTCAAGTGTTTTTTTTTTTTTTCATAAAAGCTACTCAAGTATCGCGGAAAATAAATCTAAGCCTGAAAAAAAAGAATAAATGTATAAGCTTTGGATTTTGAAATAAATCGCAGCGGCAAATCATTCAAAATCATTGTTTAAATAATTAAAAAAATACTTCAACCATGAAAAAAACTGAAAGAAATAAATGAAAAAATCTCACTAACTACAAAAATACTCAACCGATTGAGACTCTTTTGCTTCCTCATAGAGGAAGCTCTGTGATAGGCTCGAAAACGAGATTTTGAACCAGACCTCGTAGGACAATTTGGTTTACATATTTGTAAACTTGATTGAATTCTCAACAAATGTCCGTATGTATGTATGTGTGTGTGTGTGTGTGGTGGTGTGTGTGTGTGTGTTGTGTGTGTGTGTGTGTGTGTGTGTGTGTGTGTGTGTGTGTGTGTGTGTGTGTGCGTGTGTCCGAGGCAAAATCTTGAAAATGTTACGGTGGATTTTACAAATTTCAATTGCATTCATTGTCGTTTGTAGTATTAATGAGGCCAGAAAAAGTTTTTTGGCAATAGACGGGAAAAAAATTTTTTTTTGAAATTTTTTGAAATTTTTTTTCGTAAATTTGAAAAAAAAAAATTTTTTTTCATTTTTTCACGTATGAATGCCGGAATTTCCACTATTTTTTTGTGTCGTCATGAAAGCAGAGCAGCTAAGCTTAAATTCAAGATCAAAAGATAGAGATTCACCAAATATTATGAAAATTAACGACTCGAAATGAACCCTACTTATTAATTAAAATTAATTTTTTTTATGTATAAATGAAGGAATTTGTATACCTTTTATTCGGTATAATGTAAGAGGAGCAGCCAATCTTTAATTTAAGACCAAAAACGTAGAGATTCATGGAATATAAAAAAAGTTAGAACTCAAAACAACAAGTCTTTTTTTGCTCCTTTATAGAGCAAAAGCGGACGTCTGGATCCAGTGTACCTTTGAACGGAGACACGTAGCGTGAAATTGAGCAAGGAAAACTTTTACAAGGGAATCTTTTACAAAATTATAGAGATCTCTAAGTTTTTTATAGTTCTGGACACAAAAATGAAATACAAATTTATCTTTCAACAATCAGACCCCTTCATTAATATCATTTTTTATGAGGAAGCTATTTGCCAATAAATTGGCAGCGGTTTTTTCTTTTTTATAAGAATGAAGTCAAAAGAAGTAATTTAATAATAAGACCTCAATGATCATCGCAGGCTCACTGCGGGCGTAAAAAAAGCGGAAAGTGATTCTAGCGCAGCAAAAACACTCAAATTGATATTGTTTATAAATAGGAGTAGAGCATAATTCACGAGTGAGAAGACTTATTTCAAGTCCTCGCATATACATTGCACTTATAAAGAGGAAATTGTGCGCCTGTATCAATGCAATTTTTCATCACGATTTTGGTGTCGTTTTAATGTCTGGCGAGGGCCTCTACGTATCGACTGCGTAAAACTAGTTGACGTTGGAGGGGGAAAAATTGCCAAGGAGCTATTACAATTGCGTTTAGTCTCTTCGCTAATTTACGAGTAATGCGTTTAGTCATTAGCGAAGAGTGTTTGCAGATAATACAAGTAGAAAAGTATAGACCTCTACCTGAAATCGAGATATAGTGTTAGCTACTCGAGTCATACAACCTCTAATATTTTCGCGTCGTGTATCGTGTAAATTCATGGTGAATATCTATAATCAATCGATTGATAAAAAGTAGAGAAAACCAAGAAAGGTATTATACTTTTTGTGCATACGATTGTATTTTTTAAACGATTGCTTTATCAAACCTTATTTTTATGAAGGGTGAAGGAAGAGCTGAATAATACTTGGCGAGATGCAGGTGACGATGATATTTTTCATTCGATTGACTCTTATGCAAAGTAAAAAACTTTGAATCATTCGCGATTCATAAATCATCAGTGAGTTTAATGATTTGATTTATGTTCCGTATTTCTACCATCCGAAATTATTATATAATTTTAATTTTAGGCAAATCACACGAATGAGGTTATGTCATTACAGGAACAGTTAGATGATGAAATATTCATAGATTCGAAGTGCAGAGACGTTAAACCCGAACTGACATCTCTATCAACAATCGTCTGTAAAACTGAGTATCAAAGTAGTCCATCGATTGTGAAACTAGAAAATGAGAATCAAATAGATGATATAAATGAAAATATATTTATTGATATTGAGTGCGAAAATGTTCAGCTTAAACCGACATTTTATCAACAACCATTTGCAAGTCTGAGCATAAAAACACTGAATCTATTGTGAAAAAAGAAGACGAAAAACAGACCAATGTCTTGAACAAAAATATAGCCATTGATTTAGAGTACAAAAAATTAAACTTGAACCAACTTCTTTATCGACAATTGTTTGCAAGTCTAAGTATCAAAATTTTGAACCTATTGTGAAAATAGAAAACGGAAATGAAACCAATAACATAAAAGGTAATATCTTCATTGATTTTGAGTGCAAGGATATTAAAACTGCATCTGAAATGAAGTCTTTATCGACGAACATTTGCAATGCGGACTATAAAAGCTCTGAATCTAATAAGAAAAAAGAAAAGGAAAATTCAACCAATTACATGGACGAAAAAAGTCTAATAATTTTGATCAAAAAGGGATATAATTACAATAATAATTGTCATTTGAAGTAAACGGACGTTTGAAACTATCCGAATATGAGAAGTTAAATAAGTTTGCAAAAATTGTTGAACAAAAATCATCATTGCAATCAAAAATGTGTCGAAAACGATATACAGCAAAAGCAAGTCTAAAAAATCATATCAATGCGAAAGATAAAAGCATTAGTTCGTATGAATCTGAAATATGTAATGAATCATATTTCTGTAAAAAACTCAAAATTCATTCAAAAGAGATGCATGATAGTAGCAAGCTCTTTACGTGTGACATTTGTTGTAAAACATTTGGACAAAAATTTAATCTTTATACTCATAAATTCAGTACACAATCGAAGCAAACTCTTTGAATGTGACAGTTGTCAAAAATCATTTAAAGCAAAAAATGGCCTAAAATATCACCTGAATGCAGTACATGATCGCAACAAACCCTTCGAATGTGAAATCTGTCAAAAATCATTCGGATACAAATATACCCTTATAGATCACATTGATATCGTACATAATCGGATCAAACCCTTCGAATGTGATATTTGTCATAAAGCTTTTGGACAAAGATGTAACCTCAATACTCACGTTAATGCAGTACATGATCGTACCAAACCCACGAATGTGAGATTTGTCACAAGCCATTTTCAAACAAGCGTGACATGAATAGACACATAAATACAGTTCATGCTCGTATCAAACCCTTTGTATGTGAGATTTGCCACAAAGCATTTGGACACCAGGCAGCTTTAAAACATCACATTAAGGATGTACATATTCTTAGCAAAGCCTTCGAGTGTGATATTTGTCATAAATCATGTGTTCGCAAGGCTGACCTTAGCAGACACATAAAAACGGTACATGATCGTATCAAACCTTTTGAATGTAATATTTGTCACAGATTATTTGGAAATATAAGTCACCTTAACAGGCACACAGATTTGGTTCATGAACGCAACAAATCTTTCGAATGTGATGTTTGTCACAAATTCTTTGGACAAAAAAATCATCTCAAAACTCATAAATGCAGTTCATTATGGTAAAAAACCCTTTGGTTGCGAATTTTGTCAAAAATCATTTTCATTCAAGGCTCCCCTCAAAGCTCACGTTCTGAAAGTACATTTCGGAGTACACTCCAAAATCGTGAGATTAGTCTGAAGAAATTTCAACGCAACGAAAACGTGTACATTGTACAATCAAATGAGTTATGTACGTAATTGTAAAAAATCTTTTTCGTAATTAATATTTTTTTAATTTAATGAAGAGCAATAAAATATTTTAAGCTGTTATAAATTTTTTGAAAAACCTTCTACTCACCTTTCTCACAGTAACTAAATTATAAATAATTCTCTAGTATCTACTACCTGTCGGTAAGCTCATAGAAAATCCTTATCTTGAAGCAAGAATTATTGCAAAACTTTACTCGCTGATCCCTTCAAATACTTCCCTTACACGCAGAAATTTCAACAGCTTGAATGGTAGATAAAAAGTTCTGCGAGTTGTAACAATTCAGTCTATATGTACCCAATGATCGAAAGGCATTATGTTACAATAATTGCTCGACTTTGAAATATTATAAAAATGCACAACACATAAATTTGTATTACATATGTGTGGATGATTTTCATTCATTTGTGAATGGTCTATCGTCCTTTCATGGTTAACGCTAGTATTTAAAAACTCATTGACAAAGAGCTTCCTCCTAAAACAATTCAATTCTGAGAAAAAACCAGAAATACTAAAATTTCCAAAAAAATTTAAAAAGAAGTGATATATATTTTTAACATGAAACTTTTGTTGGTTGAATTAAAGTTTAATATCCTTTGTCATAATCACTGTGCAAATTTTAATCATTACTCCAATCGTATCGATAAAACTAAAGAAATAAGAAAAAAATTTTTTTTCGATCATTATAAAACAAAAAGACGATCTATTCAGTCGCAGCCTCGAGTCTTCGTTGATATTACTCGCTTCGATTACAGAGTAGTGCTGTACACGCGCGTGTATAATGCCGAGAAGCAAACTTTGTCTCGCGCTTATTCGTGCTCTACCGATATAGCCGCAGAGCCATGCGATCTATATAGGAACAATATCTCCGCGCGTATACACACTGCGCAGCACTCACGAAGATTATAATATAAGCACACTCGCACACGCGTACATACGCGCGCAGCATTAGATGTATAGGATTGCAAAGTAGTTTCGGGAGGCCGAAAGTTTTACGATTACTCAAAACTTTTATTAGTTATCATCTCGAGTGATTTCTGGCTTCCGGTAAATATTTGCCTTTTCGCTCTCTTATCTCTCCTCCTCTTTGTCTCGATACATTGCATGTGTAGCGCGCGCACGCGTTGGGGCTAGCCGATGAATTTACGCGATGTATATATCTTGCAACTGCAACTGTACGGAGAATACAATTCGTACAATAAAAGAAACGACAGAAAAAAAGAAAAAAAAGAGTTAAAAAAGGGTAAAAAACGAGTGACACTCGAGAAGTCATACGCGCACAAAAGAAAAATACAAAGTAAGCAAGACGTGTCTGGGCGACGACGACGATTCTCGCAGCAGCAGCAGCAGTAGCAGCATACACGAAGCAGAAAAAAGAGAGAGATAGAGAAGAAAAAAAAGTAAGCGGCAGAGCTCTCTATATATAAATGACATATATATAATGTGTATGTGTGAGAGAGATAGGAATAGGTTCACTCACCCTTCTCCAGCGGTGCCCTCTTGTACTTTTCGAGCCTCTTCACGGCTATTGCCTCGAGTCGGACCCGCGCGGCCGGATACTCCTTCAGCACGTCCCACATGTCCTTCTTGCTCAGCACGAAGAGATCGGAGTAGCCGACCGACCTGACGCTGGCTGTTCTCCGGTTACCTGCGTCGATTTAGCGATTTATCGGTTATTATTGGGGGCCTCAGCGCGAAAGCCGCTCGCTCGAGCTCAAGGTGCGTTTCTTTTCTTTTTTTTTTTACTTTTTTTAATTAATTAACATCTCATTTTTTTCAGTTTTTGTTTAAGAGATCAAAAAAATCTACCAATCGTTATAAATAAATATTATGTGAAGCACAATTTTTTATGTATCAAACAGCGATAAAAATAATTGTTGTGTAGTACAATAATGTTTCTGTTGTGTTGAATTGTGGTGTGTATATGTGTGTAGTATATTCACGGATTTTCCTATGGCTTTTTAGATCAAAATTTATAATTACGATTTTTGGGTCCAGGGAAAACATACTACGTATATTATTATACTCTTTTCAAACTATAGTGTTCTAAAATTACTCTAGTTATACTCTCAAAAAATTTCGAAAAAAGTAACACAAATAATTATATTTACCTTACACCCCTAAAAAGTCTAATTTCATCCAATCAACTGTAAATTCTGAAATTTTAAACAACAATACTCTCCTTCTCGTCTAATGCGGTTTCAAAGGCGATCGAGGATGGTTGGATTTAAAAAAACTTGCAATTTCTGCCTCGTCGCGCAAAACGCTCTCTGCACTCTATGCAATTGGCGCTATATAGAGTCGGTGAGATATTCAGCCGCGCGCGCGTGCATGTATATTCGATAGGCTCAGCGCTGGTTCTTTTTATCGATTACAGCTCATTCGCCGATGTTTTCTTCGGTAAAAGGCGGCGGGCACGGGAGGAAAAACTTTAATAGCTGCGAGCGCTGATACGCTTGAAGTATATATATAACGCTCTCGGGACGAAGGAGAGAGAGAGAACGCCCGTAATCGAAAGTTACGAGCATGGCGCGCGTTATAGGGAGAGTGGAGCAAGGAAAGAAGAAGAGGAGAAAAAAAATTCGTCCGACTAAGTATATTTTGTGTGTGGCACTAGAAGTAGTAGTAGCACGAGCTAGAGCGAGAGAGCAAAAAAATTTTCTCTTAGCGAATTCACTACCGGGGCGCAGGGTCGAGAGGGTGCAGCAGCTGGTAATTAACGTTTCAAATTGAGAAATTCAGATGGAAATTGTGCTTGTCGTGGTATATTAATTATATTTTCGGTCAAACTATTCGTGGGCTACGGGTTTTTGCGGTGTCTATTTTTTAATTGAAAATACGTACGTTAAGATTAATCTAAATTATATTCACAGTAACTTTCGTCTATACAAAACAAACAAAAACACCCGACCTGTTCTTTAGAATATATCAACTCTGTTAATTAATTCTATGTTCAATTTGCTCGTTCATATCGTACCTCTCAAATACTATTTATTTGTTTTTTCATCATCATCAGTGCTAAGTGCAAATTACGATTTAAATTGCAATTGATAATAGTGAAAATGTACAATATTTTGTCGTCAAATTGATGATTCTTCTATTCTATTAACATTCGTCTATTCATTAATATACATCGTGCTCTTTCAACTGTATTATGGTGAAAATGTGAGTTTTAAACTTGGAGCGTTTTCGTGTACAACTGAATCATAAAAGGCCAACTGTATTATTTAATGCGTCGTTCGGAGTTGGCAAATTAATTTTACCGTCGTAATTCAACATACGCGGCCAGATACATATATTTTATTTAATAAAACGACTCACGCGTTTCAAACGCAAGCGCAGCGGCATATCGAACTTTTGCTTAATATACAATGTTATCACATATGTTTCATAATATAAAAACTTTTGGCGAATTTCTAGAAAATCATCATGAAAAAATTACACACTTTTTTAAAAAATTTTTTTTTTAATAATTACAAGAGAAATTGTATTAATTTAATCTGAAAAAATTTTAATATCAAGAACACTCATTACGTTTGAAATACGAAAGAGAATATAGGTGGTGAGAGATGTGCATTTTTAAAAAAAGGTTACTTATGCATATGCAACGTTTCCAAAAATTATTAACATGTAAGTGGAAAAAGTAGATTGCATGAATAAGTCAAGAAATCACATGAATTTTCGTAAAGAGTCGAGTTTTGCAACGTTACGACGCAACAGATTAAAATACGAAACCGAATAATGAAATTTTTAGATAAATATTTTTATCTCGTTTGCTTCCGAAACACAGGAAGCAGCTTCGGTAGCACTTTTGAATTAATGAACATAGGCACATATTTACATTACGTAATTATGATTCTCAAATGTATCTAATGCCTCAGAGATAAAGTACAAAAGATATTATGCAAATTGAATGAAAAACTTTTAACGTTGACATAATGGAACACTGGCTTTTTCCAGAAATTTAATTTGAAAATTGCTTCTATTCTTGATTTCTTACTCTACTTTTGAATTGCACTTTCAACTACGCCATTGACACAGTGAGTGTACGTGAAAAAAAAAAGAAAAAGAAGTTTAATTTCCTCATGAATATTTGCATCTTATAATAAATTGAGAGGTACTGATCCATTACTTTTCATGTTACGAGCATGCCCTACGTAACAAAATATTTTTTTACAGGTTTCTATCTATATATAGCTATTGTCCATGCATATAGATGTCGAGACTACGTCAGTAAAGAATGAGAAATATAGGTGGTAAGTGCGCGTTGAAAAAAAAAGAAGAAAAAAGTAGGTGTAAGGGAAACTTTTCCCTCGCTTCTAATATTCATTTGTTCAATACATAATTTAATAGACAAGGCTAATCGACACTATCAAGCAGAGTATATATTATAAGAGATTGTTAGAGCAGAGTAATATACAATATACATGATTCAAACGAACTTGAGAGTCGAAATAGTTTTTTGGACATTACGTAATACATGAGCGAGACAAGATAAAAAGAAGGAGGCTCATACTTGTTGTGTGTCTGTGTCAGTAGCAGTAGTAGTAGTAGTTGCAGTAATAGTACGACGTGTTCGTGAAAAAGCTACGTGTAAATAGCAAATAGGAATTTTTCATGTGGGTAGTACCGTGCATCTTTTTTTTTGCAGACATTACAAAATCACCTGCGTATTATGCACTATGTATAATAGCTACTATATTGCAATGCCATAAAGTCAAAGCTAATGGTGGTAGTAGACATATAAAGGTCAAAAGTGTAAACGTAGCGAACGAGCAGCGCAATTGCCCGGGCCCTTTTGCACTTGCTTACGAGCCGAAACGGAACTATCATATATAAGTGAGCGGCAGTGTAAGCAGCGTATGCTGTGTTTTTTTTTTCACCTCTCGCTCGCGAGCTTTGATTTCACACGCGATAAATTTCAATGTTCGTGAAGGATTTCGCGTCGCTGCTCGTCAGACACGTTTTTTTTTTTTTTTTTTTTATTTATTTTTCATGACTAGTTATGTTTATTTTACTTGTATAACTAAAGTAATCGATGGGTTTTTATTCAGGGTATAATTTTTGGCTCGCATACAAGATATATAAAAGGATCGATCGTGTGGGTGGGTGGGCACAATACGTTCTAATGTTGACAAAGGACAAGGCTACGTTTGTGTTTGCGGAATGAGCAATTGAATTAATTGATCCCGAATAATGGGCTTTTGCGTCGAACACAGGGTATATACATAGGCGATAAGGGATTTGGACGGTGTAACTGCACAAATGGAACAGAGAGCGGAGAGACAATAGCTTCTACGATAAGAGAAGGAAGGAAAAAAAAGAACGAGTAGTTTTTTTTTGCTTTGCTTTTCAATTAGACCCGCTGCGAACGTATCGGTCGAAATGGATAGTTTTTCAGTTGTAAAAAATGAAAAAAAAAGATTGAGAACGAGTTTCGGGCTGATGACTCTATTTAAAAGTAAAAAAATAAAATGTACCTGACTAGATTTCCACCTGAACATGCGTCTGGAATTTCAAGCAGGCGTGTATGTGTGTATGTGCTTGCGCGCAAGCTCCGAAATCCGTCTAAATTTTCCTTTTTTTTTACTTGCTTACTTGTGCGCACGCGAGCTAGAATTTTGCAGGCTGAAAAATCCGTATAAATCTCGGGAAGGTGGATTTGTTTGTGTTGCCTGTTGGATTTTCTCCCCTGAGCTTTTCCGAAGATAGATTTTTGAGCCCGGCAATTTCTATTCGACAATTCCACCGTGCGCTTGAGCGGCCGGAGTTTGTCGGCAATCCAGTCAGGTAATTTCATGTCGGAAACGAAAAAAAAAAAATTAAATAAAACAAAAGGCAAGAAAAGAAAAATAAAGGAGAATTAGGTGTCTTCGCGTTAAAGCCGCAGTGCAAAAGCCATGGGTGTTTCGGTAGGTCTCGCACATATATAAATGTAAATGAGGCACATCAGAGCGTATCTCTCGTCGAGCTTTGCGGGTATTTTCGTAGGGGTTTTCGAAAAAATCCTCCGAAAATTCAAGCCGCGAAACCCAATCTCTTAGTCGGATATAAAACAATACCGCAGTATATAACGTAAGTGTGACTGTTTGTGAGTGTACGTGTTTATATGTATGTGTGTTATATGTATCGTGCGTGTGTGAGTACCGCCGCGCGGAGCAATTTATATAGTAAAGTCGAGCGACTGGCGTGCGTCACTCGTTTTCTATGTATACACATATATCCATGCGCACACGTTGTATTTCCAATTCAATTGCCAGCGAGCGCGCAAGACCTTAATATATAGCCCCAGAAAGAGCAGCCGCTAATTTCCCCGACGGCGCGTAGAGTAGTAGTAGTAGTTGGTAGTAGTAGTATAAGCGAAAACTTGGGTTTTGGCTTCGTATACGCGTGAGAACTACGCAAACGCGAATGGAGAGAGAGTTATATTCTAACGTCTCGCGTCTCGGGTTTTGCGCCACTATACGTATACGTTAGTACACGTATTGGCCTGCGTCCACTTTGCCCAATGATAAAAAAAATAACAACTCAATAAACAAATTTAATTATATTCACCGCGTGTATTGACGGAGTGAATTATATCGGATGTATCATTTTGGGGGGAGGAGCTTTTTTCAGTGTGTGTATGTTTTTTTTTACCATAAATGCAATCGCGCGGTATATCGAAGTGGTGATCGAATTCTTTAGCGCGATGAATGATACTTGTGAGTGATGAATGGTCGATGGATGATGATTTTTATTTTTTTAGGTGAATGAAAATTGACTGTGATGACTTTTTTTCGCATGCAAATAAAAAGTATGAGCGAAAGCGTGTTCGATTCGAGTTGAAATCAATTAATTTCATGCGCAGATCAATTATTCGAGTGAGTTTTTTTCGTTTATTGTACTAATTAATTTATTGATAGAAACATCTTGCAAAACGAAATTGAATAACAAGTAGTAATCAAGCTGTTGGGAAAACAGACGGTACAAAATATATCATTATTAAACGTGTATTGAACTAGACAAGGAGATCAGGATTTGAATTTTCTCGGAGTATAAGCGAGTGCACAGAAATTTTATTAACTTGAAATCTAATAATAAAACTTCGATAAGAAATCTTCTCTTTTATAGCAGATTGCTCAAGAGGCCCACAGTGGGGGTTCGTTGAACGCATCATCAGGACGGCACAATGGAAAAAGCTGTTAAGTTTTTTTTTTGTTCAAGTACACAGAGGTATCATAAAGCAAATACTTAAACGAGTATCGTGAGGACGTAACGAGCAAAATTGGGTGATATTATGATCATACTAGTAATAAATTAAGTATTAATCGAGGTGAAGTATAAGCTTGATAATATAAATTGAATAATTACTGTACATAAAATACGAAAGAGATATATCTAGATATTATGTAATGTAAAATATTGATTGAATAGTAATGAAAAAAATGAAGGATTACTGAGATTGATAAAAGTGTTAGATTAAAAGGTGCTTGCAAAAGTTGTCTCTAATATTGATACATAAGTAGATCATAGCGATATATAAGAAAAAAATATATCAAATGAAGAATGCTATTAAAATTGGCGTTCATATTCTATTTTGCAATTTAATTTTAATAAAGAAAGAAATGAATTTTTTGAGAAAACGATTAAATATGATAAAAAAAGTCAAGGCGCATACACACACATTATTATTGTTTTTTTTTTTTTTTTTTGATGGGCACGATTATTATATCGATGATATAAACAAACGAGAGGCGCTTGCTCGGCGCGGGATCTCGGGCATATATGTTTGTAAATTAATTGTTGCATGAAATTTCATGAAAAGCATATGGCCACCGTTATAATAATCACGCCGCTATTATCTCTCCCTCGCTATCGCAATCCCCCTCTTTTCCGTGCGGCGGCGGCGGCGGTCGGTTGGATGGTTGCGTGGATGGTTTTTTCTTAATTTTTTTTTTCTCTTTCTAAATCTCTCTCGGATCTCGCTTGGAATATTTACCGCACTCTTTACCTGCAGTCCCCATATTGAGTATGCTGATCTCGCCGAAGTACGAGCCGGCCTTGAGGGTCGCGAGCACGGTCTTGCCGTTGTCGGCGACCACCTGCAGCCTGCCACGATTCACTATGTACATCTCCTTGCCGACTTCGCCTGCACACACAAAAAAAAGCAAAAAATTAACACAGATAATTCAAAATTGTGAATCGGATTATCGATTGCGATATATATACGCGATCCGATCGGATCGGTATTAATACGCTTGACGATGTGTGTCTGTATGCGCGCGTGTAATTTGTAGAGAGAGAGACAGAGACAGAGAGCTGGGATTACACACGCGACGGCGAATTTCAGGCACTCGTGGATTCTCTATGACGTCGTGGCGATGTTGGTGGTGATGGTACGCACACACAAACGCCCAACCGACGTATATGATACATTCGAACGCGTATCGAGTTATACGCGCCTGAATTCACCGGAGAATTTCATTTCGACTCGCGAGCACAAAGGGACTACTGCTGCGTGTGCCCGATAGTGTACATACAGATATATACCAATATACACACATAGGCACACATCGTGACGCACGCAGAGTTCCGATTGTCGAATCTATGTGTACAAGATTCGAGAGCTCTGCGCGATGACAGCAGCAGCAGCAGCAGCGTCACGGCACGGCAGCACCGGCGCGCAAGCTAATCAAGTAGTAATGCCAAGCGAATAGTCAGACTCGGCTCTGTGCCTGATATATACGTAACGTAATCCGTGTATAGTACGAAAATCATTGTAAAGCAGTACGAGAGGAGAAACAAAAAATGTTTCTATGTGTGCGCGAAGATGCGCGTACGGTATCAGCGAAGTATAGTGACCCAAGCGTTACACGTATACGACTATACGTATTATATAACGGCAGCGGTAGCAGCGTTTATCCCGCGAGCTATCTGCGCCGAGGCCGAAATGTATTATACATGTCGAGCGTATGTTTCGGATCTCCTACGCGCGCACTGCTGCAGCTCGTCGTGTAGCCTCGCGGGCACGCGTGCTAACGTTCATGCGAGAATACATGTATAACGCGACAGTTTAAAAGTCGACTCGAGATGTGTTTTCTCTTTCGCGTATATATACGGATGGAAGAATTGCCGGTGCTACAAATGGGGTTAGGACGACGTTTCAGTGTCTGTACTCGGGCTAAGGTAAAATAATAAAAAAAGAAGGAGAAGAAAGAAGAAAGTAGAGAGGAAAGAAAGAGGGCCGGGGATATGACGTTTTAGCAAAACGCTTATATAAATGTATATACGTATATAAAAAAGCTCAAAAACAAGAGGAAAAAAGGGAGAGAATAGAGGGCGAACAGGAAATGTTTTTCCCTTACTCACCGCGCACATACGCCGGCGCGCGCGCGCGAAAGAGCATAAGATGATCCGCGCACACGTAGATCATACATACACTCGCAGGGAGAGTGGCTGTACATATATTTATTTTTGCAAGTCGTATACACATCTGTATCCGATCTCCATGAGAGAGCCCAAGCGAAATTCTTTGACGTCTTATATATTATCGAACGACAAAAGCTCTTCGTGCTGCCTTCGCCTCGGTATAATATCGAGAGAGAGAGAGAGAGAGAGAGGCAAAAAATCGCTGGTGTAGTAGGGAAGTAAGAGGGAGGGAAAGAGAACGGAGAGAGGAGCTTCTAGATTACGATATAAAGAAAAATGCAAAAGAATGAGAGAGGTTGAGCGAGTATATATTGAGACTCGAAGATAAAAAAAAAGAAGAGAAGAGGAAAGAAGAAGAAAAGAGTGGCTTTTCGGCAGGTTTACGCTTTGGCTTTCAGCTCACGTAAAAGTGCGCTGCTGTTACTGCAGTACCGCGTGCGCTGCTCTCTCTCGCTCTCCTCTATTTCGATTGTTCTTCATTGTCAGAATGAAAGAAGTAAGAGGAGGAAAAAAATATACGAGGGAAAGAGGGAGAGAGAGAAAGGAAAAGAAATCGAAGATACGTCTTACCTTTCCGGCATATGTAGTCGCCAGGTGAAAAGAGCACTGGGCGCAGCCTCAATACCAGCTCGCACAGAAAACCAGCCTCCGTGTTCTGGAATATCTCGACCCTCTTGAGCGTGTCCAAGTGTACGTTTATCGCTATTTCCGCTTTCAGTTTGTCTGCGACCAATCGAGAACAGAGAGTAAAGAGAATTAAAAAAAAAAGATAATTTATAAACATTATTATATTTCAATGGAAGTGCTCTAGATTAGTATTGGCCTGATGACTAAAAAGTGTCCATTTAAAATGATTTAAAATATATAATTATTGATAGGTTTGTTATTATTGATTTTTACATTAAAACTATGTTTAAAGTATCAAGCGCAACTTTATATGCGATAATATCACTTTGAGCCTTCGCCGCTAGATGACGAATGCCTCTATATCTTTAAATCTGCAAACGGTAAAGTGAAAATAATTATATAATAGTGTCAGCTCCAGTTGCAGAATGCCCAGTACAGCAGGTGAACAATTTAACTGAATATAAATCTAAGCACGATTATGCTCGACCGCAGTAATACAGTCATTATGATTTTGTGCAAGAAACATTTTCGTCGATCAAAATGCCGTAAAATTTTGAAAAATTCTACCGCCTTAACAAGTATCATCGTAACTTATATTTATACATTCTAAATAGTTGAATAGACGGCGACGGAAAAATTTTTTTTCTCTCTCCTTTCATTTATCTTGCCGCTGCCGCCCGACTGAGTATTTGATTTGGTAGCGGGGCGCGTCGGCAACGGCGATCTTTCTCGCCGCGATTCACTCGCGAAGAAAACTTATATATATTTTTTCGCGCGATTCCTCTGTGTGTGGTTGTGCCGCTGCTGCTGCTATATACACTTTCCGCGTCAATGAGTGCACACGACCGCACAGCAGCAGTCTCGAGCTCTACACCTATTCCTATATATAAGCTCCTCGCGCGCGCGCGCCTAGCGATATCAAGAGCCAGAGGAGAGAATTGAGCGCTCGCTCGCCGGGTGAACGAAAAAAAAAAAAAAAAGAAGGAAGAAAGAAGAAAAAATACATAAAGTAGAAGAAGGAAAAAAAATGAGCGCCAGAGAGAGCTCGAAAAGAAAATGGGAAAATCGAATCTCGAGCGCGCGCGCGCGCATGGCACGGCACGGCACAGCAGCACCGCGCGAGAAGCTTTGTATACATTGTTCGTATTATATATAATATTATATATTATATTGCGCAGGACGTCGGCGAGCGAGCGCGAAATCTTTTCGGGAGCGTCGAGGTGAGAATATTTCACGGTGGAGGCAATAGCATAATATAATAGACACACATACAGAGAGAGAGAGAGAGAGGAGAGAGAGAGAGAGAGAGAGAGAGAGAGAGAAAGAAAGTTGCCTCGAAGAAAACGACTCGATATATCGGTATATCGAGCGCAACGAAGAAAAACGTCACACGCAGCGCGCGTTTAATCTCCCATTAAGTCGATTGGCAATTCTGCTGCTGCTATCTCGTTGCCTCGTAATTAATATGCGATTCGCAATCCGATTAAAGCGTCTACCCACCCCTTTGCGCGCATCCCAGCGCTCACACACACACGCCACACGAGTTCAATTAAACGAATGTTATTTACTTCGCTGCGCGCACGCGTTAAAGCAGTTTTATACAAAGCCTCTCGCTCACTCTCGCTCTGCATCGTCCATATAAACGCGCTCGAATCACGTAAGAATATTTACGCGCGCAAATATACACAGAAAATATTTCCATTTCGTGTTAAATGAGTGCTGGCCTCGGCCCACCTGTATGCTGTTTACTCGTTTTCTTGGTACAATGAGCATTCCATAACCGTAATATATATGCGAGCTTGTAATAATTAACGTCGCGCCCGCTTGGCAACTTACTGACTCGACGACGACGAAAAAAAAAGAGAAAAAAAATTATAAAAACACGCTCCTCTTTTTCTTTCTCTCTCTCTCTCCCTCTTCCCTTTTATTTTTCTTCGTTTTGTTTCTCATTCGACGCGAAAAAGCTTTTAAAATAAGTTTTTTTTTCGCACTGCTCGCTCTCGTCGCTTCTTATATACACGCGCGCACACACACGTAAATACATGGCACGCATACACATCGTATTCACGCATAGTTGTATTATGTTCGCGTCAATGTATACGCTACTCGGGCATATATAGCATATAGAATCTCTTCGCCGATCTCTTTTTCTCTAAGTGCCTTTTCACCCTTTATGCTCTCGCGCTTCGATGTCATTTTTTAACCCTCCCCTCTTTCTCTTTCTACACACATCTTTTTTCAACACCATATGACACAGCGTTTATATTGTGCGACGTTTTTGCAAGCTCGTTGTTAAATTTTCTCACCCGCGCGCATAATAAATCTGCCTTTTTTTCGGCGAGTCTGCGTGCGCGCTTTTAATTTCTTAACTTATCGAAACGTGACATTTTTTTGTTCAAGATCGAGCTTTCTCGCCTTCTCAAAATTGTCTAACGACAAAAAAGCTCCGACTCTTGACGACGAGAATTTCTTTTCCTCTCGCAAGGCGAGGAGAATAATAATCGTAACGCCGCCGGGTCGTTAGTTGCATTATGTACGGCGAAGAAAATAATATTTCGTCAGATTTATGATTACCGACGACTACAGCGACGAGAAATATAAAGAATAAAAGTTGATAACGCGTTAAACTTTATCTCGAAGAACGTCATTATGCTACTTTGCTCCATTTTTCCTTCTCTCTTTCTCTCTCTCTCTCTTTACGACGAGGAAAAGAAAGAATAATAAAAGAGTGTAAAATTAGTGCTTTTTACGCTGCGAAAGCGCGAGGGAGAGATAGAAAACGAAGTAAAATTGCAAATGTACGACGATCATAGCTCCACCGTGTTTCGTTGTTAAAAATATTATAAACGATGATCGCAAACGTATAAATTGCAGTAAATAAGTGACAAACCAAGGTGTGATTTATGCGCGCGCGATTATAATTTATGCTCGCGATATTAGATTTCTGCTTTTAGGCAATCGTATACCGCTACGCATAATATGTATAACTCGCGGCGTGATTTATTGCGCGCGTCGTGATTTCGGCGTACGCCGCGAATATAAGCCATACACCACACCAGCAGACACGCGGGTGAAATTACTATGATTAATCCATCGGCTTTGATTGAATTAAGAATTAAGAGAGCTAACACTCGAGCGCGCGAAAACGAGCCACGAAGCTTATATATATATATATATATTTATATATATATATAAGCTATATAAGCTATATATCGCGAATACACATGACATATGCGCTCGCGCGAGAACGAAACAAAAGGATTACCCATTCAAGAACTGGGATTAACAATAAGGGTCGTATACAATATACGTGTGCTCCAGTTTCGAACGAAATCGTAATAATAATGATCAAGCTAAAAATGAATCTCGAACCGCGACACGACGCTGACGACGCAGCTTTTATGCATCATCGTTGCGCGCAGCGGTTTACGGTTGATATATTTTTTTTTTTATTCATCGCGCACATCGAGAATATAATTTATAATACAGAGGGGAATATATACAGCGCGGAGATGGAAGGCGCATCTAATGAAATCCGAAGCGTGAAAAACGAGCCCGTATAAACGTTTGACGGTTTAAGTACTCGAAAATCGTTAATGTCGTCGCGTCTTCGAGAGAGATCTGATCACGGGTCGATCGTAAACGGCAGATCCCTCCTTCTTCTTTTTTATCGTGAATTTTTATCTCCGTACGTGTATATGCCACTGCAAAATGAGTTCTTTTGTTCTTTAGTGCGTGAAATAACCGCGAGCGGCAACGATACACGTGTGACGCTCCGCACCCGAGCGCCCCAGAGAGAGAGAGAGAGAGAGAGCACGTAATAAATGCCTGTCACGCTTATAAATATACAATTGTAAAGTGGGTCTCTCTCCTTTTTTTTTGTCTTTTCGGAGAAGGCTTTGCAAAGAGGATTTATGTAAGGGGCGCACAGAGCCACCACGATCCGCGCGTAAAATTGCACAGATAATTTTCTTTCTTTTTTTTTTGTACGCTTTTCGGCTGAATGATTTCACTGTGTTCATAACTCTCGTAATCGGAGTCAATCGTATATCATGAAATTTCGTATCATTTCTCTCTCTCCCTCTTTTTTTTTGTTTCTGTGCGAAGAGACACGAGCTGAATTCGCGAGTGGGCCTCTATCCATTAAATTGCGTCGAGCACTCGCTACGGGAAAATTTTACGACTCGCTCACGCGCGCATTCGAGCTTTCGTTGTTTACGCGCGCGTCCGCGCTCGAAGAGCGAAACAGACGGTATATAAAACGAAAAGGATTCCTCGCGGTGCGAAACGTATACGTGTTGTTCTTCGCGCAAAAATCTCTTTAGATGCTAATTTATACTTTGGGGAATAGCCGTATAAAAAAAATAACGAAAAGAAGAAGAGAAGACGTATAAAATATTTCCTGAACGCGGCACGCGCACAACATAGGTTAAAATGGACACTCGATGGGTCTACTATCGAAGCTTTTTTGAAAAATCTTTTTTTGTAATGTATTGCATTTTTGAAATGCTTATACTTTAGTATCACGTAGATACCTTTCACGATTTTTTGCAAATTTGCGCTGTGAATATACCGAAGCAGCTAACGCGGTTTAGTTTCTATGAAATAAATATAAAAACAGATTAAATTCATTTAATTTTCAATGATTAAGTTAATTAAATTAAAGTGAGTTTTAGATTTTTTCACTAGTAGATACCTATTTTTTAAAATAATTATATGTAATCTTGTGATTCGTGTCTGAAAATAATAATGATTTATTTGATTTGATTTTTTTTTCATCATTTTGGACAAGGTCTCATTTTCTTCGGAATTTCAATTTTCTTGCTAGATTCGCAGTTGCTCAACTCGCCTTTGCAGTTAATCGGTTTTAATTCGTCTGTATCCAGGCAAATGCGTACCTCTTGGATATACTGTTTGCCATCCTGTAATTTAAGGCCGTTTTTTAATCAATGAAATACGAAAATCAGTACTAAATTGTACACTTCATCTTTTTTTACAAACCATTTTCAGGCACTTGATGTACGAATTTTTTCCTTTTGGTTTTAGGGCCTTTTGAATTTTTTCTAAATAATACGAGTTACCCGGAATGATTCCGGCCTTAATTAGAAACTTTGAGGGCTGATATTTGTCTAAAAGTTCTATGGCTTTTTTGAAGTATTTTTGCGGGGTTTCCATGCCTTCTTTGTCAATTGAACAGGAGCCATGCGTGTTATATTCATGAATTAGGAAGTGTTCGTTATAATTCTTAGCCGGTCGACGGTACGATGGCCACTTTCTGTTTAGCAGAAGCTTGAAATCACGATTGTAATTCAAGACTTCGTTCATGCTTAGTCCTGCTGTATCAAGAATTTTCGGGTTGCCGAATGATTTTTGTGGCCACAAGCCATGAATGGTCCAATCGGTGTCTGATGATATTGACATTCAGTGCATTTTCTCTTTATCGCGTTCCTTACTCCGTTATCATTCCTTATGTTTCTTTCAGTCCAACAATTGGTCTGAGGCCACATTAACGCTAAACGGAAGAAGGTGTAATCTCGATCCCCATTCCCTACCTTGAAAAACTCTTTCAACTTCTCAAGGAAGTCCTCGTTTTTGTTACTTTGCAAATAAGTGTTTCAATAGTTATTATTGATAAATTCGTATGAAATTTTATCCTACTTACATTATTTCTCGACTTTGACAAGTAAAGAATATATCGCTGATGATTATGAAGAAGAAAATTGGAACTGAATCGCGTACTATCATCGTTATTACTTTTCAAAAGTATTTCTAAAATTGAAGGGGGCACATACACGTTAAAATTTGATTCATTTTTCATTTTATAACGGATTTGGCTTAACTACAAATTTTAAATTTTTTCGTTTTTGGTAATTATTTTTTTAATGCCTTAAAATGCCATAACTTTTAGTGTGAACCGTTTGAGCCATCGTGCAAAATTATGCTTAAGTGTTTGTGTAGAGTAACAAACGATTCTAATCACCTCAGCCAAGGTCTTGATCGTAACCATTGATGTTACAAAGAAGTTTACGCTACCGGGGTCCTGGGCAGCTCAATTGGTTCACTCTAAAGCTTACGGTAAAACGCAAAAAAAGAAAGATTCTACCTTAAGGTAATCTCAGTGGGAAATCAAAATTTAGGAATTTAAAAAAATGCAATGCAAAGAAAAGAATCTCACTCAAAAATGAAATGAAGAAAAATTCAATTCTAAGGTGTACGAGTCGTCAACTTGAATATTGGACTTAAAAAATCGAAACTTCCTAAAAATATCAGAATATTTTAGTCGAGTGCATTTATAAGCTAATATTTTATTATAAACGTGACTTTTTTTTATAAAAGTTGTACGTCATTCGGGGAATATAAAAATATTAAAACTATAATTGTTGGTTTTTCTACATTTTTTCCTCAAACATTATTCAGTTGAAGTAGAAAAAAAAATTCTTTTTTGCATAATTTGACGATTGAAAACTTTCATAAGTAGATCGACAAATAAAATTTACGGCAACATAATCATCATTGAATGTATTTTATAATTCCTTTTATGCGTATTTTTTTCCACTTACTGTTAACTTCAGTTTATTCAAATTTGTTTCATGTTTTCGAAATAAAAACGTTTTACTTCTGAATGCTGCCCCTTAACGATTATGTTTTTACATTTTTATCCCTCAAAATGACATTGCATATACAATAGACTCGAGATTTTCGAAATATTGGCCCTTGCATTATTATTGAACTCGACTATATTAGTAGTATAATTATACGTGCACGTATAATTTATTTTACACGATTATACATTCTCAATTTTCCTCATTCGTTTCACGGAATACCATTTTATGACACTTACTAACACGCTTACTTTATTTAGACTTTATTTCCTACGGTATGAGAACTTTAGATAATTTTCGAGAGTTACTCGTGAAAAATTGGCGAAAATAGGTATTTGCAATTGTAGACAAGGTTTAGACATCTGTCGTCGGGCTCTAAAACGTTTTGTTATTGTTAGTAGGCCATAATCGAGTGGTCTAATAGTCTGGAGCAAGGGATTATGTTAAAAAGATTTTTGCAACTTAAATTTATTAGTGCGGTTCTTGCGCTATATGAAGGCGATATATAGTCGTTTGTGCGAGCTCACAGCTTTACGAGCTGTTAAAGAGATATCAGAAGTTTGGCCGAGCCACGAGACGAACTTGGATTCTATGTAAAAAAAAATCGATGGTCTCTTCTTTTTATTACCATGCGCAGTGAGTAAAAAAATTAAAATGGTAACGTCTTAGATAACAAGATTTATGCCTGCTTAATGTACTAAGATCGTCATTTTGACGCGTAATATAGAAAAAAAATAATCTGAGACTGACCTGGCAAACAGCTGACGGCTTTCTCCTCGTCCGAGCACTTCTGCGTCAGCCAGAGATAATCGAACCACTTGATGACCTTGACTTGCAGATGATTCGGCACGCGTCTCATTCTCATGTAGGTCTTGACGCCGTCGAGTTTGGCTGCAACAGAGGAAAGGAGAAAGAGAGATAAGTATGAATTCCAGGTCGTTAGTCAAATCCACGCTTCATTGAATGATCATCGTCGCACAGACATATACATAAATCGCTGAATAATCGTCGAGTAATAAAAGCTTCGTCTCCCTTATTTTTTTTTGTTGCTCTCGCGCAAAGTTGCTTAGTTTCGCGGAAATTTCCGACGAACGAAAAAAAAAACTAGAGCCATATAGCGACCAAAGAGAGGACGCAGCGATGCGATTAAAGCGTTATATTTCGCTTTATATATATTATTATACATATATACTGGCGGGCTTTCATGCGCACACAGCTCGAGCTTCGCTTGGGTATAATCCATCATAATCCCCTTTTTTCCGTGTATATATACGAGGGATATTTTATATATATACATATGCGCGCAGGAGAGCGATGGGTACCATAAAGGTCCCGAACGATAAGGTGCAACGCGCGTGATTTAATAAATTATTCTCCGCAAACGACTCGCGCCGCTTGGTTTTATGTATACGCGCGTCGAGCTGGATGCGGCTGCTACGATCGACGCGCTTGGGCATCGCCGCGTGAAGGCGACCTATACCCTTTCGTATTTATATATCGATTTCACCTTTGTAATAAAAAAAAAACAGACTATATAAGCCGCTGAAAAGTGGCGGGCAATTCATCTTAAAATTACGCTTATATCGCAACGGTAAAGTTGCCTCCGATTTTCAATGAATATTTACGCATGCACTTTCAAGTCGGGTTATCGCACGAGTGCAGCGCGGCATATGCTCTCATCGACGTAAAAGGGTATTTCCGCGATCGAGAAAACACTCGAATACAAGAAAAAAGGGGGCGAGGGTGGGGGTTCGGAATAAAAACGTCTTGCGTTTCATGGGCTACTTAGCAGGAGTTTCCATTATTTTTATTAGTCTTAATAGCGATGTGCATATAGACACGAGTGTACATACATTTTATTGCGCGCACACCGAGGATAGCCGTTATACGCGCAGCTATCTCCGTAAGTATGACTCATTTCATTTTTTTGTTGTACCCTCCATCTCTTTTCTCGAGATAAATAATCTAAAAATTTATATCCCTAACGCTCGTTACTGTAAAGATCCGCAGGCAATTAACTACGGTATTTTACCGCGGCGAGTAATCCTTGATATCCGTATTATATAGCTCCTCTCTTTATAGTGCGGATCGAGATCTCGAGTAGAGGCAAAAAATGATTTGTACACAGGCGCGTATAAGAGCGCGAGCGAGGCAAATGGTGTTTGCGTACGACCCATGAGCAAACACTTATATCCATCAATTTTTATGATTTTTTTTTCCACGCGCAATCGTTTCTATTTATGCTATATAACGCATACCCGCGCGCGTGTGTGTGTGCTCGTAAAAAAAACTGCGCGCAGTGACAACCGGACTATCGCGCGCGCGCGCGGCGCTACTATTTTTTTTTTCTTTTCATTTTTTTTGTCGTCTTTCACGGTAAAACTCGCTGCGCGCGTGACAATATAGTTGATTCGCGCGCGGCGCGCCCGTATACGTATGCGCACGCACGATCGTCGCGCGGAGTTTTTAATTTCGTCAAACAATCAAATGCGCTTTATCGATACAATATACGCCTATCAGCGCGTGTCACGTATACGCGCGCGCGATTATAAAATATCCCTTTTTCTATTCATCGGAGAGACAGACACGGACGAATTTTTTTTTTTGCTTTTTCTTTTTATACATATTTTCCAAAAACATAGCCATTAGTCTTTCGAAATATACGCAAGCGTCAAAAGTTTTTGATTTTTTTTGGTTTTTTTTTTTTTTTTGTAATAACGGCGCGGCGCTTATTATCCTCCCCGGTGGCCACCACGCGCATCGCGCCGCGCGAGCGGACAAAAAAGTTTTTCACCGCCTGAAAACGGGGAATAAAGCCCCTGGGCCGACTCAGCATCGGCAGCTGGAGCTAGATTTAATCCTATTAGCCGCGCTTGGCGCGCGCAGCGAAGCTGTCAAAAAATCCATATCCTATTTTTCAAAGCTTCGATGCTGCTCGCGCGCATTTATGATTCCATTCCGCGAACTCGCATTGCGCGTATGCGTGCAGTTCACGCGAATGTAATATAGGTAGCTCAATCAATCTTGCGACGTTTCGCAGATCGTCGACGGCGATGCGTGTATGTATACCCAGATGAATCATCGCGCGTTTAAGATAGAACAGCGAGAATAATTAATTATCAGTTTCGCACCGGGCGCGACGTGTAGTACGTCGCGTCGTGACGATATACGATGAACAACAAAACATTTTTTTTTGTACGCTCACTTTGGTCGTTACAAATGGGAGCGAATATAGCTGCAACAAAAGGAAGCTCGTGTGTAAGGTGTGTGAAAAGGCTTCATTTTCTATCGCATATCGATACATATCGACGAAGAGGAAACGTGTCCATCGAGTCAAGTGAATACATATTACACTATTTTTCTCTCTTTTTCAGCTCTCTTCGCTCCTTCGCCACCGGAACTTTTGGGGTAAACGATTTGCCCATATATTGAGTATGGATCAATGAGAAAAAAAAACGCCAGTGAAATAACAAGACACGCGCCCTGTTTGCCCGATGCGCGGCACACACTTCTTTGTGATGCGTGCGTGTGCATGTGCCACGATGCGATAAAAAAAAAGAGGCAGCATGCTGCGCAGCGGAACACAGAGTCGGGCAAAAAAAAAGTAAAAAAGTAAAAAAAAAGTATGCATATAAAATGGTACATAAGCGAAGGCAGTTGGAATATATTTATATATTTTTATACGTGTGTGCGAACGTGTGTACCGCAGCGATATACGGAAATCGATCCTCTCGCACACATGCAGAGAGAAAGCAATTGACGAGTAGGTGGTTGACGATCAGATGAATGTGTGCATGCGCAAAGTGCATACCTCGATTTATACTATATAGTACAGATGAGCGTCGTTAGGAGAAATAGACCCGCGTGAAAAAAAGTATACATGTTGATATATTTTCAATGCAAAGTTATCTGTTTTTCGCAAGTGAGAAACGTTGAATTTACCATCAATTTTTGACGAAAAATTGTTAGTAGATGCAACGTTAAACTAGAGTGAACTTATCAGAGAAAAAAGTACTTTCTCTGGGAGTTTCAATTTCATAAGATAACCACAGTAATGCACTGGTTACGAGCTCCGAATTCAACCGCTAGATGTCATAATTGATTCTGAACGTGAAAAAATAAAGTTTGGTACCTATATTCCACGAAGGGACGAGGGGCCCATTCGGAGTATTACATTATTAAGAGAAATGTATATTATATGTATGTATATAAAAATAGATACCATTTACGTTTTTTCCTCCTTCTCGTTAAGGTATTACATCGGTAAAAGTGACTTTCATACGATTTTCTTGAAATTTGGAGGGTAGTTAGTTTTGTCCAACATAGGAATACTCTGCAAATTTCAAAAAAATCGACCGTGTAGTTTACGAGATATTGAATTTAAAAATTTTTAAATTAACATGGGCAAGATGGGAAAATTTCGACAAAGTCGCACAGAAAGAAAAGTTTTCATACGATTTTGATAAAAATTTAACTACAGGTACATTAGACCACAAGGAATACTGGGGCGAAAGATTCGGAAAATCGACCGTGCCGTTAATGAGTAATCAGCTTCGAAAGGGTTCGCGATTGGCCGCTGCGTGCACACGGACACGCTCGGACATGCTTGTGTGGCACACGGATACGCCGAGCATGCTTGTGTGGTATAGTCACCCATGAAATTTTGAGACTGTACCTCGTGCGCGCGCAATGTTACTCGCACGAAGCATGTGGTATAACTTTTGGCTTTGATTGTAGCCGATGTAATACCTTAACTCAAAAAAATCACCCAAAAATATTTATATCCAGTGCCATCGTCGGCTTTAACTATTTCACGAAACGCACGAGTACACACACACACACACACTAGCGCGAATCGCTCTTCAAAAAACTGGCGCGCAACTATAATAATCGTCGTTTACCGACAAAAATATTAAAACGTTTTCGCGCGCACGAGACAATAATAACCACGCGCCGCGCCGCGTGCAGACGACTGTATTTATTGTTTAAAATGGCTCGTGCACGCGTGCCCGCGTTGTAATAGTAGTGCACGACGGTCACTATAACGCGCCGCGGAGCTATTACTACTGTATACGTACACTGCACAGCCGGCACGTGCAGCGGCGTCGCTTTTAATGGTCGCGCGGGGAGAGGTTCGCTGCCACCGCTGCACGCAGCAGTGAATCTTCAAACTTTACAGTCGTGTGCATTATTATTGTGCCGTGCGTGCGGCCGCGTATAAAGGTGTGGTATCGCTTCGCGCGCGCGCGAGAGGCGATTGCGCCCGCACACTCGCAGCTTTATATCGTGCCCATATATATATATATATATATATATATATATATATAGCAACATCGCAGAGAGAACGAGATGTATTATATGGCTCACGCTGCAGCGCAAATTTTATTGGTATAAATTCGAGTACTGACTCCCCACGCGCTTACACGAGTCCAAAGTGCCAATCGGGCAGCTGCTTTTACATATAAATGTTTGAATCGCAAAACTTAATTGTGTATACTCCGCGCGTGAACCCTTTGCCGCGAGTATCATACATAAAACGTGAAAGCTTTTTGCTTTATACATTTGAATTTGCGCTTACATCAGCTTATTTGCGCGATCAGCGCCAAAGTTTCAATTGACCTACGTAAATGATATATATTATACGAGCTTTGGAGCTCTCGGCGTTTTCAGTGCCTATACACGTGGCGATTTTCTATTACCATTAAGCGATTTTGCACACGGGTCAATATTAGACCAGCTCCTTGATGAGTTGATAAAATCGATTTCTCTCGAAACCCGTGTCGGACTCCCGTAGTCCGAGCGAGTAACTTCTCTTATATATATATATTCTCCCTTACTACTCGCTCTTATATCCTCCTGCTTCTTTTCTTTTCTTTCCTTTTCTCTGTGCGCGTCGCGCTGGGAATTAAGCCGTTCTCCGGTCAATCTACTCGAAGAATCTACAACGAGAGAAGAGAGAGAATGAGAATCGGCGATTTATACGCTTGTATATCTATATACCGCGCGCACTGCAGTCGCGCTCGTATAAAGAGAAGAAGAGCCGTCGCGTCGACACGATGAGTAAAGCTGCAAAAGCGAAAGGAGAGCCTTGCGGGCGTTGTATATAGATATATAATATCTATAATAGGAGCCCTGAGTAACTTCGAAGCACCTCTACCTATATATATATATATACCTTCTTCTGGCTTCGCGTTTACAATTTCGAGCTGCCGCCGCTGCTGCAGCCGAGCGCTTATACAGATAGTAATGGTCAAGGTGAGACTCGACGCCGCTGCCAAGCTCCAACTTCCTGTATATATATACAGTCGAGCTGGGGCAAAGTGTATTAAATCGAATGATAATGAAGCCCTTCTAATTTATCGCAAAGTTTGTGCTTTCGCCCCCTCATCCCACCGGGCTGCTGCTCCCGCTAACTTTTTGCAGGCGTAGTCGTGTTATACTTACTTTATGTACTCTTGCTTACTTCTTGGCTATTAAGGACTACTCATATTTCTATACGTACAAAAAAAACTTGTTTCTCCGTTACACAAGCGAATTACCCTCCTTCTCTCACCCCAGCCTCGTTTTTGCATTTCATGAGCGCGCCCGCGATACATTTGAAAGTATAAAAATGTCCTTTGCACGGCGGCCGGGGCTCGTAAATAGCGGGACTAAGTGAAGCTCGTTTTGCCCAATGAACTTTTCGGTCGTCGTCGTCGTCGTCGTCGCTGCGCGGGTTTAAAAAGTTTTCCTCGATTGAGAGAGAAAGATACAGATACTACACGAGGAACATTATTATACACCTCGAGCCCGTCCGTAATAGTTAACGCGCGCGGAGCTTTTACAATGTAAATTTGCCTTGGTTTGCGCACATAACTCGTCGTTTTATTTTTATACGACCTCATCCCCCCCTATTTTTGTTTCGTAAAATACACAGCGGGAGTAGCTGCGGCAGCGGCGATGTACAAAGTGTAAGACGTACTCCAAGTTTTGCGAAAGTGCGTCCGTTACACAAGGTATATGTACTCACAAGAGCTTTTCACTCGCGAGCGAGACACAATTAAAACTTGTGCCGTACTGGCTATATGTAATACGCGCGTCTACGTCGTCGATGTCGTTCGAACGTGCATGGATTACGCCTGCGCGCATATATATAAGCCATATAAAACTCCGCGTACTGTATATATATGCATGCATGACGCGCGCGCGTCGGCCGATGTTTCAAAACTATATACCACTATACTTTTTCAATCGAGAATGTGCGTTCGCGCGGTATCAGACGCTCTTTTTTTGGTTGCTTTTTTTTTCTTTTCTCTTTGTCGTACGGGGAAAAAAACTGCGATTGACTGACTGGCTGAAACTCGGCGCGAGGGAGATTTTCCAACTTAAAAAGCTCTGCGAAGCTCGCATCTATCCGCTAGTGTGCGTCGCGCGCGCGCGCAATTATATGAGCGCGGATCGCTCGCGTGGCCGCTGCAAAACGGTGAAATACTTTTGAAAACTATCCGTCGAAAATATTTAAATCCAATCCCGAGCACCGTTACTCTCGCTCGCTCTCTCTCTCTGTGTTCATGTGTTTGTGTGTAAAGCTCGCAGCTGCGGTAAAAGCTCGGGCTGTGGTCGGTATGTACACTTACAGCAGCGAGCTGGTACCTACCCCTCTCGACTGTAATGGATCGTTCGCAAAAGTTTATATATACACATCGCGCAAAGGGTTCTGAAAAAATTAACACTATATACGCGTAACGCACACACACATAATCGCGCCCCGCGCTGCGCGTGTGTGTATCTCGCTTAAAAAACCAACTGTGCTTTACAATTTTCTCGTTACACGTATACGCGTTAACGCGCAGGCAAAAATAAAAGAGGAGGGAGTTACACCGAATGTACGTACGCGCGAGCGCAATATTCTGTCTCTTCTTTTTTTTTTTTTTTTTGGTTCAACTCTTTTTCTCGACGTTCGAGCCTGAGCCAGCAGCAGCAGTGGAAGCAGCAGTGGCAGCAGCTGAGAGGACCAGACTGTACACGCGCGGAAAAAGAACTGCATTGCGGCGGTCTATCTATCCGCCCTGCGGTTTTCGCACACACACACGTATATACCCTCCTTTTTCCCGTCTTTGTTCTTTCACGTACGTAACGTTGAAGCTGCTAGCTGCTATATGCATACGTAGCTACTAGCTACTGCGCTCTCTGCGACTAACTATGTAGAGCGCGTGTATAGCACAGAGTGGAAAATCAGCAGAGAAAAGCGACAAAGGAAATTTTACCAAAAGAGAAGAGAGAGAGAGGGAGGGTAAAAAAAAGAGAAAGGAAGGAAATCTCGCTATATCCCGCACGCACTGCGCGCGATGTCTTGTTTTCAACGCACGGGAGGCTACTATATGAGCTCGAGTAACGCGCGCTGCATACGTATACGCATTTATGATAATAAATGTCCCCGCGACGTTGCGTTGCTCGTTACACGCGTATATAGACGACGGAAGAAGCTATTACGATTTCTTTGTCGTTTCTTTAAAGCGGGCTCGTAAGTAATGCCAATCGAAATAAAAATTTCGAGCATCGAGCATTGCGATGCGTATAATATATGAGTATTAGAGGCGTGTGCGAGTAAGACCATGTAGACGAATAGATTGCAGTCTGGTTATTCGAGGAACAGCTGGTATACAGAAAAGCGTAGGGCATTCGAGAAGCTGATTAATGAAATATTCGTGACCGAAATTTTTATTTCGGTAAATAGGGTGCGCGTGTTATCGAGTCTATTTTTTCTGGCGGATGGGACGATTGAACTATTACAACCGTAATCATCAATTACAAAAACTCTGACCAAAATTGTGTGTTTGTACCCATCAAAAATTCAAATATTATTGCATTGAAAGACAAAATTATTCCATGGCACAATTTAAGAATTGTTCTTATACTCGTCAACCCCGAATCTGTTGGACGCTGTATAGTCACTTCCTTTGATACTAACTATATCCGTATAACTCGTGCCACGATCAATTTAATAAAGATAAATTCACGCTTTGATGATTTCTCTCTTCGGCGCTTGAAGATCATGAAGCAGCATCGGAGCTCGATACGTGCACAGGCGAGTGCGATCGGGCGTGCATACACGCCTGCAGTGCACGTTCCACATCCTCGCTCACGCGTCTGTACACAGAAAAAAGAGTCGCTGCTGCTCGAGCTCGAGCCTCGAATCGTACTATTTTTACACGATTTTCGAGCTTTTGTCTTTATAGAACTATACGAGCGCAAGCTCGCCTCGTGACCATCGCTTCGCGGCACGCACCATCGATCAAGTACATCATAGTATACGCTTTACTTTTTGATCTCTTCTAAAGGCAATTATTTTCCGCAAAATAACCGGTTCGATTGTCAAAATCGAATCGTCGATCTCGCTCGCTCGTCGTCCTCTCTATGGAGGAAGCAAAAAAGCTCTGCAAGCTCCGCAACGCTCGTGATTAAACGCACGCGCCGCGTTATACGCCCGATTTCATAATCGATCCTTATTAGCTCTCGCGTGCTCGAGCACACGCGCGAGCTTATGCAGCATTAACTCGCGCAAGCTCGAAAACTTTGAATTTCAATGCTCTCGCGAGATGTATATATATAGCTATGTATGTGCACGCGCGTCAAAATTGCTCTACGAGACGTGCATCGTCGTCGTCGCATATAGATATAATATGCGCTTATGCACGCCACCCGGATTAAATTGAGAAACTCTCGCTCGCGCGTTCGACGCGCAGACGAAAAGCGGCATGTGTATTTATACACGTATAGAGCCATGTAGGACGCGCGGCCCGGCCGTGAGAAATCAACGTTCGAGGAATGAGCTATATCAAGGAGGGAGAGATGTATATAAGCTGTACTACTGTACCAGTGTACGCCACGCGAGGATTAGGATTATGTACACGTGGTAAGCTGCGTTGTAGATCCTAAACCGCGTCTATGTGTGTGTACGAGTGAGAGGAGAGGCGAGCTTGTAGAATCTAATAGAAGTTAGAAATATACATATACGTCTACAGCTACAACGGTGTATAGGCCCTTTCTCGGTCTCTCTCTCCCTCCCTCTGTGATACATACTTGCATGGAAAGTTGACTATTTGCCACATACCGCGGCTGGTCCAACATCGCCTCGCACGCCGGTATTTGATAATGTTACAAGGAGGATTCTGTGTCGGGTATGTGTATCATTACACGCGGCTTGCAAACGATAATTAATTATACGCGTCTCCATTACGCCCGGTTTCGTTCGTGCACTCGCATATCATTACACGATCAAGCTCGACTACAAAAAATAATAATAAAAATAACGACGATAATGATAATGATAAAATTACGCACTACACGCTTATTATATACCCGCACGCATACGCTCGCATCCCAAAGATTCTGTCTTTATTATCTTTCTCGCTCCTTTCGTCGTCTTGTACGCAGGCAAATTGAATCTCTCTTCTCTCTCTTCCTCCCGTAACGCTACAAAGGACCATTACCGGAAGACTACGACGGCGGCGGCGAAGCTCGAGCAGTCCACGTGCCGCGAGCGCGCGGCAAGCTCAAGAAAGTTTAGCATACTTTACTTGCCGAAAAGTTTAGATTTAATCTCGTTCTATTAATGCCGCTTTCGTTTTATACTTCCTACCCTATGTGTGTGTGCGTTGCGACGTTTTGTACCATATATAGTCGCTCTGTCCTATGTAACGTCGCACGGAGCACCGCGCCGCGAATTATTATATGGAAAAGTTCCGCTCCGAGTATAATTAATCATTGCCTTTTTCCTCAACACACTTTTATCTTCTTCGTCTTTTTTTCCCCTCCCCCCGATCCTTCTTTCTTGATCGTCCGATCCCTGCGCGACTAAACCTCCTTCAACACTTGTCACAAGTTGCTGCGCAGGAAATTTAATGCGCCCGCCCGCAGCAGCAGCCGCAGCGGCTCTAGGGTCAGTAATAGAGAGAAAAAAAACCTCTTTCCGTCGTATACCGACAATGAGAGACATATGTCGTTGTTTAGCCACTCACGTAATATCGATAAACCTCGTGTACCTATATATATAGGCTACTTTTTTGCCCGGGTTATATAAGAAAGAAAAAAATCTTTCGACGCGGCCTTTATATATAAGCATAAAAGGAGAGCTTGAGCTTGGTCGTCGTCGTCGTAGTCGCTCGTAAAAGTAAATGTCCAGGCGCCGCGTACTTACATCTATATATATCGCACAGTATAATGTGTATACAGCAAATATAACTGCATCGACGTATATATATACAGATATATAAAAGGTACGTAATATATATAGGATGATATATATAAAGGAAGCTAGAAACTTGCTCGCGCGCGCGTCTAGCCGGATATTACGAAAAAGCAGTTGCGAGAAGATCGTCTCTCTCTCTCTCTTTTCCGTTCTCGTATTTAATTTAAGCATCTGACGTTTAATCCACCCATCTCCCACTTCTTCGCTTCTTCATGTTGCTATAGAGCCTCTCTCTCTCTCTCTCTCGCTCTCGTTGTACACTTTGAGTTCTAATCCTGCTTTGCTCTCTCTCTCTCTCTCTCAGCTTCTCTGCTCTCAGAAGAGTGAAGCTAGAATTGGCTATTAGACTATCCGAGGTTCTCTTTTAACCCATTTCGACGTTTCTCACAACCTGGGGTCGAGCGGGGAAGGGCTATACATAATACACGTGCATCTAATAGGAAGGTATATAAAACGAGCGACGCGAGCACAGCTCGCGCGAAATAATTGTAAACATTTGTGCCGTAGATAGGATAGAAAACGATTTCGAAGAGAGAAAATCGCTCTTTACGATGATTCATCTTTATAACACGTATAGTATAATAAGAGCTGAGAGAGAATCCCGCGAAACTTGTGCCGCGCCACACAGAGCAGTGGTACGTGTCAACGCGCGTCGCGCCTGCACAAGAGTTTGATAATATAATAGGCAATCCGACGAGCGTGCATAATGTTATACATAGTTTCGAATAATACGTACTCGGGCTCTCGGCATTGATGTTTAATCTATATAGACTTATGTATACCCCGACACGAAGAGAGCTGCTAGCTCTGCGGCTTGTTTACGTGTGTGTGTGTGTGTGTGCATATATTGTGTGCGCGCGAAAGCTATATACTGCACTGCAGTATAGTATATGGCAAAGTTCAGAAATCTTGCGCGCATGTACATATAGAGCGTGAGAGAGGGTACGCGTGTGTGCCCAGAGGATTATATATAGAGCGGCTCCAAAGAGTCCAAACTTTGTCTATATGTGCATACGGACTTTGAGTGAGGAGCGACAATTTGATTTTCTCTCTCTCTCTCTCTCGGAGCTGTGTCTTGTCGTCGTCGTGCAGGTATAAGCGCATGCTGCACACGTAATATCGGGTCGTTCCGATGCGATCGTGAATATAATGCGTTATATTCACTGCGCGCGAGCGCGCGACGAATTTCACGCAGTATATATACTTATAAGAGCCGCCTCGTCATATAATGCTCGTACGAGCGCGCGAAGATAATGCATTTTCACGAGCACCGTTATAATATCGATAGATATTTTTATAGATGTATGCATTTCGAAAGGATTGCGCGCGAATATTAATGGAAAAGCTTGCCCGCGAGGCAATCAATCGAATAAATGTTTTTTTGTAAATACGTGTATACGCGGCCCCCACTCGATGAGGTTCTGTAATGATACAGCGACAGCAATAACAACGATAAAAGACTTTCATCTCGAATTACGACTCTACCGCTGCGGCAATTATATTTTGTTTAATAATCGATAATATCGCATTTGACAAGTGCCTCGGAGGCACACGCGCGCGGCGGTCAGAGGTAGAGAGAGAGAGAGAGAGAGAGAGCTGGTACACACAGCTTCAAACTGAATACGTAATTACGCGGTTAATTAAGAGCTTTGATGGGTTTTCCGTGTAGCGACTTGCGCGCCACGTGCTCGAGCTTTGCGTTCTTTTTCTCGTGCGCAGCGCGGCGCGGAGCTTTTTTTTCATGCAGCTGCGTGAGAGCTCGGACTCTCTATTATTTTTTTTTTTGCTCCATTTTCGCTCGCTCTTATTCTCTTTCCGTTTTCATCAGTCACGCGTTTGCGCGCAGGTGTTTTGCGTTTCTGGTGAAAAAGAGGGAAAAAAAATGAATAAATCGAATTCTCGAGCTTATTTTCGCTTGAAAAATAATTGATTCGTTAGTCGTATTACTTGGAATTTGTATCGATGCATACCCAGACAAAATATGTTGCTTACTAATCACAGGAGCGCTCGCCAGCTACACAAAACTTTAGTTATTTCATTTTGTTATTTTTTTTTCCAAGGCTTTCGAAGAAAAGCTATATGTACGCACACACATACGTGTATTAATTCTTCCTCGGGAGAAAAAAGCTCATTCGTAGCGAGTCACGTCGTCCACAAATCCGACGGAAACAAGCATGGCTTTGTATAGATATATAACTCAGCCCCAGTCGCTCACTCCAAAGAAGAATCTCTACGCTTTTCGTTCAATTGGAAAGTCTCTTGCGCTCTCTCCTTTTTTCGACGCCATTGAAAAAACTTCGAATGTTGGCAAAAATCAAGCCAGTCGGCTATATAACGAGCACACACACATACACACTTGGACAATCTGGGCAGGCGAAAGAAATAGTTTCGCGCGTTCTCTCCTCCTGTACAAAGAAGAAAAACGATTTTTCTCACACTCCTTGCGCGAGAGGCTCTGGGTACAGTCGAATTGATTGGTGTGGTCGAAGAAAATGACCACGCACGCACGACGAATGGGCGCCTGGAGGGAGAGAGATGGGAAAAGAGAGAGAGAGAGAAAAAAGAACCAAGCCGAATCTACGACTCCATGCGTGGTATGTGTATGTGCTTCAAGCTCTATTTTTGCTGACGAGACTGTGAAACTTACCGATCGATCGCCATTCGTCTTTCATTTGTACACATCTATATAGTCGCATACATGTTTTTTTTTTTTCGCTTCTCGAGTGCATACGTAAATAAAACGCGAGAGTATGAACAATTTTTCTAATTTCACGTCACAACTACCACACGGAATGGGTCGTAAGAGGTTGTACAGGCCAATTGTATACTCTTTGTGAGCGCCAAATGACCAGCCGAACGCATGCGAGCATCGCCCGCGCACCGAACGATAACGTTCCGTACCATTTATAATATTTGTCCGAGCGCGCAAATCCATTGTTGTCTGTGTAATAGTGCTGTAGCACGTCGCGGACGTCACGATCGAACGAGGTTTACGATGCATAATATTATTCAGCAGCTTCCGCGCTCGAGGCCGCTACGTTATTGTTGTCACGTTGATATAGTGAGCGGCCAGAAACATTTGAAGAGATTATGACGATTTGATATTTTTTAGAAGATTTTTAAGATTATTTTACAAATTATCCTTAAATGAAGTATCAGCTATGGATTTATTAAATAATTTCAAAATCTCACATTGGAATGTTTCGTTGTACGTTGAAAAATATATTGTGAACGAAATACTTTTAAAAGTCATTTCATAATATTTTTAGAATTCTTTAAAACATCGTGATAGAAAGTTTAAATATTTTATAATATTTCATATTAATATTTTCTCCTCAGGAGATATAAGTATTTCAGAAATGTTTAATATTTGTAAACATTTTATTCAAAAATATTTCAAAAATGGCTTGAATGATTAAGTGATTTCGCTGTTAAGGTGCAAAGACCCAATTGTATCGGAATAAACCAGTCTGTAATATGTAACGAAAAATGTTCAAAATTTTTATTTCATTTCGATCAAAATTCGATTTCAACTTTCTTTACGAAATTCATCATAAATTTATAAAATAAGTAAAAACCTTTATTTTTCACGCTTGGATTCGATTATGACATCTGGCGGAGAAATTTGAAGCTGGTTGCCAATAATAAGCACATTTAATATATTTCTCTTATACTATCTATGACTAATTGGTTTTTTACGGTAAATAATTTATGATACATCATCATTTATTATTTATCAACAAATACGTACAAACAACAATATTAAGATTATAATTTACAATTAAAATGAAGACTTTTGGAACTCAAGGAACGTCGACTGATCATAGCGCCCGATGGACTTCTCTAAAGAGTGTATATTTTACGATTATTGCGCTAGTCGTGAACTCCACATATCTAACGCGCTCAAAGAAGTTTCACTTGAAAAAAAAATCATTATGAAGACAAATCGAAAAAATTAAAAAAAAAATCACAGTCCCTCTCCTCCGCTGCGTTACTTTATTATAATCTCTCTGTCACCTTATTTTTGTATCCAATGAGTACAATATCTAATAAATCAAGAGAAGCTTGTATCCCAGCTTTGATAAATGGTAATACACCCATGAATACGTTTCGGAAAGAACCGCGAACAAGTATTACACAATGCTCCAAGTACAGTACATTTGCAAAACGTTTCTTTTCTTTCGTCAAAACAACCGCGCGTACATATACGATAGGAGCCGAGCGAAGAAAACTTGACAATTTTTACGTGCACAATATGTATGGAAACCATATGTAAGCAGGGACTTCTGAAGCTGTATCGTGCATGTGATAAACGAGATACAGCGTCGTGTCGAGTCGTCGTGCGCATCACACACCCGCACACACACACGCGTAAAACGCATAGAATATATATATTCGCAAAAGAAGTACGGCAACGAAAGAGACTAAGATTGATATTAATAGAGAACAGCAAAAAAGGAGAGCTCGTGGGACGATTTTTTAAAACGCGCGACACGCGATATAACGCGTTACACGTGCACGCGCGCGGCCGGAAGTTTTCGCTACTTTCCAAAAGAAAAAAAAGGGGGGAGAGAAAGAAGATTTACACGTATAATCTCGCCCTGCATATATACGTGAATACCGGTAAAAAATACACACATACACGCTCAGGCGGTTATATCCATGTGGGAATTTAGAGACGCTCGACAAAAAAGCACATAAGCTTTTGAGTATAATCCCTGTCGTGGTACGGCGCGCGTTATGCAATTTGTCCAAGAATTGTAAAGATGACGTATTCGAGACTAATTGGCTATTTAATCGACAATAAGATGAGAATTAAGCAGTTGAAGAAATCGTCGTATAGCTTTTCGCGCAAAAGAGGAAGATATGGTCGACTTTTATCTTCCACGACGACTCTTATATACACGCAGAGAAGGTATTTTAACACGCGCGGAAATAGTTGGGCTATACGCGAAAGCTTATAACCATCATTTATATTGTCATTGAAGACAGAAAGACGAGCAGGAAGAAAAGGGATAGGGCAAGAGAAGAGAGAATATTATGGCATTCTATATGTAAAAAAGTCATGCATCCCCGCATTATGAATTATTCATCGGAACTTGAAGATTCAAGAATAGGAAATATAACCGAGGGAAGAAAAGAGATTTGATGCCGTAGAGTATAAGAAAAGGAGAGAGAGAGCTAAGGAGCGCGCATTACGTGTGCCAAGATTTTTTGCATCGATACTGTTCGGTCCCTTCTTCCTTTTTTTGTGAAAAGAAGAAACGCGCAGATAATGTAAAGAAATTATATTCGTTGTGTGTAATGTACGACACTCGACTAAAACCAAGAGAGAGCGAGAAACAGATCGATGTCCGAGTAAAAATCGAGAATTGATGGCTTGGTTTTAATTGCAGGAATATCGCGGTTTTCCTATGACGACGAGTCGAAAGGTAAACGATGGAGGAGAGAAAAAAAAATCGAGTACATTGAGATTACGGTACCCTAGAATAAGATGAGTTTGATCGACATGAATTATACATTATATCCAGGGAATATTTCGAAGTTTGAATGAAAAAAGTATACTCTAAATTATGAAAGAAGTCATAGTGGAAAAAATGAAACGATACATTTTATCTTGAATTTTTCTGATGCGGAATGAATCAAGAATACTTTTGGATCGAATTATTTTAATATTAGAGACGCATGATGTATTTTTAAGTGATTGTTTTTTTTAATTTTCAATAACAAGTCCTCCTAAGAGGGAGAATGTCGCTTTTCAAACCATTTTGCCGATAATCGTATTTTCCGAACTTAGAATTTTTTTCCTGTTAGCCCACGAAGTACTTTCCACACTACCGCAAGCGCAAAATTTCTATTTAATTACTTATTTATTTTACTGGTAAAGTGCACGCCATTTACATGCTACGTGTTTCAAAAATTTCTAGGTATTTAAAAAAAAACAAGTATGCAAATCGGACTTGGTAAATGTAGATTATTATCAGATCAAATCATTAGTCTGTGCCTTTATGCGTCTAAACTTCTTTGCTTGTCGTTTTATAAATTATATATAGCTCGAAATAAAATTATTGATTTATTGATACCATGAGTGTAATTAATTTATATGGCCAGAAACAGTATTGAAACGTACTGTCTGTGATGCACTTGTAACTCATTTTATATTATAGTAAAATTTTTAACTGAAAACCAGTCATTTTTTTGATTTGCTGTAAGTTTGAGATTCATGTAAGTAAAACGATGAAGTGGATCGCGTTTATTTATTGCACGATAACCTGTGTGCAGTGTGATTACAAAACGTTTCTAAAACCCGTAAAAGTATGTTTTTCGACGATACAAACTGTAAAACAGGATTTCCCCAAATAATGGTTATGTTTAATTATATTAGAATGTAAGAACTATTTAGTTTTCATTATGGATTAAATGAAAAATATTTCAGGAAGTTCTTCTTGATAAATGTAATCAAAAAGTGTATGCTGGTAAAAAGGATGCAATCATGTTTGGAGAGTGGAAAAACTGTGAAACGCTCACTTCTAGACAATCTTATTTGCCTTTGCTCATTTTCAATTTGATTGGAAAATAATATTAAATACCTTAAAATTTCAAAAATATCAACGATTTGAAAATATCAGGAAATTTAATAAAACCATTTAGAAAGAAAAATCCATCCAGTAAAAATGGTTTTTATGAGTATTAACTCAGAGCAAGAGTTGTTAAATTTTCTTACGAATTTCCGAAAATCTATTTTTTGGAACAGTCATGCATCGCTTTTCATTGTCAATAGAAAATCTAGATATCCATGTTCCACCTCGAACCTGATGTTGTACTTAGCTTGGAAATTCAAGATGTTGAATTCGTTTTATCTATGCAAAATGACCAATGGCGACGTTATGTTGTACTTACAACCCTTACGCTCCGATCGCATCGACATTTTGGAAGTTGAGCAGAAGTCCAAAATCAAAAAGGGAGAGAGGAATTTTCACGAAGGATACCAATCAATTTTCCTGCTACAAGTAAATATGTACCAACAAGATAGTATTTATCACCAAAAGTAGATTCATCATATTATTTTGAATTTTCCATATCCAGACGAAAAAGAATATGAATCGTGTTATTTTGATCGATCACAGGATTTATCAGGTTACAAACTGTTTTTGAGTGCTGAAACTGGATTAAAACCGTTGGATCCTAAAAACCTATCAGAAACCGATCGTGCACGCATAGAGGTAGAAATTTATTTTTCACTGATAAAAATAGCGATCCAACATATAAAAGCCACATATTATCTCAAAATATATCCTTTCGTCGCTCCGTTCGATGAGAACAAATCCCCAAGGATCGAGCATTGATATTATTTCAGGTAAAATCGACATCTCCGCTCGTCCAGAGTTATAGATGAACATTGGAAGATGCAAACTGATTTCATCAAAGACAGTGTTGCACATATAATATCGGGTAAAAATGTGACCAGTCGTTTAAAACTCATGTTTATGTCGACGAACACGGGATCTTGCATATTTGCATTCGTAATATTTGTAATGTATGTGATTGTATTGCAAAATATGTTCAAGTTATCCTGGACTAATTCTTTCTTAGAAGTTATCCGACTGTTTTCCAATTCGTTGGAAGCACGTATTTTTATAAAAGCTCGTTTCGCGTCAGAAAGAATTCTTATAGTAACCATGATTGTGCTTACATCTTTTATCGGCACTTACTTTTTGTCATTGTTGAGCGCCCTCGGCACAATTACAAATGCTCGTTCTGACTTCGAAACCATAAGCGACGTACGAAATTCGGATTATGCAATTTACTCTTATAGGATTCATCAACGACGTTTGTACAAGAGATAGGAAAGGAAATTCGGGAATTCACAAATATAACTTCGTGTTTGGAAAGACTTTACAATAATGAACGAGTCATATGTATTGGGGGTCCGCGGAGCTCCGACGTTACAAAATCAAAGAAAGCGATAAAATACACATATCCAAGTCCATTCAGTTACCATATGACGGGTATCATACTTCGCCAGATTAGCCGTTATTGCCGAGATTCAATTGGATGATCCGTCAAATGTTCGAAACTGGAATTACCCTGCGTTACTTGAAGCCCACGAGGGCACTTATTGGTGGTTACAATTCAGTTAAGCTAACTGAAGAAGGTGGTGAAGTGAAGTTGGCTGCGGTCGCCTTGTTTTGTAGTTGCGGAGTCGCGGCATTGATATTTTTATTCGAAATATTGAAAAATAGTAGATTACGCGTCTAGGAAGCGAAAAACTGGAAAGCTAAAAACCGCATGATTACCATACGAGTGAAAGCCGAGCGCATAGTCGAGTCAACTGAGAAAATCATTCAAACTCGTCTATCTCTTTCAATTTTCCTCTTATGTGCTGCTTATTTAATAAATTGTTAACGTTATTAATAACTTATTTAATAATTGTTAAATGAAGTATTCGAATATTTTTTCATAGGTACCCAATAGAAGCAAAATAAAATTAACAAAAAGAAAATCTGATGTTAGTATATACTTTAAGAAGTATACATTTTGAATTTTCATACAGAATCGACGCTTTTTTAATTGAGAAGAAATGTTCAACTTTCTCGCGATACTTTTTCGGCATCCATACTAATCAACTTACTCGCTCTTTTTTTTCCCGAAAAAAAAATGTACCAAATGAATCGAATATATTCATCAATACTAATTACACTGCCGCATTTTCCGGACCCCAGTCGCAGGACCAATCTATATTCGTTTTCGAAGTGTGTAATATATATATATATATAGCCTCCAACGCTCCCGTGTACTGCTCTCCCTCTTTCTCTCCCTCTCAGCTCTCGCACAGCAACGAAAAAGTTTCAGTTAATCAGCTAAGCGAGGACTGTTGCGCTACATCCAGCCAACAATCTGTCTTATCCTTCGCGCACTGGTGATATATAATTCCCTTTTGCTCTATAGCCTAATGGCCGCCGTACTCTGCTGCTGCTGCTGCTGCACACGCGACATTTTGTCTCGACGACGACTGCACTGCTGGCGTCCGAACCCCGTTATTAATGCCGTGTCGGGCGTGTACAGAGAAGCTGGCGTAAAGCACATATATATATTATATCCTCGACGAGCTTTTTCTCTCTTTCTATTTCTATTTCTCTGTCTCTCTCTCTCTCTCTCTCTCTGACTGTCTGATTCCTGCTGCAGATACGACGTTGCAATTAACCTTGTGCCTTATTCTTTGATTTTTTTTACCCCCGAGCGAGATGAAACACAAGCGTAGTATAGTGGTGGTACCGGTGCGCCTTCGAGGTCCAGTGCTCGATCGACAGCCCCTCCCCTTCGCACGTGCGTCGTTGCTCGATTTTTTTGAACACGAGAATTGCCCAGCGGCAATTTTAACAATCATTGAGCGCGAGCTCCGATGCTTTCTATTTCAGGCCAGTGGTATACATATTATGTACTTTTCTAATTTCTCAACTCCTGATTGAAAAAAAATCCTAGGTTGTTTCGAGAACTATGAGAGCAAGATGGAAGGAAAATCAGTTAAATCAAGAAGACGATGTTATACGTATTTTGGTTATTTAATTATCATTTTTGACTATATAAAACTCACACAACAATATTATCAAATATGCAATCGAGCATATAATAAAAAATCTAAGAGATTTTCGAGATGATACTTTGACTTAAACAATCACTTTTTCTTTGCCATCTGTAGTTTTACAGAAGGTACTACAGAAATAGACTATTTTAGTAGGTACTTCAGGCTGTGGTTGAGTAAAATAAAACTATGATTTGACTTATATACTCATAATATTTGTACTAATATGTTTACTTTGCCACTTTTAAATTTGGAGTTGATGGTACTCGCCATCTAGTGGTAAAAACTCAAAATGATATTATCATATGCATCGTGGTTTAAAACCATATATTTTGAAACAGTAAAATTTTCATTTTCAGGCTATTAAAAATCCGCTTTATAATTCTAAATATTTGTAAAAATCCCAAAAAACAAACCAATTAATGGTCACGTAGTTTAAAACATTTTAAATGGTCATTGTTTCAGTTTTTAGGCCATTATCGATGTTGAAAATTGCTACCAAAAAGTGATTAAAACAAATGTGTAAGTATTGTTATGGTCTCCTTGGCATTACGCAGAGGGTAGTACTTTACTAAAGCCGTCCCTCTGCGTGGGGTGCGACCATCTGCGCAAAGGACCGTGTGACCAATTCAACTCTGACGTTCAAAAAGCACGCACATTGTACTTGATTCTTCATTGTTTCTACATTGTTTCTTCTTAGGTTTCAAAGGGTCATACCGTTCTAAAGAGGTTCAAATGCGTAAATGTTAAGTTTATCACTCTTTTATAAAAAACGATTTTAATTTCATTGGATGATTAAAAAAAATTCATACTAAAACACGAGGATCGATATTACAAAATTATTGCCGAGCACATATCGTCGATAATTTCAACAAGTTAACACGGTTCATTACTTGATAAAGTAAACGATAAAAAATCAATAATAAAAATGTTACGAATATTTTCAATCACTGAAAGATGCATTCAAACTCCTTAAACTAAATTTATCAGTTAAATCTTAGTTAGGTAACTGCAAATTCTAAAAATCAGTGTGCTTTGACATGATGTGATGAAATTTTTATTTTCAGATAATAGTGATGTAAAAACTATTTTGTTTTAATGCTAGTTGTAAGTAAAATCAGAAACCTCATTAACTTTTTCCCCAAAAATACATAAGTAAAGCAATGGACTCATTCCATATTTCAAAACAATGGTCGGCTTTGAAATGATGTGTTAAACACAGTCTCTCAATTTTTTTCAAGAAAGCCTATCCATTGTAGTTGCTAGTCCAATGGAAAATACTTTTTCATTCATATAATTTTCAATTAAAGGATAATATGTATTGGGAACTATACATATATAGATGTTGATTTGTGTTCCAGTATTTCGTTTTTTTCCAGCACTGTTTTTTTTGTTTGAAAAGAATTTTACCTTGTAATCCTGAATCAGGATTGTATTTGTTAAGCAGACTAAAGCGACTATACATTGAATCAACTACATATGGAGGCAGTTATATATTATCTTATAATATAAAATATAATTCATTCTATTAATAAAATATATGTTCTTTCTATTTCTATCTTTGTCTTTTACTGCTATCGAAACAATTTGTTTTTGCGCTAAATAAAAATTTGGGAACAAAGAACGAACCTATGTCTTACATCAGTTTGCTTGGTTCGTTAGAAATTACAAAAATAACAATAAATAAATATAAAAGAAAGCTGCGTCGCGTGGACCGAATAAAAAAGAATACATTTTTTTTAACCCCCCATACGTATTAAGAGTCTTTTAATGGAAAACTTTATCTCGAGTCGCGGCAAATTATAAATAACTAATCGACAGCTCCGCGCTAGCAGCCGTAGAGGCGCAGAGCCACGAGACTACATATATTCCGTAATATAACGAGAAATATATATACAGAGTAAAACTTGACGCATGAGCTCGAACGGAAGAAAAGCGAGAAACGAGAGTCTTCTGCTGCTATGAATAATTGATCATAATGACTTATACGTACCGCTTATATATATGGAGGGTATATTTTTATATACCAGGCCACATCTTTTGATCGCGAGATTTTTGATATGATATATACGACGCGATAATCGATTTTAATAACATGACCTACTTCCACGATGCTGTAAAGTATAAAATAATATTATAATCGGATTTTCAATTCATTCGTTACAGCCAATTTATCGTAACGAGCTTTGTTAAATATCAATTAAAATTTTAAAAATAAAATACCAACGAGAGTTTCCAAAATTCTGTAAATTCATCGAATGTTTAGACTAAATTATGAAAAAAAAATTTCAACGTATTTAATACAACGCGAGCTTACTATACGGCTCGGTTTTCGAGCTTATGTATCGGTTCCAATCGCAAATGAATATTGCATACACAATAAAGGCAAAAATTTATACATCCATATAGCATGTATATCCATGAAATTTCGCTCGCGGCTACAAAATTAATTTTCCATCAGAATTCCGCAATACGTACATATACAACGCACACTTCGAATATATTATATAGCTGACGTGACGTAAAATTTACATTAGATTACTGAATGGAGAACGCGCGCGCGCGAGCATCGTATCATTTCACCTGGTTCAACGAATATTCTTCATTTTTTTTACATCGGAATTACTTCGGGCAAAATTTAAAAAATCACATCTTCGCGGGCGACGACGAGATTTTAAATATATATATCTAGAAAGTTGAACCATTATAATATAAAACGAGGTTGGGATGTATGTGCATTTTATAATAGAACAAGGAGCCGATCTGACACTAAAGTTCGAGAAGCCCCTTGTACTAGTACTCTGAAGTTTTCTTCTTGCGGGTACGGATTTTCGCCAGGGTCGCTGCGCCACCTGGCGGTCGATTCAGAAGCTTCGGATCTTAGAAGTGGGGAAAGGTGGCGAAATAATGAGGTGAGTTGCTTAGTTTGACCAAGTTCACCATTGAAAGCATATTGCTCCAGATCAAAACTCTCGGGAGTTCGTTTGACACGAGTCCGAGTAAAAATGTCGACTGCTTGTGTCGGCCAAAGGTGCTCGCTTTTACAGTATCTGCGTATGAGTGGGGACAACGACTTATGAAATCTTTGTTGAAAATTGATCTATTTTTTACGTAAATGTATTTACATATTTAAATCGAACATTTTTATTTGAAAATTAACGTTTAATGCTGAGTTATGCTTTAATTGATCAAAAAATGTACGAAAAGTTCAATCTTAGTTAATGACATCTTTCCCCACTAGATGGCAAGTACCTTTACCTGTAAATCTGCAAGTGGCCAAGTCAAAATAATTGTATAATTGAAAAAAATATCATCTCTATTAGTTGTTGATTATTTAGTTGATGTCATAGCGTTCCATATAGAATAATTCTTGGAACCTTTTAATGTTATTCATTCGCCTACGAGAAGGAAGAAAACTTTTTCTGCCCTCTTACATTCATTTCAATGTGAATATTTTTAACGCTGAACGTCTCGTCACTCTAACGTTTCCCTCTCGAGTATGCGCACGACGTGTACGATAACACACACACACGGTTCCAGCTTTTTTTCTCGCGATGCGGGCTCGTTTAATTTCTAATTTCGTGAATTTTTCGAAGCAGTACGTGACTATTGGTCACATCTCTTCTATGACGAAAGAAATATCTCACGTAATAAGTGAAGCTTCAACGAAACGCGATTAACAAGTTTTTAATCTATCGCGAGAATCAAGTAGAGCCAGCAATGGAGGACGACGCAGTATAAGAACACTATACAGTATACATACGACTTTTTATTTCGCGCACGAAACGTTACGCACGCTGAAATTGCAATTAAAAAGATTAAACTACGATTGCTCGCGATGGAATCGACGCGCACGAGAAGATAGAGAAGAACGAGAGGAGTGGAGAGGGCTATAATATCGTTAAGCCCCGTGAACGTTCACGTGTACGCGAACAATGAATTCGCGAATACTCGTGTGCATGGAAAAATTCGATTCCGTTGAAAATAAGTCGAAGAACGTATAACACTCTGTGACAAAGCTCTATATATACACTAGCCCCGAAGCAAAAGATTTTTATCTTTTTTTTTTTGTTCTTATATTATTCCTCGCAGCATCTGTACGGATGAACACATTATTTTTCGTACATTTCCATGGGAGAAAAAAATGATATATCACGTGGTGGCGCGCAAAATCGCTATTACACAAAGACATAAATATCCCGAATTCGCGAGGGCAAGCTGCGTGTGTATTATAAGCGATGACGAAGAGCTGCTCCGAGCCAAATTCGACGTATAAATACGAGCAACAAAATCGAGGGTGGACTCGCCACCGTCACCGCGTGAGTCTATGGAGGATGATACACCATTTTCATTATTATAACGTTCTTTTTTTGCGCTTCTATATATACTAGCTCGACATTAAATACGTGTGTCCTGTAGAGACCTCGTGGTTGTTCGTGCGTATATATCATACATTAACCGTAATGACGACGGATGAAAGACAAAATTATTGCGTCCTCGAAGGCAGGAGGAAAAAAAAATCGCGTACGATATATAATAAAGTTGGGAAATGAAAATTTCATATGCGTTCACGGTGGGAAGAGCTAGCTAGCTAGCTGCAGCAGCAGCAGTAGTGCAGCAAGGGTAGAAATATTCGAGCTAAGGCTCATCATACGCAGCGAGGAAGAAGCTCTCGTACACAGAGAGAGAGAGAGAGATGTGCATTTATGCGCTATGCGCTGTAGTATTATATACATAGATATGTATGAAGCGCAGCACAGCTAGCGCGAGCGCGCTCGCGAAGGGGGGCTATATATGGCCTAGTTTCTCGTCGCGCCGGCGCTTCGTTCATAAAAGCCGGGATATCAATGACCTTTCGTTCCTCTACTCCCCCCTACTTGCTAGCTGTGTGCTGTCTCGTTTCCCAACCACTGTTTTCATTCCATGCTGTTGCAGCAGCAGCAGCATCGTCGAGTTTCGCTCGAGGCATGCGTCGATTCAAGCTCTATGCCGATGGCGCATGCGCCGCTCCTTGAAGAGCCTCAGCTGCAGCGGTATAGCATAAACGTGGCCGGACCGTGTCATTTGTATAAGGCTTTACAGAGAGCTTGCGCATCTCGCATTTGCGATGTGTAACTTTATACTCTCTTTCTCCAGCGATAAGGCAAAATTGCAAATTTTTTTCGCGACACTCGGGTTGCGGCGAAATATCTGCTCCCGTCATTTTAATGCTCGAGTGAAATACGAATGAAATTATTGAGAATATGCGAGAACACAATGAAAAATAAATGATAAACGCGGTAGAACTTGGAGCCGTCCTCATACGTAAGTAGCTGTTTCGGCAGCAGTCAAAGTAAATATGCGGTCAGACCGATACTCATCAACGCGCGCATTACGCGCGTCTGCACCGCGGCATCTCGGTCGGGGCCTATTATTATCATCGTATACGCCACCATCCAAGAATAGCTACACATGTAATACAAATTTATCATGTATCACGTTCGAGAGCGAAATTCAACTCCTTACTGCGGAGACATTTTTTACTTTTACAAAATCCAAATATAATTTCAGGGCTCAAAGGTGTTTCGAAATTGAAAAAAATTTTATTTGATAATGTTGTAGAATTTCTTTCTCTCCTTTCACAATCTTTACTCAGATTTGAATAATTTTGATCCTTTACTCGAGATCCAATTGGATGCTCAAGTCCATGTTTTTTGGTATTAAATTAATATTTACTACATTTTTTTCTTCATCGATGTAATACTTGGAACTGGTCAGAACAAAGTATCAAGAAACCATATAAACATTAGTTTTTAAATCCTGTACTTGACTTATACATTTATTTTTACTTTGCACTTGCAGATTAACAGATGTAAAAGTACTCGCCATCTAGTGGCACAGGCTTGAAGTGGTATTATCGTTTCAAAGTGCTGAAGAAATTGGTCTATATTTTTTAAAATAATTTAAGCCAATTTATGATCATGTATTTTAAAACATTTCAAAGGTTCTTTTTTTTGGTCATTATCCATTAATAATTTTAACCATTTCTACCAAGGTGACAACCAATTATAGAACGAATAATAAAGCTTCGCCTCATTTTTTAAAGTGAGAATATTTGCGTTCTTAAAAATCTTCAACTATTACACTCGTGCATACAATCGCCTGTTTATTTTTTACGAATCGCATTCATTTACTTGCAATTTTTTTCATTCCCCGTCACCTTTCGGCCCTTAATTTGGGCTCTACACGCCCTAAAAAAGATAGGCAGAGTATGCCGGAAAAGATGGAAAATTAAAATACGCACTCGCACCCAATCGACTCTCTCTCTGATGAAGTGCTGTCGATAAACGGTGTTCATCACACACGTTACAGCTTTATATCACGAGTTTTTGCGAGCACGCGCGCGTGACGAGTATTATTATATACACACACACGTTAGCTATGAAGTGGCAGCAACTCGAACGTTGAAAATTCAAGTGGATAGCAGCAGCAGGATATGCTTGCGATTGTGTGCGTGTAATGCGTCCAGGATATATATAGCTCACGTATGAAATTTCACGCGTCCTCCAGTTCGTCGGTGCGTATTTTTTGCGCGTGGGTGTGGGTGGGGCGCTGCAGCTGCTGGGGGGCGCGGAATCGATCTCGCAAACTAGTATGCATAATACGAATACGCGTGTACTCGTGTACCTATTAAAATATGATACTGGACAGCTGCCCGGCGTTCAGTGGATCGAAACTTAGTCGCTTCATTATACAGCATTAAGGAATGCTCTTGAAATAGCTCGAAAAAAGCTCGAAAAAAGCTCGAACTATTTGTATACGCTGCAAGCACACGCTATCGTTCGCTAAATGATTTGTCATGCGGATGGTGAATAGTTGTCTTTACGCGATAATACACGCACACACACACCCACGCAAAGCAACGTCAACGTGACACAGCGCGATAAAAATGGAATTTACCCACATATAGAGCGATTACAGTCGCGCCGCCGCGACTTTAGTGCACGCTCAGCTGCTGCTGCTGCTCTCGCTATAAGAGCTAGGAGAAATTCAATTTGGCCCGAAGCGCCTTTATATATATAATATACCCCCGACGTACACATACAGGGCGTCGCTTTGACCCACTGTGTATATACATACGCAGCTGATGCTGCTAGGCTAGCGCGCACAGCATCAGCAGCTAGCTAGCTAGCTTGTATATATACATCCATAAAGTTGAGCAATCTTGCCCTCTTTTAATTAACAAAGCCCTTTGAGGAATGCGCCATTAAAGTATCGTCTGTCTCTCTCCCTCTTCTCTCTCTTACTCTCTTTGCCTCGCTCTCTCTCGCTCATGCTCTGCATCCGAGCGCGGCGCGCGTCGAACTTGCGGTTGTGTGTGCCACGCAGCAGTAGCGGCTACCATGGACTAACACTGCTGCCGATGCTAAACTCTGCGCCACTCGTGAAGGGGTCGGGCGCAGAGGCATCGACGCGCTAAATTCATCATTGTCAAACAAAGTTTTTGTCAGCGTATATTACATACGAGCGGATAGCCGAGGATATACGTATATACTTGTACGTGTGAAAGAAAAAGAGTTTCGTAAAAAAAGGAAGAAAGAAGATTTAAAAGCTTTTTTACGTATATAGACCGTGCCAGAGCCACGCGAAAGCACGTAGTCGATTTTTCGATTTAAAAGTAAGGGAGTTTAGTACGTGTCGCAACTGCTCGTTACAATCGAGCGAGAGAAGAATATTGCTATAAACGCGCACGACGGATAATCCAAACGGTACGGCGAGAGTATTCGGTGGCGCCTTACCAATGCAAACGCACGCGAGTACACATAATAAGCCGGAGGTTGCGATTCATCTCGTACGTACACGCGTAGATATGTATCGCGTGCACGCGTTTATATGCACGCGAGAGTTTGGCGTTTGGCGCGGTTGGCCAAGACAACAAACCCTGCAGAGTCGCATGCGGCAATAACAACAATAGCAACGACAGCGGCATCAACCAACAATGACGAGCCCTTAACTCCTGTGTGTGCATATGTATACGAGGACACATTCCAAACATTAAGCTCATCCATAATTCAGCTTCCTTAGGCGCTAGGCTCTCACTCTCTGTATCTCTTACACACTAGTCGCGTTTAAGGTATACGTGTAGATAAATAAGTATATCATAAGCGTGCGAAACTTTCTCATTATCTATGTGCGTTTGTGAATAATACTTGTGCAGTTAGCGCGACGCACAATATATGTTTTTTTTTTATTTCGACCGATAAAAACCTCGATCGTACTACGATATATTATACGTAAATGTAGGCATGATATAGGTAAAATCGTGCGCGTCATTATACCGCTTCGAGATAAAAAACGATGATGGATATCGCGAGTATCGTATACATAAGTGCGCTGCGCGCAGCATACATGGATACCCGTGCGTGGTGATCCATCAATTCACAGAACTCGATCTTCGCTCGTTTACCCTATCACTTAAGGTCTCGTTTTTCTTATTCCGCACTGCGGCAAAAAAAGAATCAATGAGTAAAGGATATACGTAATGTTGTAAAATGTAAGCTGGCGCGAGCGCGTGGAAAAGAGACCAATTTCAGAGCTTCAATTATCGATTCCTAAAACTCACGCGCGCATCAAAGTCAACGGCGAATAAAAAAAAAAAGAAACCTATATAATAGCGAAGAAATGGATGCGTGTAGCCCGCCTGCTAATCCCATTAATCTTACCGACTAATCGTAAGTAAAGCTTCGCATATATGTAAGAAAGCTCGGCAGAATCAATACTCGCGCGGAAAGAAAGAAGAAGAGAAAAAATACGACGTATTCACACACGCGCCGTATTATCGTTCCTTGAAATACTCCCGGGGAATTCGAAATCGTTCGCGTGTACATTTACACATGCGTCGTTGCGTTACAAGAAAAAAGAAGAAGAAAAAGAAGAAGAAGCAGAAGATGACAAGGTCTGCCAGCTCGTCGTCTGAGGCGCGCACAGCGTGTGACAATCTCCCTACGGACAAAACTCACCGCGTTGTAAATGCGGAAACTCGACGACGACGACGACGAGGAGCGTCGATGTGGGATATATGCTTTTGGTCGACGTCCTCGGCTCTTTCGAGTCTCTCACACATCGCACGCGGAAAAGGACTCGAGTATTATATACAACGCGTCGTCGACGACGGCAGGTATATACAATTCGTCGGTTTTCGTAAAAGTCCTCCTCCTCCGCGCACCAGCACAAAGCCGCCGGCCGCGTAATACATATTCGCAGGCATGTGCAGTATTATATAGTATATATACATGCGCGCACGTCTCTCTGTGCTTTTGACACTTTTCGTGCGTCGTTAGAGTTAGTTACACAAACTTCGTGTACTCGCGCGCCCTCGCATGTGTGAGTGTGTGTGTGTACTTCGTCGACACACAAATGCGCATGATATAATCATAATAATAATAATGTAAGCGCCGACGTGCGCGCGACTTCTGTAATATCCATATACACCAGTGTAGCACACACACACACACACACACACATAAGTATACACAAAGTAGAGGGCTCGAAACTTTGAATAATTCCCGTCGCATAATATATATAGCGACGAACTATTTATGTTTTCATGCATTCTAATAGGCAAATTAATTCAACAATGATTCGGCGCGGCGCGCGTTGATGTATATAAAAGCTATAGGTATATAGCGAGACGACGCCGAGGTATCAACAGCACTGTGTATGCCGAGAGAGAGAGAACTTCATTCAAAATTAGCAACAACAATTTTAAGCCGACCCGATCCTGAAACGCGACGTCCAGGCTGTGCACGCGTGGTGCAATAACACCCGCGAGCTGGAAAGCAGCTTTTGTCGTACGTTTCAATTTTATCGGATTGATATTTTTGTCTTTTATAATGTGTCGCTCCGTTTTTTGACGAGACTCCTTTCCTTGTACACGTATAAATGAGAGCCGTCAATTTTTAAAAACTGTAGTCTGATTAAATAAATACTAAATTCCTAAAAACGAATGATCGACAGCTTTGTCTTCAATATTTAGTAAATTGGAATACATATAGCCACGAAATACAAAAATTGAACGGGAGTTTCTGAGAAACAAGATAGGGGGCCATCTAGCGATCGGTCGCCGTACCGATCCAGACGCGAACCCACCTTCGATCCGACGATTAGTCGTTCAATGTAGCCACTGGCGTGACGTCACCATTGAGTTCATTTTTCGACTTTGAGTTCAAAATTTTCACGCTTCCCTCGCCACTTGCTAATTAGCGAAAATTCTATTGATATCCAGCATTAAAATACTCTGTACACTGACTCACCTCTTTCTTTTTTTCCTTTAAAAATTTCAAGCGTTACCGCACTGATCGTCATAATACAGCGTCAATCAATTGCAAAAACCTCACTCGCTCCCAATTGAAAACAAATTAGGTGATAATACTCTCGTGTGCCACAACAACAACAGCAACTTAACAAAAATAAACAAGATCTTCCGCGTGATCGATCGAGCACGGCTTCTCTCTAACGAGCAAGAAATGTGCCAAAATCTTTGAAAAATAGAGAGAGAGAATACGACGCAACAGCGCGCAGCGGAGAAAAGCTCCTCGTAGTCTACGCGTGGCAAGCTCTCCTTTTAAGGTGTATACGAGAGATATTATCTTTGTCTCTGCTGTTGCTTGTGCTGCTGCTGCTGCTGCTCTCGCAGCTCTTATACCAGTCCGGGTGAATTATTGCAAGCTATTTACCCTGCCGCATTGTATACGCTGCCGCGTGCTGTTTGCGTGAGTGTGCACGCGCGTGGATGTGTATTTGCAGCTCCTTCTCTGTTCACTCGCGACGCAACGACAACAATGACAAGAACAACAACAGCGACGGCGGCCAATGCGTTTACATATATACGCGCGCGCAAAAGAGACTCTATATCTGCAAAGGCGGCCGCTTGACTTTCAGTGCATACAGTATACACACTCACGTGTACATACATACGATCGGTCGTTATACGGTGATTGTCCGCTCTTTTTGTTTTGTTTCCTCTTTTTTCTTTATTGCTCTCACCTCATGAAAGCATAAAGAACGGACGCGCAACAACAGCACACATATACACGCGGCACGAGAGCTGGATACGCGCAAGCTCGACGCTGAAAAAAGCTCTCAAAATTCGCTCGAAAAGATTAATCATCCTATCTGTGTATATCTCTGTTGGGTCGCGTCGAGTCGCATCAAAGATCTTCCGAGCGATCGCGCGCTTTTCATTGTGTACGTGGCTTGTAGCGACGCGCGCCGTGTGCAAAGTATCCAAGCGCGCAAAAGAGAGAGAAAAAGAGCAATTTTCGTTTTGTCCTCGTTGTTTCGTTGTCGCTCTCGAAGTACTCGTACCCCCCGGTTTCTCGCGCTCGCTGCATGTTGTACATATATAGGTACGTATATTTGCTGTATCGATCAGATTCGTCAAGCTGCAGCGCAACTCTGCGTGTGTGTGTGTGTGTGTTGTTAGTGCGTGTATGTATATTAGCTTGTGCGCTGTGCTATGCGCGCCGCTCGACGGGCGTTAAAATGCAAATTCAAGGATATTACGTGTGGGAGAGAGAGAGAGAGAAGTGCCGCAGGAGCTGCTACGCGTGGATGTGAGTGTATGTGTATGTATGTGAGTGTGCAGTGGAGCTTTAGTTCATTGGCGTACATATAAGCCGATCATTAGAATTATACAGGAGGGGGGGACCCACGTATCGAGATTAACCGGGGTGCAAGCGCGATTACCTTATACACATCCACAAGTGCAAACTGTAATTACAAAATCTGAGACACGGATTAACCGGCTAGTAATTGCGGTATCCCTCCTCTTTTTTTTCGTTTTTATTTTATTATAAAAGCCAGTTAACGCAAATCGATTGGAGCCTGGTAATTGTAAAACGCAAAAGCGTTACGTATATCCCACGCTAAATTGTCGTGATTACTCGAAAGGAATAACTTCACCGACACTGTGACATATAGAAATGCTTCGCCCGCGGACACGCATATTTGTCAAAAGTAAAGGAAACTCGAGACACACGCATCATTGTTTTATATATAAAAAAAAATTGTAAGTGGAAGCTAAAAAGTATCGCACAAACGACGCGAGCCTGCGACAGGACAGCAGCCAGCAGCCAGTTACCCGCCGGTATCAAAACTTTCGACATCGCGCTGGACACATACATAAAAGGTTATACTGTACGTATATAGACGAACGAAGCAGCTTCGTCGAGCTTTAATACAAAGTTTTACTCATAGACAACTGCGAGCGCACGCGTGTATACACACGAGCCGCCGCCACCGCCGCCATGCGGCGAATAAAATATTTTATACGAGTAAACAAACGAGTTTGTACTTGGACATCGTGCGCGGGCGCGCGTCTCTGATGTCGCTCGGAGCTCTTTTTCAAAAAATAAAAAAAAAACAAGGAAAAAAGTAGCAGCTACAGTGGCTGAGCAACTCGATCGCACTACCACAAGCTCGACCCCGAAAGCTCGAGTGTAACAACTTTCTAATACCCGAAAGACTAGGAATTGGAGGAAAGAGAGGGAGAGAGAGAAAGTAGGAAAGTGAGTACTGCTCATGTACACCCATACACCATACACTGCACGTACAAGAGTATTTCGCTCTCTCGTTCGTTCGTTCGTTCGTACGCTTCCACGTTCACTATGCACGCTCGGCTGCACTCGCGCTAATTAATCGACAAGATATCGCTAATTTGACTAATTGAAAATTTCCGCATGCGATAATATCGCGCAAGAAACTCGCGTTTTCGTTGTACTCGGGCGAGCTGCGCTGCGCCGCGCGTCGAATGCCCGGCATATATCATCGTATAATATAGCACGGCGAACGCGAGAGATGCACTTTCGCGTATTATTTGTATGCGCCAGCCGTTATATAGCTCGCACTACTACTACTACTACTACTATATATATAACTCGTGTTTTCTAATACACGCCAGAGCATCGTCGTGTGGCCCCGGGTATTGATTTTGAATATTCCCTCGCCGACTATTCAGACTCCGGCTTCGTCAGAGAGAGAGAGAGAGAGAGAGAGAGAGAGAGAGAGAGAGAGGAGAGAGAGAGGCGGAGGGAGAGAGAGAGAGGGGAGAGAGCGAGAGAGAGGAGAGGAGAGAGAGAGAGAGAGAGAGAGAGAGAGAGAGAGAGACTTAAATTCATACTGCTACGGGGAATGTGTATGTATATACGTGCGCCGCGTCTATCCTATATACGTATGTATATAATTCGAACTTTCGGGTGAGCAGAGGCAGATCGTTCAACTATTAAACGGATAGCTCTGCATTAGGAGCTGGAGCTGCGGAGGCAAAGCGTCGCTGAGTTATTCGCAACTACTGCCGCTGCTGCTGCGCTTCGAAATCGGAAGCTTAATAATGCGTCAAATCAATCTCACGCGTCTTTCAAACTTTTTACGTATCCCTTCGGCTATGATGCCGCACGACACGTTGCAATATAATATATTTATACAGAAAATAACGTAATTCAATTTTCGATCGTGAGACGCGCGGTTTTTAATAACGAATGAAGACGATCGCGTCGTATCTGCACTTATGTAACAGTCTTGTTTCTCACACAGCTTTCATCGCTCATCGTGCGCGATGATGATTTTTTTTCTCTCTCTCATTTTTCTTCTCGTTAAATAACTAGGCAGACCCGACGCAGTCGAGACTCGACGAAAGGAGACGTGCGCTGCACACGCGTGACCGATCGCCCCTCATCATATACTCTTCATCGTACGCTGTAATCTCATTACATCGTTCTCTCCAGAGAGAATGAAAAAATATCGCTATCTCTGGGCGGCTACTTCTGCTGCGTCGTCGCGAGGGCCCGAATTTCATCAAACTCGCAGCTTATAAGGCGTGCAATATATTTATAATTAATATAATAAATGTAATTTTTTGATTCCCCGTGGTATGTAATAACGTCACACCATTCACGCATGTACCATGTTAGAAATGCGCAAAATTTTACAGCTGGTTTTCGACAAACGAATAAGTTTCAATAGGCCTTGTAAGAGCTATAACAGAACATATACTTTTACGCCAATCAAAAAAGATTCCTTCTCTGTTTACGCATTTTAAGGTAATTAAGACACAAGTGCCAATTAGCCCCTGATGGGGGTAAGTTGGCATAGTAATTATAAAAAAATCAAAACACACGTCATGATTATAACGAGAATTTTACATATGGACACTAAACGATATGTATCTTTATTTAATAGAAAATAATTAATCACGATTATTTCAGAATATTAAAAGATATTTAATGAAAAGATAATTAAAGTTTTTGTAACACGAGATATTTTTTTCGATCATGAAAATATTTCAAGCGCATCAAATATCGCCCTCTAGAATTTTTATGACGGTGTAATGCAATTGGTGCTTGGACTTATACAATTATTTTTACTTTGCCACTTGCAGATATGCAGATATAAAGGTATTCGCCATCTAGTGGTTCGAAGTGGTATTAACGGGTTTAAAGTGCTCGAGAAACTAGTTAAAATTCTTTGAAACAGATCAATCGTCATTTTTGGATCATTAAAATGCCCTTACTATTTCTTACATCATTTTAAAAAAAAATAACACAAAAAGCCAATTTATGTCAAAGTAATTTGAAACATTTTAAATGGCAATTTTTTGGTCATTATCAGTTTCAAACTTGCAATCGTAGGTAAATATATATATATTATTAGCAATCTAGATATATAGAAGCTCATACATCTTGTGTATCATGCGTAAGCGCGTGTGCGATATATTATTATAAATAAAACAAAGCTCGTCCCGGAGTTTCCTAATTTATGACGTCGAGCCTCCGCTGCTATATTCGATTCTTATATAGAATAATACACACACATATATCTATGGCACGACAAAACTAGTTGTCTCCCAGCCATAGCTGTATTGTGTATACATTATCATTATTATACTTATAATACATACGCGCTCTACGCATACGCTCGCAGGTGTATATAAGGCAAAATGAGACGCTGCCGCTGCAGCTGCACCGAGTGAGTATATTGTTTGAAGTGAGCTCGAGCGAGACTCGACTTTACTTTAGCATATTCTGTGCGTATAATAAGTGTATACACGTATGTGTGGCGAGACACACCGGCGCAGGTAAGTACTTATACGTACGCGCGCAGCGCTGCATTGTGCATATTATGGGCATGTAACTAGCGCGTTACAAGCTACGCGTATGTGCAGTCATTTTTTAAAAACCATTTTTACAGTTCGCGTACGAGCTTTTTTCTCTCTTCGTCGCTGAAAAATTGATGTACCAGCTCCTCTCGATCGCGCGCACAGCTCATCCACGCGCTTCGCCTTCATTTTCACGCGTCGTTTGCGCCGTTTTGTCATATACATACTCGCGCGCTCAGATGTTTTACAAAATCGAGCTATTACAGCGCGGCGCGCTGCCTCGCGCACACCGCGTGGCTTGTGTACAAGATAATATATAGAGATGCCGCCGCGCGCGAGAATGCAAATTTGCGCGCGAGCGACTGTCGTCTATTTGGCTTGAAAATTAATAGAGAGACTGTCATTGCCGCTGCTGCGCTGCTGCTGCTGTTCGCGCAGTTGCGGTAGATCTCTCTCGCTCTTCTCCTATACAATCGCGTGCAGCTTTTGAGTTTAACGTTTTATGCTAATATACGAGGCACTTGCTGCGACAACGACGACGACGAACAATGCGAAACTACTTAATTTATATTCGTCTTCCTGTATTCCGCGCACACCCCCGCGCGCGCGACCCAACCACTCGAATTATTAGCTTTACAACATTTCACTCCCTTCGTCAACGCACCCATACATGTACATCTTTCGCCTTCTGTATTATATACGTGGCGCAAACATCATGTGGCGCCTGTGATAGATCGTGTTGCTGCGAAGTTTGTGCGATCCTGCGTAGATATATATATATAGTTATATACGATCTCCCCGTGCGGACGAAAAAAGAAGCAAACAAAAGTAGAAGAAAAAAAAACACAGAATACGTCCTTGATGGCTATTACCCGCAGAGTCGTCCATCTCACACTCTCGGCTCATCCACGTGTCGCGCGCAAAGTAAAAAAAGAAAGAAAAAAAAAATAGATCGCACGCCAGTTGTGCATTATATATATATAGCCACTGCTCACAGTCAAATTGAATAAAATCCATCTTCTCGGCTAGCGCATAGCCCGGAAATGTAAGTTGCGATGTATATATATAGCACGGCAACTTTTACTCAAAGTCATCTCTCCCTCACTTTCTCTCGTTTTGCTCAACGACGACGACTGAGACGTGCCCGTAGGAAATCCTGCCCGGGCCATTACGAAATTGCCTTGATTGGGAGGAAGGTCTGGAGCGAGAGCGAGAGAGAGGATGGTAAAAGACGTTTTCGGGCAGAGAGGCGAGAGAGGAAAACGACGTTTTATCCGCAATAACACTCGCTATATATTACCTCTCCCGGCGTTGGCAAAAAAAAAAAGTAAAAATTGAAGGAAAAGTAAAAGAACGAAAGTATTATAGCTGCACAAGGGTATCATACGCAACGCCGGCGTATATATTACGAACGATAATCAAAATTCGATTGAAAAGCTGGACGTAATTTCGGTTGCGAGTGTCTCGCTCTCAGTGTGACAACGACAGCGACGATGTCAGTTAATATCGTTATTATCGGTGTCTTCTACCGCACGCCACGTGAGAACTTCGTACATTATTTAGAACCGCTCGGTACGATTGTAAGATATTAAATTTTCATCAATTATAATCGGAACGACGAATCGATCGCTCCACCTCCAGTTCTGCCCGTATATTCTTCAATTATATATACGACGATTTTACAATCCTGCCGCGGATAATCTCTTTCGTCGTTCGATGCATGTACAATAACATCCGCAGGTCGTGCGATTTTTTAATTGGAACAATCGTGATCGATGCACGACACTAGGGGTTTTACACCACTGCGTTCTTTGAATCAAGGAAATGTATTACAGTCGCGTGTGTAGCACACTTGTGTGCCGCGCACAATAGCGTGGGTGCAGTCCCATTAAGTTAAGAGCAATAAGCGCGCAATATGACGAATGCGATCGAATTACCCGATCGCGCTAATGTCATTGTTTGGCGATCAAAAAATATACTGTAATATATATCCACGTAAATTATACCGATACCATGGCGCGTATACAAACTGTACCCGCTATTCGATCACGTTATCAGAAATTAAAAATTCCCCTCGATGCATCGCGGCCGTCGTAGTTATTTTATTACCACCTGCAGCTAGCCAATGACTCATTGAACTAATAATTCTAAATATCATGTGTATAGTGGTGGATTAGAAAAAGTGTCGCCCTCTAGGCAAACTTGCATTTGCCGCTCACGCAATTCTAATACAATTATGAGAGCTTTTACTAATTTTTAAGAGATTAAAAAAACATTATTTAGATAAAATTAAATTATTGAATAGTTCCCACATTGGTTTTTTGAGTAAAATTTTATTGTTATAACCCATCGCGTCTCTCTTAGCAGAAATAATCAGTGTCCGTCAGTAAATATATCAAAATCTTTCACTAACGATGATTTGATCAATTTGGGGTAGCGTGTTATTATTTCGCGAGGTTTATCAAAAATCTAGTTGCCAAAAAATGAACCGAGAGCGCAGTGACTAGTGGTACGCGAGATCCAAAAATACCACAACCCCAGTGTTCAAAGGTGCAATGATAGTTGAACGTCCAAAGTTAAGATAATGTACAATCATTTCGGCACGATTTTATTAAAATTTTTGAAAAAAAAATGTAGAAATATCTGTACATATTTACAATTGTCAATCATCATTTTTTCTCGCAAGTGCCGCCTGCTCAATCTTTGCGACTTTTGTGGACTGTCCATGATGAATGAGCAAATTTGTGTTTTTTGTATATTTCTTATCACACTTATCACATGCAAAACCGACCTTCGTGTACAGTCCTTTGGTGCCTTGACAAATCTGATGTACTTCCTAATTTCTTCATACATTTGTCACATGCGAAATATTTGTGATCTGCGTGTATGTTTTTTTGGTGTTTTGTCATATTGCTTTGAGTTCCAAATTTCTTCTCGCACTTGCCACAAGCGAAATATTTCCGACCCTCGTGTACAGTTTTTTGATGGCATAGCAAATGAGATTTTTGTGTAAATTTTTTCTCGCACTTGTCGCATCCGAAATCTTTCCGACCTTCGTGCACTGCCCTTTGGTGTCTTATTAATATTGTTTTTTCTCTCCAAATTTATTATCGTATTTATCACAAGCGAAATCTTTCTGACCAGCATGGACTATTTTTCGATGTGAAGTCAAATTAATTTTTTGTCCAAATTTCTTTTCACACTTGTCGCATGCGAAATCTTTCCGGCCCTCATGGACTGTTTTTTGGTGTTTGATCAAATTGCCCCGACCCCCAAATTTCTTGTCACAATTGTGGCATGCGTAATCTTTGCGACCTTCATGGACTGTTCTTTGGTGATTCAAAAAATCTGATTTCTTTCCAAATTTCTTCTCGCAATTGTCGCATGCAAAATCTTTCCGACCAGCATGGACTATTTTTCGATGTGAAGTCAAATTACTTTTTTGTCCAAATTTCGTTTCACACTTGTCGCATGCGAAATATTTCCGACCCTCATGTACAGTTTTTTGATGGCATAGCAAATGAGATTTTTGTGTAAATTTTTTCTCGCACTTGTCGCATCCGAAATCTTTCCGACCTTCGTGCACTGCCCTTTGGTGTCTTATTAATATTGTTCTTTCTCCAAATTTCTTCTCGCAATTGTCGCATGCAAAATCTTTCCGACCAGCATGGACTATTTTTTGATGTGAAGTCAAATTACTTTTTTGTCCAAATTTCTTTTCACATTTGTCGCATGCGAAATCTTTCCGGCCCTCATGGACTGTTTTTTTGTGTTTGATCAAATTGCCTCGACCCCCAAATTTCTTGTCACAATTGTGGCATGTGTAATCTTTGCGACCTTCATGGACTGTTCTTTGGTGATTCAAAAAATCTGATTTCTTTCCAAATTTCTTCTCGCAATTGTCGCATGCAAAATCTTTTCGACCAGCATGGACTATTTTTCGATGCGAAGTCAAATGACTTTTTTGTCCAAATTTCTTTTCACATTTGTCACATGCGAAATCTTTCCGACCTTCGTGGACTGTCTTTTGGTGCAAAAGCAAATGCAATTTTCGTTCAAATTTTCTTTCGCACTTGTCGCATGCGAAATCTTTGCGATGCTCATGGACTGTCTTCATATGCATGAGCGAATGCGATTTTTTTCCAAATTTCGTTTCGGACTTGTCGCATGCAAAATCTGTACAACCATCGTGTACAGTCTTTATGTGCAAGCGCAAAGTATGTTTATTTTTAAATCTTTTCGCGCACCTTTCACACAAATAATCTTTGAAAACTTCGTGGAATATTTTTTTATGCTTGAGTAAAGTTGATTTATTTTCAAATTTTCTCTCACACTTTTTGCATATACAATTTTCGCTATCCTTGTGTACTAATTTTTGATGCGCAAATAAAATCGATCTTTTCACAAATGTCTTCTTACATTGGTCACATGTGTAACCTATTTGTTCATTGTGAGTTGCGTCTCGATGTGTCATCATACTTGATTCTAGTGTAAATGCCTCTTGACAAATATCACAAACATATTTTTCGTCATCTGAAGCACCAATGTCGTGTTCACTTGAGTTATCTTTTGAAACTATTTCCTCAGATTTCTTCTCACTTTTATCCATTTTATATCGTAAATTAAACAATGGATTTTTCCATTCAGTACTACGGAAATTGAACGAATAAAATTTATCTTTTGATATTATGACTAATTTCATCGGGAAAGAACACATTTAAACTAATTTATTTTTACTGTAAACATGATCTGTGTTTAAGAAACAATGACGAAATCGATTAAGATTATATTGTTTACAAACAATTTATCGATTCATCATTAATACATTGTTCTTACAATACTTGAAATCATTAAAATTCCAACTTGGCGACGATTCCTTCGAGGAATTTTTTGGCCTTTTGAAACTAAGTATACTTCCAAATCAAGTCTCGACGGGCATCATCAAATTCAGGCAGAAGACATTAAGAGACATTAAGTAAATAGATCCTTATACACACGTATATAATGAAAATTTTTGATATTCATTAAAAAATTGGCTGTCTTTCATAATTTGACACTGCATGAGTGTTCTATCACTGTGCACCGTATCGATGTAGATTCAGAGATTTATTTCTCTATTGTGTGAATTTTTTTTGCATACATCGAGCGTACATGTAAGCATATTAAGCAAGCGCCTGCATGAATGACATTTTCATTACAACTTGGGTGTAGTTTCAATAGCACGCGAGTCCCTGTATATTATTACTACGTACGACCAATTATGGAGGGGGAAGTATCGAGAAGGAGCTACCACAATCACGGGATCTCGTCGTATAGCGCTGATGTACACTCGACGGTAATTATATCTGTCCGGACCTTACTTCATGCTAGACATAAAAATTTCTCATAAACGTATAGATAGACTCCGAATCATCGAAACAAGTGAAGTCAGGTCCGGACAGATATAATCACCGTCGCGTGTACCAGTATAGCGCGTGTCGCTAGCTAGAAATTCTTCAGTAAGCACGTGTTTACAAATTGGTGAAATACAGCTTTGGTTATTCGAGGCGCATAACTAAGAATATTTTCTCAATGTATATCTTGAAAATTTACAGTGATCACTTGTAATCAAGGAATTATGGAATGCAGAGAGTACACAATTAGGTAATTATTACTCAGTCAGATAACTATTTTTGTGCATGACAAATTGTTTTAAGCGAGAGGTTAATTATTAACCTTGATTTTTGTTCAGGGTGAAGGAAGAGCCAACCGATACATGGCCAGATGAACCCTCAAAGTTCATATAAACGGAGTACATAAACGGAGCAACTCATCGAATATTAGAATTGATTCAAGACATTGAAACCTAAGAAGACTACTACATTCCTATGAATACTTTGATTGTATAAAAAGTGCCTTTAAATCATGTGAAGAATAATAAAATGTTTCTAACTATTATCATTTTTTCGTGACTAGAATAAATCATTTTCTCGCCTTTCTTATAGATTATCTTAAAGATTATACACTCCGTGCAAGTAAGCTAAAATAAAATCATAGCCTTGAAGCAATAATTATTCATAGACATCAACAGACAACCCACGCAACCGATTTTCAATAACCAGCCGGTAGTAATGTTTTACACTACGCATGGGTATATTTTCTTCATTGAAACACGGAGCCTGTATACTTACGTATACGTTCCAATTCCTGTTCAAAATGCGTGCGTGACAAAATATAACAAGAATCCGCCAAACGAACGGACAACAGAGAGAGAGAGAGAGAGAGAGAGAGAACGAGAAACGGGGGGAAAAAAGGCAGCATTACTCACGAATTTGCTGGAGCGCGCGGCACTGGTACACTGCGCTCCGAAGTGCCACAAAAAAAAGCTGCTAGCCCAGAGACTCGGAGCTTTAATTAAATCTCGCTTTGTCGTCGCCGAGTCGCGCGTTCAATGGCTTACTCTCTCTCTCTCTCTCTCTCTCTCTCTCTCTTCTCTATTTGAGTCAGGTCGGAGGATGAGGCATAGAGGCGCAAGTATTATTTCAGAGAATATGGTTTTGCATCCCCGAAAATACGCATACAACACAACGTAATACACACAGGTTCTCGTATATATAACACGTACACGGAAGAGGACAAACGAGCTGGGGAAGATCGTCGCTCGTACGCTGCGTTGTTGAAACGCTGCGCGACTGCTGCCCCCGAGTAAGTATACAATATACCTATGTGTGCAGTGTTTGCGCCACTCCGCGCCGGGCATTGTTCGTCCGAAATCGTCGTCGTCCCTTCACGCGCTGCCTACATACACATATACCCGCCGAGCGCGTTGTCCGAGTAATTTAGCGAGTAATTTCGTTTTTACCCAACCCAGCGTGTAACTCGCACACACGCTCTCCTACACCCTCGCTCTATGCATATTTTATGTTCCTTCGTTTTCAAAAATCCAAAAGTTCGCATACACTGCAGCGCGCGCACGACTTGGCGCGCAGCCCCGTCGTTGAGTTGATTATGACACTCGAGCTCTCATTTTGCGGTTTCTCTTTCGCCCTTGTTTTTTTTTTTCGTTGTTTTTGTTTCGGTTCGTTTGTGTGTGTCTGTGCGGTACGTTGGTGGTACGAAGCTCGTTCATCATCCGACTTTGTTTCCGTATGACAAAACGATCTCGCATTATATGACCGCGCGTGCGCCCCCGAGGCCTCGAGAAGAAGATCTTCCGATAATTTTGCTGTATTATACTCGAATTGCGGAAAAATTCCCGACGAATTCGTCGATCGACAACCAGAGAGTTCAGGAGATAAAGCAAAGAAGAAGAAAAAGAAGTGAATAGCAATCTCGAGCGAAGGTGAGTCGAGAGAGAGAGAGAGAGCTAACGTAAATGACAAGTGGAGCGCGCGCGGCAAAGAGAGAGAGAGAGAGGACGAGATAGACGAGGCCACCGCCAGACAGTGAGAAAGAGAGACAAAAAAGTTTCCGGAAGCACACACAGAGAGGACTTTTCGAGCCAAATGGACCTTTGTCTCTCGTGTCTTCTTATCGGTGCCCCATGCAAGTTAACTCTGTCTCTCTCTCTCTCTCTCTCTCTCTCTCTCTCTGACTGGCTGCACAGCGGATCGCCAAAAAAAGCTCATGCCAAAAATTACTGCGCAGCTGACTGCAGTGCACGGTGACGTCGACTTTCGTCCTATAACTAGAGAGCTTGATTTACGGCGAATTACTCGCGATTATTTATTGGATTTGATTCAAATAAAGTAGCATACGTAATATTCATGTGGATTTCGAGTCACGTACGTATGCGCGCACACGCCAAATTCAATCGTTCGAAATTATGTTTATATTCCTTATTTTTTATACAGATGGATTTGTTTTGTTTACCGCCGAGGCTTTGGCAGAAAATTGATTTTTCACATCACGAAGCGCTAATTCGATTTAGCTTTGCGAGAAACGAAAAAACAAAATTGCATCGCTCTCTCTCTCTCTCTCTCTCTCTGCTACTACACGTAATACGTAAATGCAATTTTACAGACAAGAGCGAGAATCGGTTTATCTTATTTCATTTCTTGTTTTTTTTTTGCTCCACGAGTAAGAATATAACTTCGAAACGATAGTTGAAAGTAAACTCCTAACCAGCTATAATATTTCTCACGTAAAATAAACGACGAACGTATTTTTTATCTGAACGAGTAAAAATAATGTTTATTACGATTATCGTCATTGTTTAGACATTTTTCCTCTCTCCCTCTCTGTATTTATCCAGCGATCAAGGAGTAAATTATAAGTTAACAGCAAAAAAAATCTCGTTACAGAGCAGCACAACGACTTGAGCTTGCGCGCTGGGACGGGAGGGGGGGGGGGACGAGAACAACAACACAAAAAAAAATTAGCTAAATAGAAAATAAGCTCGCGCGGAAAAAGCAAAAGCAAAAAGTGAAAAGAGAAAAAAAATCCAGCGAGCGTAAACACCAAAGGTATAGAAGCAGCAGCTATACGCAAAGGCAAGGACGGAAAATGAAAATACAAAAAAAAAGCATAAGAGGGAGAAAGGAAAGAATTAGTATACGTATACAACGCACGACGAAGATGAAAGAGAAAAAGTGCACGCGTATACATAGCTAATATATAGGGAAAGCGGCAAAATCACTGGAAGAATGAAAAATATTTACGAGAGTGAGAGAGAGAGACGCGAGCGCGCGAAACTCGAGGCGAAGAGAGAGACTATACGCTGATTTTGAAATAACGAGACGTTTATTTATGGCTCTATCCCAGCTCTCTCTGCTTGCTCTCTGTCTCTCTCTCTTTCTCTCTCTCCTCTTCGCTAATACAAGACAATGACGAATTCGTTAGTAAATTTATCCGTCGGATAGTTATTAAAAAGTAGCTCCTAACTAGAATAACTCTCGGGGCTCTCTCTCTCTCGCCGACGGGTTACAGCAGCGGCGAATAAGAGATATATATATTGTATAAAATACGTATAGCAGCAGCAACATGCCCGCGAGGAGCAGCAAGAGGAGTATATAGGAGAAGAAACGATGTATCTCTTTAACGAAGTTTCCTCCTCTTCTTCTTCTTATTCTACTACTACTACTACTACTACTACTACTACTACTACTACTACTTCTTCTACTGCTGCTTTTGCTGCTGGCTTGCGAGCCTTTAAAAGTCGCCCGAGCCACACCGCCATTTATTTTCCAACGAGTCAAGCCAAGAAGAGTGCAGCAGTCGAGATAGAGAGAGAGAGAGGGACCCCCTTTCCGACCAACGTCATTTTCAACTATTTCTCCTTTGATCCTCCTTCCCCGCTCTTTCTCTTGCTGGTGCTTAGCTTTTCTTGCTATAACACAGTACAGCAGCAGTTACAGCACAGCAGCCGGGCAACTATGGCGCAAGCTCGCGCTTCTTTTCACGATTGGGCTATTTTCTCAAGTAGATCCGTTTTCTTTTCTCAGGCTCTTCTCTCTCTCTCTCTCTCTTTTTTTCCTCGCATATATATAGTCGAAGCGTTTCGTTGCGCTCCGTAATCCGATCCAAGTCGAACGCTGGGTGGCTTTTTTTTCCTTCTCCACTACTCCCCTCCGCGGCAGCCGTCGATTCCTCGGGATTTTCAGCACTATATTTTCGCAGGCACAGAGGAGTAGTCTGTAGTAAGAGTAAAAAGTTCAGAGAGCATTAAACAATCGTTGTACTTGATTTTTTTTCTCATTTTATTATGCCTCTTTTCAGCCGGTGCTTTTTCTCGCACACACATACACACATGCACGTAGCACAACAAATTGATATAAATAAGCCTTCGAAGTGCGTTATCCACGTGAGCGCGGGCGCTCCGAGCTCTTTTGTACTCTTGAGGCTCTTTCAGAGCTATAGAGAGAGAGAGAGAGAGAGAAGCGGCGCTGCACACTGCACACTGCAGCAGCAGCCAACAACGTCATCGTAACTCTTCGTTAGACTCGGGGGTAAGCCGAAACATCAACGGTAGGCGGACTGCTGAGAGCGTAGACTATGGCGCCGTACAACAAAAGGACCCCGATTATAGCTTGCAGAGTAAATAAAGCGTCGTCGACTCCTTTCATGCATGGAACGAGAGAGGAGGAGAAAAATAATCGTACGTTCATCCTTATTATCGTTATTCGTTTGTTTGTTTGCTTTTTATCGATTGAAAAATAGAGAAAAAAAATATCCCGATAGGTTTATTTTTTTCTACTTTATTCTTTATCGGCGACGCAGGCTTACTCTCTTTTCTTTCGCCCTCGTTGGCCGGCGATGGACGCCACGGTCTTTTCGGCTTGCAGCGTCGATGTACGAGCCAGCAGCAGCCACCACCGCCACCGCTACCGTCACTGTCGAGGCTGCTTTTTCCTCCGCCGCCCACGCCGAGATTCTGCTTGCCCGTGACTATACAGCCGCGTGTGTTTTGCGTGCGATACAGGAAAATGCAGCAGCAGGGGCAAGAAAAATATATAACGGAAAGTTGGTAAAAGGCTTTTAGTTGGGCGAGACCGAGCGAATTATACACATATATTATTGTACACGTATATATTTTTGTTTTCTCGTACGTTTACTTGTACGTGTGTGTGAGTGTGGGTACAAATACGTGCCGCAGAGTGGAGTAGAAAGAGAGAGAGAGAGAGAGAGAGATACATCGCGAGGCTGCTCACAAACGTCGTACGTATAACTGCGCGTTAGTCGCGGGCAAGAAAATGGAAATGTTTTTACGACTCTACTGCTACGGGGGTAATGGTATACAGCGCTGTATTATACAAACTTTATTATTTCACTCGGCCGGAAAAGTTTCAAGTTTCAACTGTACGTGCGGGCATATACATATATACGCGTATGCACACGCACATTTGTCACTGCTGCGCGCGGGATGGTATTTTATTTTATGTACGTGCGTATAATGTACGCGAGATTTCTAATTTGCGCGCGGGAGGGCAATCGATCACGTCGGGCTCACTGCAAAACTCCAAGACAGAATGAGATGATGAAAGATGGGCGGAAAAATAGACGCTGTTTCGAGAGCAAAGACGTATGCATTATATCGTGTAATAAGTTGCCGATTCCTCTTTTTCGTACGGAATCGCGAATGGCAACTCGAGCGCATCCATCAATAACGCGTACGCACACAAACACAAATATACAGAACAATATGTCGCGTATACAATGGGGGTGGAGCGAGGCACGAATGGACGAAAATAAAATTCGTTATCATCACTGTCGCATTTTGAATAAAACGCTTTTGTATCTCTCTTTCTCTCTCACTTCGGGAGTCCTCCGCGCACCCGAAAAATATCCACATACGCACGTCTCTCCTCGTATTTATCAGAGCTCTCCGCGCGTATGTATAGGCTTTTCTATACCGCCGCTGTTGTTATTGTTGTCGGGTGGGTTGATGGAAAAACTCACTGGCGTTTCTGGCGGGTGGCGAGCTGCTGTCTTGCCGCTGCCGCTGGTGCTGGCGGTGGTGTTGTTATCGATCGCGCTCGAAACGGCGGCTAATTGCCCGGGAGCAGTGGCAGGCTGCGCGTTCATTGCTGCTGCCGAAGCCGTTGTCATCGTTGCTGTTGTTGCTCCACCTTGTTGCTGTTTGTTCGCGCAGCAGCCACCCCCGCCGCTGCCCGCGTTGTTACAGTGGCTTTCCACCAGAGTCGGGATGATCGACGTATCGATGTTCTCGGCTGTATCGATATGCGCCCGTGTGGGTGGGTGTATAAATATCACATATCCATTAAAGCGCAGAGAGCGAAAGAGATTTGAATTATTCAACTTTTGCGTTGAAAAGATCGCCTCCCCTTCCCCCCCTCTCTCTCTCTCTCTCTCCCAAAACTTTCGTCGTCCTGCGTGATCTTATAATACAAGAGATCATTACTCCTCGTGATATACGTATATAGCCTCGTGCTCGCTCGCACAGAGCTTCGAATCGTATACATTAAGATAAATAATGCATAAAAAGTTTTAGATCCCTCCTCCTCTAACCACCAAGCTCCAGAGCTCATATACTGACTCTTTTTTTTTTTTTACAACCGCTACGACGCGGCGGCTGCGGGGCTATATCGTTATCGGCAATGACGAGGAAAGAGAAAGAAGAAAGATGAGGCTGTGCTGCGTGACATATATAATAATAAATATATAAAGAGGACGACGACGACGAACCTTTGAATCGTGCCTCTATGCGCTTGATAGCGTCCATTCTACAGTTATCCTGAGTCGTACATCCTTTGCAGGGCATTTTTTTTACTCTTCTCTCCCTTTTCTGCTGCTGCTGCTTTGATTGGGCTATTTCACCGCGACAAGGATGCTTATATTCCATCCAACTGTGGCTCGAATGTCGTATATCCACGCGCGCGTTTATTGCTGGCCACACTCTGCGGGGGTCTGAGTTTGCGAGTAAAATCGTGAAAACGAGTGTTAAAAGGAAAGAGAGAGAGAAATTCAGACGACGGATCCGATTTATATGGCGTATTGGTTCTATCCAGCGAGAATAAAATTTCGCCCGATGATCGATGCGGCGGTGAATTTGCAGACGCGAGTTGCTGTTGCCGTTGCTTGTTCTGATGCGTCGTCCGTCCGTCTGTCTTCTTGGTATTACACGAGAATCATTTCACTGTTCTTCGCACGCGCGAGCACCAATTTGTCCTTTTCCTTCTTCTCCTCTCTCACTTTTACGTGCGACACGTATATGGCTGGAATTTCATTATTTTGCTGTGTACACCTTTTATGTTGTCTGTAATAGCGAAGCGAAAGTGAGACATTTATAATTTAATTTCGTTCAGCGAATAATGGCCTCCTATTTATTTTATATTATATCCTGCCCTTTGATCGATGCTAAAAATTAATTTCCGCTCTCTCTCTCTATCTCTTTTTTTTCTTGTTAATTTCATCCACAGCAACGTCCACGATTTTATTTACGCTCGCGAGCGCGATAAGTCAAAGGGTTGAGTATAATAAAAAAAAAAAATAAAATAACCCTCCGTTTTTTTGACTGCGCCGGGCTAGCTCATAAATTTCTCTGCTCACTTCTTACTGCGACGCGTGCTCATACATACAAGAATTATCGCCTCTTATCCATGATTTTCTCGACGTTGTAAATTCCACGTCTCACGGCTGGGGAAAGGGAGCTTTTTCTCTCTAACTCTTCCTCCTCATCCTCCTTCTCCTGCGTTTTTTTTTATTTCTGAACGTGGACGCGTGTTAGTGGCGACAAAAAAATTGTTAATTATAACGTTCCTTCGTTGGCGGGCGGCCAATCTTCGGGTGACTTTTCAAGCTGCGCTTGTACGCAGAGAGGGAGGGAGGGAGGGAGGAAGGGAGAAGAGTTTTTCTTTCGAAGCACAAAAAAGGACAGCAGATACACACACACAACCACTAAGAGCTTGCACGCGCGTATCGACTATTATAACTTTTTTAATAAACAAAACTATAAGCCCCTGCAGATTTCGAGGTTATTGACTCGGCGTTAGGAATTTAAATGTCACACTGATCGAAGAAAACCTTACGGCTCTATTTATTGATTACCCGTCGATTTGTCGTATTTTTTATTATTTTATTTCTAAAGTAACGAGTAGGCTCTAAAATGTCGAGTATATATATTTTTCTCTCTCTCAACGACGAATTTTGAATAAATACACGAGAAAAACTGTTTGTTTTTGTTGTTGTTATTGGCGACGCAGTGTCGCGCTGCACTCGCGAGAGAGACGGAGAGAGTGTTGACAGAGAGGCAAGAAATTGAATTTCGAGGTGCAGTTTATGCATGTATATGTACACGCAGCTTCGGCAGTGGTGTCAGCAGCAGCAGCAGCAGCAGCTCACGCACGCACGAATATTTCGCACGCGGCAGTGTGCCGCTGTTGCCTCGCCCGCGTCTATCCATCTATATATCCGTGTATATAAATACAAATTGGCCTTTCGCTTTTTTTTTCTCTCACGGCGGCAACGGTAGTATATAGAAGCGTGTCAGGCTCGCGCTCTCGGTATTATATAATATACACGCGCTTGTGTTCCGATCACCTTTAAAGACTGCGAGCGTAGTAAATGTATATAGGTGGTACACACGGCGCGCGGATGTATAATATTATCTGCATCTCTGATTGAGTCTGCAATCATGATTTTATGTTTCATTCATGCGGCTCGGATGTATATCTGTGTACATATAAAATATAACGCGTACACCGGCATACAGCGCAGTAAGAATCAATATTCAAATGACGCTTCGAATTTCAAATTTCCGTGCTTTTATTAAAAAATACGCATACAACAAGTGTCGCAGTATACAATACAGCGGTGTACAGCGTCAGTTGCAGTCGAGATGCTCGAGAGAGAGAGAGAGAGAGAGAGAGTCTTTGAGGCCGTGTACGGCTTCAGCTGCTACATTTATGTAATAAAATTCTTATATTTTCGAATTAAGGACATTACCGATAAAAAATGTTATAAGTAAATCTAACGAGTACCAATAAAACTCCATAATAAAAAACATTTCTAGGTAATGGTGGGTACAGAAAAATTAATACTTACTTATTGAAGATTCATTAGTGAACTCTCACATAATCTTATAACAATCACTTACAACCTTATAACATCGTAAAATACTTCAAATCAATTAGATTAATTTAGTATCCTACAGAAACCAGTACAAATTCGTATTGGCGCTTTTCCATTTTATTTATTTTAGTTATTTTACATTCGTTTACTTATCTTAAGGTAATGTGCCTTCGTCCTTTTTTGAAGGTATATTGTTTGTATTATTTGACGTGTAATTAACCGTCACACGCAGCTTGACGATATTTGATCGACAAGAGTTTTTAGTTTATACACAGAACTAACTACGATAGTAAAGTCAATCAGTATAAAACCAAAGGCGTGTCCATGATTTTGTGATTTCTGTGTTGCATTTATACACTAGTTGGAAATTTTGACCACTTGCGAGTTTGCAGGACTCCATCTATTGATGAGATCGGAAAGCTCATAATCAAATATGACACCTTTTATTACGATAAATTTTGTTACAATGCAAAACGAATTTCGGAATGTGGATTTTTACATCTTCCTATAAAAATGTAACGCATTTTTAAAATCGATGAACAACTGCGTACAGAAGTCAGAGCTAAGACCCGCTTTCAGAAGTGAAAAGATTCAAGCGCACGAAAATTAATCAATTCAATTTCAAAGCGTCAAAAATAAAAGAAGTTAAAAGACAATCGAGGAAAATTACACCGAGTCTCTGTATATTTTAATACTCATGTATACGCTGAAACGCACAGCTTAACCGCGTGTAACAGAGAATTCGCAGCATTAATTGAATTCCACTTCGTGTAAACGACGACGACGACGACGATGTCGACTACACGCACTTACTCGGCTGATAAGTTATAATTAAGAGGCTGTCTTTAGCCTATATATATATATATATAATTATATATATATATATATATATTATATATATATATTATGTGCATATAGCGCTGAAATACCCATTATACACACATATATTAGCGTCTCTTTGAGCTCTCTCTCGCTCTCTCAGAGATGCTGCTAGTGCTGCTGCTGCAGCCAGTTCTAATGCTGTGCGCCGCCGTCGCCGCTGCTCTGCCTTTTTTGTGCGCTTATACATATATAGCGCAGTAGTAGTGTGCACTGCAGTGTGCAGATTAAGTTCCTCTTTCTCTCGGTGCAGTGCACACTCGCAGTAGCAGCAGCAGCGGAGAGCTTGTTTGACTTTTAAATATTATCGCTCGATGCTGTATATATCTATACATATTTTTTTTCTGTACACACAGAAGCAGCTGCGGCACTTTGTATTGATTTCGTTAATAGCTCGGGGAAGTAGAGATAGAGTACGGTGTGCTTCAGCGATTGATTACTCGTTATCTTCTTGATTTACTTCTTCCTCCCTTTTTTTTACTCTCTTCTCTTCTCTTCTCTTCCGATCCCCCTTGCCGTTCATAAGACTCTTTGAAGCGCGCGATTCGAGTGCGCTTTACACTCGAGTGGGCACTGTTTTAGATAAACAAACGTTCGCGCGCGAGCTCGATAGGAGACACGAAACGATGAAAAAAATTCGATTAATTAACGCGTTGGAGACAATTTGATTGTCGATTTTTTCCCCCTCTTTTTTCTGTGTTACGTAAAAGCGCGAGAGAGACAGAGAGTATGAGCACGCTCGTGGCACGAGTGCAAATATTCGCACGCGCGTGTATATATATCGATTTCAATCACATTTTACGCTTCGCACGGGGGCGCGTTGGAAATTGCGCGCACGCAAACGCGCATATTTTCCAATCTCTAGAGTCAATTATCGGGCACGTAAGAGTGCGAACATTTGAAAAATGAGGCGCGGGCGCATGTGCGAGCATTATTGCGCGTTATATCGCTCGCAACTGCGCGCCAGTGTTTTACAACGGCATCGTTACATATATATATACGCACGCGCGTATACAGGTAATAGACCTTTTTCCTAGCCTCTCTCTCTCTCTCTCTCCCTCTGACTTTCTGGCTGTTGTCAGCTTTGTGCATAGTGATGTGCCCGTGTTCGTGTGTGACGAAAGCAGTGCGCGAGCGCAAGTACAAATGGCTATAACTAAGCCCTCCCGATCTCAGCTGTCGTGCGTAGGTGTGTGTGTGCTCTCTCTGCATGTCGGTGCACGTTGGTATGTGTGCAGCGCTCGTGTGCTGAACCTGAGCAGCAGCACTTCATCTACTGCGGCTCAACCGAGCAATTCGATCTCGCGTGAGCAAGCATATATACGTATACGTGTACGCGCACTCATACTTAGGTACACACGCATACTCGTGCAGGGAGAGAGTACTGCGGTTGGCACGTATTATTCACGCTCGAATAAAGGGACAACGCCGTTTGTGAGTGTGTGTGTATGTGATTTACATATACACGTATGTGTACGCGTAGAGTAAGAGAAATACACGTAGAAATCAACGCTGTATAAGCTACTACTTGCGAGCCAAAGGCACGAAAAGAAAGGTTTTCCTTTTACATCCGAGCGATCGTGATGGATAATGATTATACTTGGATACGCTATGATCGAAGCCACGATGAAAATACACCCCTAGGCATCGATTTTGATTATCCCGAGCTATACTACTGAAAATTAGCCGCACAGCTCAGCGTGCGCGTGCCTGACCAAAGCTCGATATTTTCACTGGACGATCGCGTGCTTTAGCTGTGGAGAGCTCGAGAGCGAGCGTGCGAGATACGATCGGAAATTTTTGAAAACTGCGGCGCATCCTCGTGGGAAATGCGCGTGCAATGAAGCTCGATAGCGGAATTTAGTCGATGATCAAGCGAAAATCTCTGTCTCGAGGTCCGATCTCGAGTCCTACTGAGGTTTAGATTATATACCTCTATTAAATGCTCAACATTTTGTAGGTAGGTTTTGGCTAACGAAAACGGGTTTTGGACTACATAAAACTCATGCAAATCACTGTTGATTATACACTTTTTCAATAGTTACTTTAATTTTCTATTTGAAATGTAATATTTGAAGTGTAAAACGTCGATCAAATTGTACTTGTTAAATCTAAATTAAATAACATCAATGATAGGCTAACTTATTTAAGCCATGAGACGAAATCATTAATCTTATTTAATTGTTGAAAAAGAGATTCGACTTATATACTCATTTTAACGTTGCCACTTGCAGATTTACAGATATAAAGATACTCGCCATCTAGCTGTGGCAGCTTGAAGTCTTGTTATCGCAAACAAATGGTACAATACTAGAAACAGTCGCATTGTCATTTTCGGTCATTAAGAATGGGCTGAATAATTTTAACATAAATGTAAAAGAAAAATTTCAAAAGAAGCCAATCAATGTTTACATGTTTTAAAAAATTTCAAATGATTTTTTTGGATCTTTAGATCATTATTGACGTTGAGCATTTCGACCAAGGATTCTTTATCAAAAGTTTTGACTAGACTATCGTTGTTTGTCGTACTAGAAATTACGCAAACATTTTTTGAAAATTTGGGCCCTTTAAAAAATTTCTTTCCAAAAACCTGGAATTAATGTCTACTTTCCTATATTCACGATTCTTGCTAGAATTTGAAAAAACCCCTACATAAACTTTAGAAAAAAGTTTTCAAAACAGTTTTAGTTGCAGATTGTTCAAATTTTCTAAAGTAAAAAATCGGAACAGTCGCTCCCATGCACACAAAAAATGTATAAAACTCAAAAAATCTAATCTCGCTCGATCGAGATTGTTATTTAAATTTTTTTATGGGCCATTCAATTTCACAAAGAATATCGGAGACAATATACGAAACTGTGCGCGCGCTTATCCGATTATATTATATGTGTTTCATATAAGCGTGCAGATAATTTCCCCCCGTTGGAAAATCGCGTATAACGACGACGGAGCGCGGCGATAGAGGCAAAAACTTTTGCCCGAGAAATTATCATATCCCCGAAAACTTTTGCCACTTCTAACAATCGAGATTTCGTTCGCTACAGAGCAGTATGCGCTGTACACCGTAGCAGCTTCGCGTTTATATATATCTAGAAAATATATATACGTATATAGATACACACACACATAACCGGTGTTTAATCTCATTTTGTTAATCCTGTATTACGCGCGAGGGGTAATAGTTCGCCGACCTCAAGACCTCTACCTCTCTTCGACCCCCTCTCCGCAATTCTCTTTCGTTGGGTATATATATTCCAAGTATTCTCGTAATGCCGAGCCAAAGTTATAGGAAGATAGAAGCGGCGAGGGGAGGGGGTAGGGGGCGAGAAACTACCTAAATAACGTCCAAGGCAGAGGGAGAATATACATAGCACTTGTATAGATATACGTTGTACATAGTTTATCCACAAAATCTTCTTCTTGAGCCTCAGCCTGCCTGCCTACTGCCTTGAAAGGGAGAGAGATGCATAGAGAAAGCTTGGAAAGTCAACCTGACAGGAGCAATCTTTCTCTTGATTAACAAAAACGTTTGTAATATATATAAGGTGTACGACGACACTACTACGGCATCACTCGATACAATTTCGGAATATATCAAAATCATATAGCTTGTAAGAAGAGCAGCCAACCGTTGTTGCAATTTTTCGACAAATTCCAAAATTTCGTGGGTACAACGTAGATAAAAAGAAAACTAAAGAGATCCAAAAGTAGTCTACTTCTCATGCATCCCACACGACCTTATCCAATTCAGCTTATACCTAATATACTCTCGCACTTACGGTACACCAGCCCGATATCCTTCCGCAAAGGACTCGCGCCCGCGCACGGAGCGGTATTACCACTTCACAATTCTGTCCTTTTCTCTCTCTCTCTCTCTCTTTTGCTCTCTCGTTCTATTTATATGCCACACTGACCCGCGCGAGAGTAGTCGCTATAATACGCGCGATGAGGCAATTTCCCGCGCTTAATGCGTATATATACAGCTCTGCGTGTCTGTCTATCTGTCTGTGTGTTCGAGTGCACACGAAAACGTGGAAAACGTTCTCGTATTATATCCCCGCGAGTGTACATAAAGGCAGCTGCGATCGCGAGGCCATTTCGTCGATATTGCCAACTATATTTGCTGTATAGATGGAATATAACCCACGCACAGTACGGCGCATGTTATATTATTATATATACCGTACAATATAGGCATTGGCCGCGCGCGGGCATAAGGAAACTCGAGTTGTTCTTCGATAACGAGTTGTGCTCTCTCGCGAGCTGCAATTTAATATACGCGCACACGTATACGCACGTGTTTATCGTGTACATAAAAAAATTCATACTCCTGTGCGCGCATCGGAAAGAAAAACATTTATCTCGTTCGCGCACTCGTTTTATTTTTTCATGTATACATCCACCGCGTGGCGAGAATATTATGTTATATACTCTTGGAAAAAAAAATCAACTAGCGAATTTTTCGACGAGTAATAATTCATATCGCATATACACCGTGATATAATATAAAGCACGATATCGCGCCCAATCGCGCAATTGAATTCATTCGGGTTTGTGCGTGTGCAGCTGCGCGAGAGCGCATTAAACTTCTGCAAAGAGAGAGAGGGAAAGATCTCTGAAGCGGGGCGGAGATACGTATACATAAACGAGAAATGTTTATAACGTAAACTCGAACATCGCCCGAAGAGTTGTAACTTGAAAGTCGAATTTGCGTTTGCGGCTCGTCTCGGTTGTGCAAGCAGCGCCGGGTAGAAGTGGGTCGATGCACCTCGAGACGCATAATTATAATTATTATCATATCCGTGTGTTTTAGGGGCATTTATTTGAATTACCTCTAGAATGGAGTGGACTCGGGCGTGTTCTTATGCGAAGAAAATGTTGTTAACTAGCAAGGAACAAGAAAACAGCTTACAGGAATTGAATCTAGACATTTAAAAATCAATATTTGTACGTAAGGATACTACGAGCATACTAAACATTTCACGGCTAATTTTTGGCCATCGAAAAAATCTCTTGGACAAAAAAGGCAATGAAAACTGTAGTAACCTTAACGTTCTGTTTCATATAGAGTTATATTTTTCAAAACTAAAATGTCTACATATCCGTAAATATTTTTGTAAAAATTATCTTGCAGCATCTACACGAAACGGAATTAAATAATGAGCCTTGATATTCTGTAAATAAAACTATGACACTTAATTCATCTAATCACTAAGTCACACCAAAATATAATGGCCAACAAAGAAATGGTTCTGATGACTGTTTCATTCTTATTCACTTATACAATTATTTTGACTTTGCTATTTGCAGGTTTTCAAACATAAAGGTACATGCCATCTAGTGGTGGATTTTACAACTGGCACTATCTTATTCAAAGCTATTGAAAACTGGTCTAAATTTGTTAAATGAATCAAATTGTAATTTACAAGTCATTCAATGAGTGTTTTAAATTTATTATATAATTTTAAAAGAAAAATCATCAAAAACATGCTAACCAATGGTCATGTTTTTAGTCATTACGCCATTATAAATGTTGAGGATTTTTACTAAAAGTAATTGGCTCCGCCAACGTAGCCAGGCACACGACTATATCTTCATGAGCGTACACCAAACCTCCTTTCATTCGAAGCGCAGACAAGTTTACACGACGAACTTCCGGCTCAAAGTTCACATCGAATGATGTACAGGAGAAAAGTGTTGAAAATTGATCTCACCGATGTACGCGTACCCTCGCCCTATACCCGGTATTCGTTAATTAATAATACTGCATTACGCCTCGGCACTTATACTTCCGAACTCTCGTGTACGTATTATATAATAAGCCCGCGATGCGATACCACACCGACTTTTCCCTCCAGGAGTATTTGCCTTTTGTTTATGTGCAATAGCGTACGCGCGTACGTGTGTGCGAGCACGTCTGCTAGGAGCGGATCGTGTCTATACTGAAGAAAAAAAGGGAGATAGAAACGAAAGAAACAGGCGGCAGGTGCGGCTAATGCACTATACGTGCATGAAACGACGCTAAAATCTCTTCTCTCTCTCTATCTGGGTGCTCTCGGACCTACACACGAACACCTTCGATGCGGTATTTTCGGGCGTTTCGTGTACATTTTGTACCTTTATCGTTATTATTTTTGCTGCTCTCGTCCGTGATTTTGCGCACTTCCCCCGCGAGGGATGCCGATAAAAATTTTCTCATTTCGGCTCGTGTGTGTATATATAGGAAACAGCACGATCGTGCGTTATACGTGTATATAACGACGACGATAATAATCAACGATAATCGGGTGCAAGTGTAAACCAACAAAAAAAAACCCGTGTGCAGAGAAATGACAGCCCTCGGAACGTCGAGCATCGTTTGTCATTGCGGAAAAAAATAAACAAATAAAGTAAGCCTCTGCGATTCACACAACTCGTGGCCTCGAGCTTGCTCTGGGTTGCTTCAGCCGAGATCGATGCGCTTCTCACGCAGACACACACGCGAGCGAGCGAGAATCCGAGACCGTTCGCACAATTGATCGCGCTGTATACTCATACATACACACACACACAGACGAGTTTACAAGTATAAACGAACAATTACTTGATGGACGCGGGCGCAAGCGTTGATATATATCATTTGTCAAAAGGTCGGCTGCGTGTATACGCCGGTCACGCTGGTGGACCAAGTGCCAAGCAGTCGTGTGTATGCGTGTGGATATGCGTTATAAATATATATACGGGGGTCGCAACGATGGATGACCGAACGAGGACGACTGCGACGACGACGCGATCGTATATATACGTAATGCTTCATGAGGCTTGTCGAGCGATATATAAATGCTCGTTCGTATACTCGTACGATAACTTCAGAAATCCCCGCTCGACTGCAGATTTTGGAATATACAAACAAAAAATAAAGAGCCGCTCGAATAAATCCGGTCGAATTCGCATTGTTTTTTTTTTTTTTTTTACATACGAATAAACGGGAAAAAAATTAAGTACACGCGTGACCGTGCGTAAATCGAGGCGTGTTTTTTTTTGTCCCAATGCTCGCCCCTTCCCCCTCACTCACGGTACCGAGAGGGTGTATATGAAAATGCGTTCGGCAGCTTTGTAATATATGTTATACGATACATATCGTATACTATACGCTTTTGACTCTTTAACGAGATTGCCCACAGCTTTTCATATATAATAAACAGCAAGAACTAATTATTGTTGCTCTAGCGCGTTCCACATATATAGCATACATACGCGCGCATTCACGCCGTATAACGATAAGTATCTCGAACAACAACCATAGCAGCTGCAGCCACGTGCGTTGGAGGTCGCTGCGCTGTATACATCGAGGTCAAATGGGTAAAAAGGTACGGCAACTACTACCCACCACCACATACGAGCTCGTGCGTGTGCGGAATATTTGCGCGTCAAAAGCTGTTACTTTTTTGCCTGGATTCCAGGCGAGTGAGAGAAAGGGCAGTAGAGCAGCAGCAGAGCTTTTGTGTTGCCACGCATAGGGATCGGTTGAGTACATAAAAGCCAGCCCGCGTATCTTTGCCGTATATTTCGTGCGAGAAAGATTATAATGATAATAACAACAATGACAACTGTCTGCCACGAGTCGTTAGGTCCTTTTTCACATAGCAGTCAAATAACATTTTTTTTGGCGTTATTTATTTTACGCTTTTTTTCAGCAAGAACACCTAGCCTCGCACGGAGCGGCCCGTGCAATGCGCTTAAAGCACGTCGAACGCGTTGCACACATATATATACAAGCGCTCGCACGATCGAGCGTGGAAAATTTCCCAGCCTTGCCCAAGAATTTGCAGCTCGCTTTTACGGAGTGCTTTTGTCTGTGCGCGCTTATACATATAGTTTTAAAGCATTCGCGCTGCACCCCCGCGCGTTCCAATAAACGTAATTACATTTTTTTTTTCAGCGGAGCTGCAGGAAAAAAAATACCACTACACCTCTTTCGATTTCCAACGCGGCAGCGGCAGCCGCGCTCTGCAACCCCGCAAGCGCGCAAATTTGAGAACAAACAGGTGTAGTGCATGTGGTTTACGTGTGTGTGTTTGCTGTACGTAAAAATAATATTAACGTAATCGACGTTGAGCGTGTTTGTTTTTCGACCGAAGTAGCGGTGAAATTGCACGCACAGGTATACACAAATACATCGAATGCACCGAAATGAAGAATACAAGAAAGTAAGCTGGACGATATTATATATATGCATGGAGCGCGGAGCAATCACGCGAAAGGCTAGTTTTGCTCCCGATGCAGAGAGCGGTAGACATATATTTAGCCACCCATTGTGCCGAATCCCGTAACACAGCCAAGAAAAATTCTCGTCCTTATATAAATATACCTCCGCGAGAAGATTGTCTTTTTCTTTTACTTTCTTTTCTTCTTCTGTTATTGTGTGCTGCTTAAGCTCTCTCTCTCTCTTTATCTCTCTCTATCTCTTTTTCTCCCTCCTTACCTCCGTACCCCAAATATGAAAACCTTTTATTTTTTGTATTCATTTGGCCACAGTGGCATCTCCGTTTATTTCCACGTCTTCACTTTTCCGCGCTAACTGTTCGGTATCATACTGATTATTATCAAAAATAGACCCCGGTAATGATCTTTTGCACTCGGGCGCGGGGATAAAACTTCCATCTCTCTCTCCCTCTCTCTTTTTGTTCCTACTATTTTTTAGTGCACGCGCTCCCGCGCGCTGCCCTTTGTGCAATTTCTTTCTTCTTTTCATTCGTAGATACGAAAAAAAAAAAATAAAACAAAGAGCCGACGCGAGTCCGGGCTTGACTAGTAATTAAAGCACATCACGCGTGCGCGCGCGCGAGCATAAGGGGAGCGCAGGAGCGGGAGAGGAAAAAGAGAGAGAAAGAAAGAGTTATGTCGATTAGCTCTGCATCCGAGCGAAGAAATTTCATAAAATCTCAACAATGGTTTAATTATCGTACAAGCGCGCGCACCGTGCACCGCTTCCTTTGTACAAGCTGCTCCGAGTCTAGCTGGTATATACGTAGTATATGGCAGCTTTTGCCCGAGCTTTATATATTATATACACGCGCACAAACATACGTTTGCAGTTGCGCACTTTCAAAGATATATAATAAGAAGTGGACGTGCACGATTCCTGTGAGTTTTAATATATAAAAAAAAACATTTTTTTAAATGGCTTTCAGTAAAGTTCCTTTATGTACCTACGCGTTTATATAATGTGTAAGTTAATGCACCAATTAGGGTGAAAAAAAATCCATACTCGATTCCTTCTTTTTTTTTCATTCGACGATGGTAATGACCCTTTTAAACGAGTAGAAAGTTTGTCATTTTCATAATGTCGTTATTCCGGGCATTTAGCCAAAGTTATCCGTTGCTGTGCGGCGCGTACGAGAGAGAGAGAGAGTAGCCGCGCACGCAGTATATGAACTTTTAAATCTGCTGCTCTTTTCAATTTTTACCGGGGGGATCTGCCTCCCCGCAATAAATATAAATAAACTTTAATGTCTTTAAGCGTGTCTCGAGTCTGCTCTTCAAAGAAGAAATCTTCATCGAGTAATTCGACGAGAAAAAAAATCATAATAATAATGATAATAATGATAAATAAACTAGCGGCGAGCAAGCTGCAAGTCGTTAGAAGTAACAACGTGCTCGTTGCTCGTCGTGCATGCGAGCGAGTTTCGAAGCCTTTGGCCGCCGAGCTGAACACACGCGAACAAAAAACAAGAACCGCGAAAGTTTGGCGCAGAACGATGTACTATATACTTATACGGTTCAGAGTCACCACGAGAGAGAAAAAGGAAGAATACAAAAAGGCGCGGAAGGAGGAGCAAGAGGACGTTCTAGAATCCAGCGGCAGATTCTTCTTCGTCGTTTTTTTTTCGTCGTTCAACTTCGTCGCTATGCTCTGCGTGTATGCATATGACTTTATCTTCACGCGTGGATGAATGCCGAGAGAGACGTTTAACATTTTTCGACTTTATATTATCGAGGAAAAATAGAGACTTCGAATGTGCTCCATGAGCACAATTATTTTCTCATTTTTATACTAATACGCCGCACACCGCAGATCGCGAGAAGCTTTCTCTGTTCGAGTCATGCATCGAGAGTCGATAATTACTGCGGCCCGTTCGTACATGAAAACCTCGAAACATTTTTTTCTCCTACCGCACGAGTTGCAGCGACCGATGTATAGAAACTGCAGAACGGGGAAACCTCTCGGGATTTATTATAAATTATACGGCTCGAAGCCCTGCGCACAGTGAGAATATGCCGAGGCTATACGGCAGAGAGAGAGAGAGAGAGAGAGAGAGCTTAAAATTGCAGTAGGGGGTGGGTATACGACGAGCCGAGTAAATGAAGCATTAATCGCTATGATTCGGCTGGTGGTGGTGGTGGCCTGCTTCACTGAGCCCGAGGAATTATGTACGTAAGCCCACGTGCAGCAGCAGCGGCAGCGCAACTTTCCCTTACCCGAAAATGAAATGGCTCACGATCGTCGGAGATCGTCGCCGAGGACGATTTTCTCGAGGAAAAAGGGGAAAAGGCCTATATATATATAACACGTGCAGCATATGGTAGCGAGCATTTCGTAAGCTCGCGCGAGAAAGCGAAGGATTAAATTATTATACGAGTGCGAAAGTCGAGCGGCGCGTGCAGTACCGTACATAGTACGATGCTAATTTGTGCCCGCAGAAATAGGCGCGCACGGGATACCACATAGCGCAGCAGAAGCGGCTGTAGTGTCAACGCGCGCTCGCGCCGAGGCTAATTGAAAATGAAATTATTCATCATCTTCGAGCGTAAAGAGGGAAAGAGAGAGAGAGAGAGTGAGAGTATCACGTGGGATATTCACGATATTATACTATAAGCCTCTGCAGGCTTACTACGGTTTTAGTTTGGTAAATTAAATTTGTTGATGGAGTAAAGCGGCGGTGCGTCGGCGTGCCAGGGTAGCGGCCGATTAACGCATTTTGCATTATATATAATAATATATGTGAGCGGTTCTACGAGTAATGGGCGAAATTCGAGTGCAATTAAGTCGCGATTGAAATTGTGTAGTGGAAATGGATAATTTTTCACAGCGTTTCAAGAAGTATGGAAAAGTAAACAAATACAGCGTTGTAGGGCTCCATGTGTTTGAGTAAGCAGTAATAATGATAGTTAGTATAATACGGACGATCGCATGCAGAGCTCCTACTTTGCTGTGTTTACGTTTCGCGCTATTGCAGAATCGAAGGCCTTTAATATCTAGTGTATGTACTACACATACAAAGAGCAGAGCGACACACGTGCGCAATAACCGCGTATCGATGAATTCGGCGGTAGAGAGTGAAATTTTCGCCGGATATCAATCATAGACGCCGGATCACCTCGCTAATTAATGTGAGTAGCGAGGAACTAAATTCACGAGTGAATGTTTACAAATAATTCCCTCGTAAGAGTTCAGGTCTCTTGAAAGTACAGTGTTGAGCGTTGACTACTTGTAGCACATAATCTCAAATATTTATCAGTTTGCGTCTTGAAAATTTACTGCGGATACAAAACTATCAAGGAAGCGATGGACAGCAACAAAGACGTAGTTAGGTATGATTGTGTTTGTTATATTTTCGTGTTTTTATTATCTAAACTATCTTTTATTAAACTATATCATTCTTCAGGGTGAAGGAAGAGCCGAGAGATACTTGGAAGAATGTTGATAAAAATTGTGTTTTAGATTCGGTGAATTCCGGCAAGGTCGAAGACTTTGAAACATCCCCGAATCATGAACTATCGGTGAGTTCAATAATTTGAATGTTTAGCTAATCAACCATTAAGACATTAGCATATAATTTACATTTTAGGTAAAACTCAAGAATGAGACTGTGAAGTTACACGAGAGGTTAGATGAAAATATATCCATCGCTTTTGAGTGTTCGACATCTCTATTGACAACCATCTGCAAATCTGAGTGTCAGGACGATCAACTTATTGTGAAAAAGGAAAAAGAACATTCAAACAATTTCATAATTGAAAAAACCATACTCAGATCTGGAGTAGATAATAGCAAAAAGCCGTTCGAATGTAAAATTTGTCACATAGCATTTGGACAAAAAGGCAACTTCCAAACTCACATAAATTCAGTACATAATCAAATCAAACCCTTTGAATGTAATATTTTTAACAAATCATTTAGATACAAAATAAACCGAAATAGACACTCAAGTGCAGTACACAATCGTATCAAACTGTTCATAAGTACATAATAGTATCAAACCCTTCGAATGTCACAAATCATTCGGAGATGGAAGTAACCTCAACAAGCACATAAGTTCAGTTCAGGATCGGTGCAAACCCTTCGAGTGTGACATTTTTCATAAATCATTTGGTCAAAAGAGTCACCTGAATTCGCACATAAATGCAGTACATGAGGCCAGCAAACCCTTCGAGAGTGACATTTGTCAATAAATTTGGAATTACACAAATTTTTTGAAATTTCAAAACTTTTGACGTAAGCATTCTCTATCAGTGTTCTAACGCTGCGACCTCCATAATTATTTCTTAACTTCGCGAGGGAAATTATAAGAGGTCAAATACACACGTGTGGCGGAGGCGAATCGAGTCGTCACTTAAAGATTCTACTGGGTGATTACTGCACGATCAGCGATGCACAATCTGCGTGCGATAAATAAGACGCAGATTAAAAACAATTCACGGCAAACAGAATAAAATTATTTCGATCGTCGTTCCCTCGAGTAGATACGCTCTATTCGCTCGTTCCAGTACGTGTTCGTATATGCATGTATGAAATAACTCGATCGGCGTAATCGACAAATTCGCAAATTCTCGCACGTCCATACACGTATAAAATATATAACACACGCGTGTGCCTCGGTAGTACCTCTATTCTCGTTGGGCGCGATGTGACTCCACAGTACTAGTCGCCGAATACACACACGCGTATACACACATATACGTAAATATACACGTATGTACATATATGTATGTATGTATGTATGCGGAGCTTGCAGCAGCAGCGGCAACGACGACTACGACCATTGGCCGCCACTGCCGCTGGCGCGCCACTCCACGCGCGCGGCATAATTAACGGCTCGCCATGGCCCGGCGTAAACTAGTTTGTTCGAGCTAATTAACTCACTCCGTCTCCCTCTAGTTGCGTGAGGAGCGTTACACTCGCGCACGCACATACGCACACTGACGCACACCTACGTGTAGGTACATGCGCGTCACCGAAGCTCTCTCTCTCTCTCTCTCGGTGTCGCTGACATTTTATTAAATCTCTTCCATATGTGTACGCACATTCGCATATACATGTGCCCGAGTTCCGCATGCGTATGGAACGCGAAAATTCGCGCACATTCGCACGTACGGCACAACTATACTGCTATATATACGTACAGTACGTTATATCGTCGTATATATTCCACTTATAACGCGTGGCACGCGCGAATATCTAAATCCGACGAGGTAGGCGGGGAGAGGCGAGAGGGGGGCAATTTATCCAGGAAAAAGTTACGATTTTCCGAAATCGCTTTTACAAATATAGAGCACGTATCCATGCTCCATATACTTATGGATGTATGCATGAACGCAGCTTTCGCCAAGAGTAATGGCATTCGAGCGGTCGTATTTTTCGCGCGCGCGCGGCTTACAATAATAACTCGAGGGGATATTATGCGAAATTTCGATGAAATTTATAGGTCAACGTAGCCCCCGCGTGTCGCTAATGGATCGGTTCATCGATGAAAAAAATCTATCATACATCATGCGTATAAAATTAAAGACGTGCGTGACTCACCCTGAAACTCCTTTCTGGCTGCGCTCACCGACGTGACGATATTGGCCACGTGGCCGAGCACAGTGGCGAACAGCAGCAGGCCGAACAGCAGCTGCGCTATCACGAACAGATACTCGCCCTTAGTCCTCGGCCTGCAAAGAGAACAGCCAAAAATTCGATAGAAGAACAAACGAAAAACAAAAGCGAACGATAAAAAATCGGTTCTTCGCCACGTTACCTGGGCAGATCGCCGATGGTCGTCAGCGCCAGCGTGCACCAGTAGTAGCTCTGCAGGTACTGCTTGACGACGTCGGCCGTCTCGGAGTCGGCAAACACCCAGTCCTTGCTCCCGAAACCGTTATTCTTATAAATAATGTGATAGAGGCACCCGTTCCAGTGAAAGATCACCAGTAAGTAATGGATCAGCGAGGTCGAGCGAAACAGATTCGGATAATTCGTGTGTCGCTCGGTCCTGTCCATGAACGCCCAAAATCTGAACCAAAAAGATTCCGCGATTATTATTATTATTATTATTATTATTATTATTATTATCATTATCAGTTTTATGAAGCTCGTGTTGTTTTTCTTGCGTACCGGTAAATCTTAACGAGTCTAAAGCTCCTGAGTATACTGTTAAATCCTATCGATAAGTACAAAAAGTCGAGCGGCAGCAGGCACAAGCAGTCAATGTAAAAGGTCGTGCTGTTCATGTAGTGCTGGCTGAGCTTGGTCGCGTCCGTCTGCAGCACGCCGTCCTCGAGGTAGCCCGTGCGAAAGTGAAAGACTATGTCGGCCACGTAAAGAAAGTCCGACAGGTAGTCCAGGCAGAACCACACGACTATCGTTTCGCCTGTCGAAAAGAAAATTTGATATTATTAACTGCATCGGCTGTGTCTGAATAAACCTTCAATTTCACGTAGAATCTGACATTATAATTAAAGTGACCGTTGTTGAATTTTATTTAAGGTATTTTTACATGAAATAGGTACTCGTTAAACTTTAATGTATGAGTACTGATTTATTTTTGCACACACGTAAATAATTCATGAAAATGCATTGAACAAACATTATTTTTAATGCAAATGATTTTATACTGAAATTTGAACATTTAGATTTGTAACTGATGTAGTTTATCACATTATTAAATGTACCAAAAAAAAAAAAATAAATAGATTTAATCATAACTAATGCCAACCTCCAACACTAGATGGCGAGTATCTTATATCTGTAAATCTGCAAGTGGCAAAGTATAAATGATTGTATAAATGACTGTATAAGTCAAGCATGGTTTAATGAAAATTTCAAATTAAATTAACTAAAATTCAATATTATCGAAACGTTTACGTTAAATCGAGAAAATTAAAGAATAGTACATTAAATTTAATGCGTAGGGTAAAAACCCTGCTGCCCTTTACGTCGCACAATAATAATTTATATATTTTTAACGCCGCGACAGGCGTGTGTCGTGTACTACGCACCGTTGATCTCTTGAAAGGCGAACCGGTAGATGATCACCCAGAAGTTGTAGAGGAAGGCCAGCGACACGACCATGGACCAGTAGTAGCACAGCCGGCCCGCCGGGTCGAACACGAACGACCAGTTGGGCGCGCCCGTGCGAAAGCCCCGCTGGCCCGACTGGCCCGGATAGCCGCGACTGCCGCGCTGCTGCTGCTGCTGCTGATACGAGTAGCGGCTGTAACAACGACTTGGACGTAGAGGACCGATACTTTACTACTCTTTGTGTGGGCAGATTACATAGACGAAAAAAGTGCGAGATCGCATGCGATTATCTATTATTATTATGATGATAGGCTGTAAATAACTCACGTCTCGGTACCGTTGCAGGCGTTGTTGCCCACCAGATGATTGATGGACGACGGCGTCACGGACAGATGCGACGGGGTCATCTCGCGCGACGGTATCGTCGTCATCGTGGTCGTCGTCGTCGCCGTGTTCATCATCGCGCCGCTCGAGTTCAGCATGCAGTTGTTGGTCTGCATGCCGGTGTTGCAGTTGGCCAGCTTGAAATTCGAACGGGCCGCCGCTGCCTTCGAGGAAGCCGCGGCCACCCGCGAGTCCTTGATGCCGAGCTGGCGCGCCGCCTTGTCCTTGCCGCCGCGACTGCTGAGGTCGAGCTCGCTCGCGCCCCGATTCACGTAGGCCTGCTGATGGTGCAGTGAGTCGCGCGACGAGCCGAAGTACTGCTCGCCACCGCCGACGCCGCCGCCGACGCTGCTCTGCAGCTGGGGCTGATGGTGGTAGAAGTGCGTGGGCGTGCGAGTGTTGGAATGATCTTGCTGCTGACGAGGTCGATGAAGCTCTGGCGCGAGGAGAAGACGCCGCCGCTGCGGGTCTCGTCGAGGTCGTCGAGGTCGTCGTCGATCAGACGTCCGCTGGCGCAGCTGCCGCTGCGTGTCGCCGTCTGGCGATGTCGCTCGCGCAGCTCGCCCGACGTCACGATGCTGCCGCCCGCTGTCACGATGCCTGCAAGCGCACAAAGAAGAAGATTGAATTATTATTTTGATCTTTTTTTTTCTCTTCATTTCGTTATTTTCAAAAGTTTTAATGTCATTACAGCGAAATAAAAAAAAGGAGGAGGTAATACGACGGCGTTGCGAGATTAAAAGTAGTGTTATCCTTTGGGCGCGTGCAGCGGCGCGACGACCATTACGTCCATTAGAGCTAATTACTCGTAACGCAATATCGTATAAATACCACTTCCTTGATCATTTCCGTACAACGTATATATATAGTGCTCGTAATGGCTGTATGATGGTTTTTTTTTGAGGGCAGAGGCATCCTTTGCCGCAGGCCGATCCCGCGCGCGGGTGATCAACGAGGGGCGAAAAATCCAATGCGATACACGTCGACGCTTTTTTGTTGTTGTCGTTGTTTTGTTTTCACAAGTCACAAGCCGCTTTATCTCGGGGCTTGCTTTGTCGAGCGCGGGGCCATTGATGACGACGATGATGATATATACGTCTGTACAGAGTTTGAACTACTTCAAGCTGAATAACACTATTGCTTCCTACGCTCTTGTTCGTCGGTGATTTTTGCTTTATTTTGCTTCATTTTGTCTACTTCCCCCCTCTCTCTCTCTCTCTGCGTAAGTGTGAACACACACGGTTTTTCGTGCTCTCCATATATCGTGCTTTTTCTGCTGCTATTTGCCTCTGGGCGTTTCTTCTTACAGATTTTTCTTGCACGCTACACTTTGCAAGGCAGTGGCCGCGAGCTGGAAGCTCTACCACCCTTGCATTATTGAAAAAAACAAAGAAAAACTGCCTGGATTTTTCCTTGGAGGTTAGTGAAATTGGCCATCTTTGCTCCCATCAGACCTGCGCAATTTTCACGTGGCACTCGTAGAGGGGGACCCTTCTTCATCGCTGAATCCTGAGAGGCGCGCAACGGGAACGTCTTTCCGATCTTCGCGCGCACAGTAGCACGCCATCTCTCGACTACCGATACGAGGTGATGTCCCCTACCACTACTCTACAGGTGTGTGTACAGTGCGCGAGCAATTTGGAGGTCGCTGCCGATTTCGTGAAGTGCTCATCGTGCGCCGCGCCGGCGCATTCACACTGTGCTCCGACTGGCAATCGTATTTACGTGTGGTACTTGCCTGTCTGCTTCGGGTTCGCGCACCACCCGCTCGAACTCCTGTAGCTCGACGTCGTCTGCTCGATCTACGTCGCTGAAGCGATCGCTGTCCTCGCCAGACAACGCAGCCGTCGTCACCTCTAAAAAAGTGAAACCGCTCGCAACCAAGAACATGTCGGCGGATGATAAAGTAAAACTGCCGAACTACCGCGACAAGTCAAAGGTCGTGCCGCCCGTCAAGAAGTCTGCTAAGGGCCCTCCGGAGTGGTTCACTGAATTTGATCAGCGTGTAAATGCTCGCCTTGACCACATTGACGCGCGACTGGATACTTTTGCCCAGAGACAACAGGACCATGACGTCGCAATGCCAACAACACTGCGCATATCGCTGAACTCAACGAACGCCTGTCCAGTGAATTGAGGGAGATTCAGCAGCGGCACACTGAAAGCGGACAAGCGCTCGCAGGTATCCCGAGGAGGTCGTGCGACTTGCCGCTACGCGGCGACGGGGGCTTCCAACCACGTGGCGGGGCCGTCTTCTATTAGCTGCTTGGAGGACTGCGAGGTCCGCTTATCGGGCATCCCAGCCCAGCTACACCCGTGCGATCGATCGACCGTCGAGCGCGTGCTCACCGCCCTGGAGGAGGGGGAGCTTTTGCCGCACGTCCTACGCATCCGCGAGTGGAATGTGAAGCGTCGTGCGCCTACCACTGCTCCTGGCGAGGCCGCTGCTCCATCGCCTGCTCCTGCCACGGTGGCATGCGTCGTTCGATTCGCGTCAGCGGTTGCGCGCGAGACGTTTCTCGCTGCTGCTCCGCGTTTCCAACGGCTGCCAGTGTCGCAAATCTTCGGGCTCCCGGACGCGGGTGACGGCCGTTTGAGCGCATCGCCGATTTTGCCGATTGAGAGCTACAAACTCCTGAAAAAGTGCTGGACCGTCCGCAAGCAACACCATCTGCCGAATCCCATCATACGTAATATGCGCATATACATGCGGCGTTCCGGCAACAAGGAACTCACCGCCATAGGATGCGAGGCTGCTCTGAGTGCCTTTGCCGCCAGCTTGCAACAGAGCTCGCCCTCGTCCGGGTCTGCCTCACTGCCTGCGACGACTTCATGATGCGCTGTCGACTCTTCAAGTCAAACACCTCAAGATCTACGCTCACACATTTCAATTGGACTTATAAACATAGATAATCTTTCAAGAAATTTTAACCTGCTAGAAGCCCATTCAAATAAACATATTTTTCACATAATTGCCGTCACTGAAACTTTTTTACAAACCGATGATGATGTAAACGTGTATAATCTCCCACATTTCAACTTTTACCATCACGATCGCACCGGCCGAGAAGGAGGGGGCCTAGGACTCTACGTCCAGGAGGACTTTATAGTGTCGCAGCTAGTCGCATCTGAATCGGAGTACTCAAACGCCCGCCTTTGCCATCTATGCCGTCTCACGGGGCACGTGCAGACTACTGATAGGTGTCGTTTACCGGCGCCCTACTGCATCATACCCTCATGTTTTTCTCGACACTCTATCAGATTTGCTGCCCCACTACAACGACGTCATTGTGCTCGGCGATTTCAACATCAACGTAGCGAATCCCTCCGACAGACATGCCATCTCTTTGAAAAAGCGCATTGCACCATACAACCTGCACTTACTCAGCAATACACACACACCACGTCACCTACAGTACTGATGGCTCACTCCACTCAACTTGCATCGACCTCGCAATAGTGAAGCAACCTGACCTGGTCAAGGACTTTACAGTGTCCCCAGCACCCTTTGCTGCCGGGCACCACTTTATACGCTTCAATTACTGTTCCCGTTTACCTCCATCGGAGACCTCATCTCGCTACACGCGCAGTACTTCAAAGATTTCACCCCCACTTTCCCAACAGCTGTAGCATCTTCACTGAACAACAAAATAGACTTGGAGAGTCTCTCACACATCAACCGGATTTCCACAGACAACTGTGCGGTAATTGACCGACTTGTGGCGGAGGTCACGGATGTCATACTCGAGGAGCTTGACGTTGCGGCCCCGCTCAGGCTGACCACGTTGAAAGCTAAGGTGAAACCATGGGTCACACAGGAACTACGTAAGCTCATGCGATCGCGGGACGACGCGTATCGCTCATACCTGCGCAGCCTCTCTGCTTCGGCACTTGCCCGCTACAAGCAGCTTCGGCGCTCTGTCAAGAACCTACTTGACACTGCCAAGAACACGCACATCTCAAACAAACTGGCATCTGCAAGCTCACCTGCGGATTACTGGAAGACGCTGCGTGGTATCGGCATAGCCTCTCACAGCACCCCTTCACCTCTGAAGTTTTTCACACCGGACCAGCTTTGTCGTTATTACGCCTCAGTGTCTTCAGCATCACCGGCGATTGACACGCCCGTGACTACCTCACTTGCATCAGCCTCGGACCAACTCGGCACGGCGACTTTCGGGTTCCAACATGTGACACCGCTGGACGTGGAGCTGGCTTTAAAAAGGTGCAGATCTTCTAGCTGCGGCTCCGACGGCATCTCTGCGTCTGTGCTGCGCCTGGCCTCCCCAGCACTTTATGGTCATCTCGCAGAGGTGTTCAACCTCTCATTTGACCTGGGCGTGTTCCCCACCGCATGGAAATCCGCATCTGTCATTGCACTTGCCAAGATCCCGTCGCCCGCATCGCCATCTGACACACGCCCGATCTCTCTACTGCCCGAAATGTCCAAAATACTCGAACGTCTTGCACACGCACAACTATCGACTACCTCAACCGGCAAAACCTGCTCGACATCAGCACGGTTTCAAGGCAGCACACTCTACACAGACGGCTCTTCTCGAGCTCACCGATGCGGTACGTTGCGCTGTTGAGAGAAAAAGGTCACTCTGCTAGTGTCCTTCGACTTCTCGAAGGCCTTCGATACGATCGACCACAGCCTACTGATCGCAAAGCTCAGAAGTATCGGCTGCAACACCCTCTCACTACGGTGGTTTATCAGCTACCTTAGCGGCAGACGCATTGCCGTGCGACATGAGAATGGCTCTCTGACGGCCGCATGTAGCACGACATCGGGCGTACCTCAAGGCAGTGTGCTCGGGCCCCTGCTGTTTGCTGTATTCGTGAACGACCTGCACACTGTTCTCCAGCACAGCAAGCACATCGTTTATGCCGACGATACGCAGATCTTTGCACACGACTACCCGGATCGCATACTGCAACTCATTGCATGCGTGAACTCCGACGCTGAGTCGGTCGCCGCCTGGGCATTGCGTAGTGGCCTTAAGCTCAATCCTAGCAAGACAACAGTCCTGCTTCTTGGCAGCCTTGCCTTTCTGACCAAACTCAAGTCCTCGTGGCTACCGAGGATCGTGGTTCAAGGAGCACCGATAGAATACTCCGCAATTGTGAAGACCCTAGGCATAAAGCTGACGCCCACACTGAACTGGGAGGCCCAAACTAGCAGCATCATATCACGCTGCCACTTTGCTCTTTTCTCATTGCGCTACTATCGACGTGCTCTCTCGCAGAGCGTGAGAAAGACGCTTGCAACGGCCCTGGTACTACCTCACCTCGACTATGCTCCAGCTGTCTACGACTCCGTCACGCAGGAGCAAAATCTAAGACTTCAGCGTGTGCAGAACGCCTGCGTTCGATTTGTCTACGGCTCCATCCCTCGCACCGCTCATGTCACGCCGTACCGCCTGGCACTGGGGTGGCTGTCGGTGCGTCGCCGGCGGGAGATGAGGATCGCCCTGCTCTCTAGAGATTCTGCGCGGAGGATCACCGTCGCAGTTGCGCACACCGTTCAAGCTCCTGGCCGACCATCCGGAGATCCGCACATCGCCGCGTCGAATCAGGCCTCTGGTGTACTACAACGCCAAGCGCACCGGAGCTCTCACCAAATCATTCACCCACACCGCATCACGCATTCTTTCCACTTTGCCATTCGAAATCACCCTTGCCAGTCCCGCCTCAACATACAAAAAGCTCATCTTTAACCATCTTTTCTCCCTCGACAAAAATGATTGGAAAACCCGCTGTAACATCGAAAACCTCACCCTCATTCCACCCTCACTCACCAACATACTCACTTTCACCTCCTCATAAAACACACATTTCAACCGCCTCGCCTCATCAAATATATTAGACATGAGTATATATGAAAGAGCCTCCATGCTTACTACACTGTACTGCACTATATATGTATACTTGCGACTGTGCCTATCTTCTACATTTCTTCACTAACTGTACTTTTCTGTTAATCTGTTTATGCTATATGCTTTTGTAACTAATGTTTCACACTGGGCCACACGGGGTTCTACCCTACGGTCCGTTCTCAAATAAATTTTCAAATTCAAAATTCAAATTCTCTCTCTCGCGGTCTATCTCTGGATAGACCGAGGCCCTATACACGAATCGTACCTCGTCGTCGTTGTTTTTTTTTTCTTTTATGCATTCGACGAAGCGAACTTTCAGCTCCGACTGGATATTTATAGCAACGACAAAAGAACGCTGCAGTGGCAGCTGCAGCCACGTGTATACCACCGCGCGCGTTATTGACCCCTACGCGCCATTGGAATGTTTTTTTTTTCATTCACTTTTAACGTTTGGTTTGGTTTAAGCGTGGTTTAAAGTACCTATTTAACGTTTATTATACTGTTAGAGAAATATACATGTATTACGTTAATAATAATGTAAAAGTTGAGACATTTATTACGAATTACATGAATTTTTTCGTGCTTTAAAACAAGCGCGTGTATTGATTTATACAATCACTTGCATTTTGCCACTTGTAGATTTACAGATAAAGGGTACCCGCCATCTATTGGTAGAGGCTGACATTAAAGATGATTGAATTTTCATACATTTTTTAACAATTAACTGTTTCTACTTTAAATTTAATTTTTTTTTAATCCGTGTACAATCAATACTCAAAATGAGCAAAACTTTCCTGCGTCTTTGCTTTTCCGGCTATTTTATAATAAATCTTCGCATTGTTTACCGCGGCCCGAGCAAAAGTTTGAATACATATTTCACACTCATCCCCCTCTCTCGTCCCTTGCCACGCGTTGCAATTCCAATGCCTACGCATGCATTGAAATACGCGGCTGCAGTTATGATAGTTCGAATCCCTCTTGATAAATTGCGCTCGCGATCCCTTTACAGAGGCGTCGTCGTCGTCGTCGTCGCCGAGGAAGAAAATTGTTTCCCGCGAAGTTTCGGTACGGTGTAAGCTAAGTCGAAGATTGTGTGACAAAACAATGAAACGCGTTTGCCCGCGACTTGCGATCGACTTTCGACGTAATTCCCTTGGCGACACACTTACGGAAAAGAAGAACAAATTCCATTTGTCGCGCTTAGTTCAATATATCGACCGCGAAATCTCTCATTCTATACATCGCCGTGCGATATAACGAACGCGTGCCCGGCATTAAGTCGCTCTTAATGCCGCACGCACACACACATATTTATATGCAGCTCAGGCTGGAGTTGTGCATATTTATTTTTAATCGGGCTATGCACACGGAAATATGCCCACGCACGTAAGTACACGCGTAAATATATATTTATAAAGCTCGGTAATCCTTCGAAATTTCAGCTCGCGCGATTCATCGCCGCACGAATTATGATGCGCAACGATTTTCACCTGTGTACACGCGCGAGTGCGTGTTTTCGAATCGCCATTATACGTGTAGGATAACTGCGCGCGTGGGCGATCGTGTCCTAACACGCCGCGAGGATTTATGGCCGCGCTTTTATTCGTTGAATGGCATGACGCTCGTGTGTTTGCGTGTATTGTGCGGGACGCGCGAGCCAATTCGGAGAAACCCTGAAAAGAGCTTACAACGACGAGCTATCTATTAGCTCGTTATGAGTTCACGTCAGAAGTGAAATATTCCGAGGCAGCTGACGAAACTGAGCCTGCGCTTTGTGTCGCGATGGGTAAAACATACTTAGGCCGCGTATTAACCGAGCCTGCATGGACAATATAGACAAGAATCCCTCTGTGATTGGAAATTATTTTCCTTATGTATCAATCAAAGAATAATGTAACCGCTTGCGAGTTTGAGATGCGACATCTACAACTGACAAGCTTATTATAAATGTATAGTTTGAATGATCGCCAAAAATGTGAATGGCACATACGTGGCTTCTCATGTAGTAATGTTCATTTTTACTCCGCTAGTCTCACTTATACCAGCTCACGTCTTAATTATAAACGTAAAATAATCACCATTCACAATATCGACAACTTTACGCAACCACCATATTAACAATAAAATATTGAATCATTCTATTAGAAACTTTTTTATTCATTTAATATAGTTATAGAAAAAGTGGGAAATGTTAGTTTGACAGGATTATTAATGGAAAAACTTTGATTTGATTGATATCCCAGCCGAGTAATTGAAAATTGACGATTTGAGATTACCACTCACAAAAATTATTAAAATAAATATCTAAAATTAGACTCGATCTAGCTAGCTCTTGCTGTTTACACTATTTTTTCTAGCAAAGCGATGCAGGATTACATTTTTCCTCGCGATAAAACTCCTCCTCCGAAAGATTTGCAGCGAACGACGAAAAAATAAAAATAAATATAAACCTACGCGAGTCGTGCACGCATACGAGCATGTATAGGAAGATGAATCAAGCAGAAAATATCGTTTGTCGTGCGTAGCACAGTTTTTACGATTCCACCGATACACAACGCTCCAAAAAAGAGACGTATACACAAACGATCAATTTTGCTTTTTCACGCACGCACGGTTACGCACGCAGACACAGACAGACACACGTGTACGGACATAAATACAGCCAAACATACCCGAGATCGGTACAGATAACGATACGCGCACACAGTATATTCGAACGGTGGGGGGGAAGGGAGGCAGATTTCTAGTCATTTCCGTTGTCGATGCTGCACCGGCCTGCTAGTATCACAGACATACAAGAGCACTGGTATAAAGTCGTTGCCGCGCGAAACCAATTCAGTATATGCACGGGTAGTATATCGTGCATCTCTCTCGTATAGGGCAATGTGTCTGTCGTGTACGTATGTACAAGTACCAAAAGTGACCCGCACTCCAGTCGCGATGTACACGATATACATTTTTGTGCATGTATGTATAAGCGGAATCGATGGCCCCCCGCGCGCAGCCCCTCGAGAAAAAGGGATAACAATCCTCGGACGTTGGCGACGTTCCAATGATACGAGAACGAGGAAAAAAAATATATCGAGAGAATAAATGTCGACTTGTTCGGTTCATTGGCCCGCGGGTATGATACATTGAGGCTGTGCGTGTACTTATACGCTGTACGCTTCACGAGTGTACGTTTGTATTAATCATACATTATTACATTATAAATTTGAGAAAAGTAGGAAAGACAGCTGACAAAGGAAGAAAAAAGCACAAATAAGTGAAGTAAAACGACAATCATTCACTCGTTTCGTAATTGCTTTTCCTCGCCACTCCAATGCGAGTTTACACATAATACAAGTGACTCGTACGCACACTCCATATATCCCCAGTGATAATCAACTTCGTGACTCTCGCGCTTATAGTACGCCATGTATAGATGATTTGCAGCTAACCGGAAAAAGAACGCACCGTGCGCATTGAGCTTCTCGAGCGCTTGTTTCAACAATCGAAAAGCTCCTTAATACGGAAAATTCCCTCACTCTCGGCGGAGACACGTATCGGAGAGAGGCGCGTATACGCGCTCGTGTATAATATATATAACGGCAGTACATTGCGCAGCAGCAGCAGTAGCAGCATCGAGAAAGAGAGGGAGAGGAAGTATAAGCACGAAAGAGAAACGAGAAAGAAAGAGAAAGATAAAGACTAAAGCAGAAAAAAAAGAGGTACAAGAGAGCAAGAAGGTTTAAATCCGCTTGCACTTATTTCGCTGGAGAAGCTCTCGCGCGGCACTGCTGTGTTAGTACCTGCTGATGCTGCTGCTGCTGCTGCCGCCGCTACAGCTGTACTCGCTGATGCAGTTTAAAACCACCGGATTGTCTTCGTTTCCATTCGATATCATTTTTCTCTCTCTTTTAACTTTTACAAAATGTGCTTATGATCATCAACCGCAGCGGTTGTTATAATGATAATAATAATAATAAGTAGAAGCAAAAACAGGTTACCGATCTTGCCAGTGTAAAGGAGAAATTACGATCGAAGCCTTTTTACCTCCCTCGGTATAAAGCAGGATATAAGAGAGCTGGAGAGAAGCTGCTGTTGCTGCGAAAATCTTCGGGAGATATGTGTGCTTACACGAGGGAACACGAGCTGGGCTGTGCTGCGCTGCGCGCGGATCTCTGCTGCTGCTGCTGCTGTATGTATGTATGTGCGCCGAGAAAAGCTGAGATTTTTCCACTGTCGGTCTACTGCCACTACCACCAAAGCTAAAATCATCTCCCACGACGAAACTTCCGCGATGTACATTATATACATATACAACAACGTTGTGCACCCTGGCTCAGCTCTGGTGAGAGAGTGAGAGAGTGAGTGCAGCAGCATGGTATAAGGTAGTACGTATCCCCTCGCGCGCTCAGCAGTAGTATAAACTAAGCTCTATCGCATCGATGCACGTGTGTGTCTCTGTGTGTGTGTGTGTGTATGTATTCACCCCCGGAGACCGTTTGCACTTAAAGCTGTAATGTCCTTGGGCTCGTTTCTTCTTATTTATTTTTATTTTTATTTTATTTTATTTTTTACACCTGATCTTTCTCTTTTTTCTACATCGTTCGTGTATTCATCCCTCTGGATCGAAACACAGGCGGACGATTTTACATTTGCCGAAAAAATTACATTCATTATCTCTTGCTCTCTGTAGCTCTCATTTAAACGTGCTTGCGGGTAATTCCCCGATTAAATAGAGGGATAAAGCACGTACATAGCTGTCTCTCTCTCTCTCTCTCTCCGCTTATACGTGCATCGAAGCACATCTATGAAGCAGCATACATACATACATACATACAGGAATCGAATCTCGGTACACTCGTGTCTGTGTATGTGCGTGTGTAGTATTCCCTTGCGGATGTTACGATCGTCGCGTAGTATGTATCGCAGTTGACATACAAGTGTTGCTGCTGCTGCCAGTACTGCAGTGTATCTCGTTGATTGAGAAGCGCGAGTTCGTGTGTGTATACGTCCAGATCTCCGACGTCTCTCTCTCTCTCTCCGTATATAAGCGTGTTGACGTTTGTTCGTCGTATACGTAAACACACACACACAGATATACACACAGTAGCGAGCCCCGAGTCATTTCGTCGAACGTCGATGGATATTGTATAATCAGTTGTGGGAGACACATCCGCACATCCGCGATTGCGACACTTGCCGGCACACAATATATAGCTACGGTGCAGCAGCATGTGTAATACGTATCGTACTATATACGTCGTGTATATAGGTACGTGCCCCTTCGTAGTACGTATATACACCGGAATCGAGGACAAAAATAATGACGTCGTCGTGCTTGCGCGCGCCCGGAGTCGTTTGGGCGCTTTGATTTCGATGCCGTATACGCGCGACGTATATAACGTATATATAAGTGCCTCCTTGCACTGCAGCAGCAGCAGCAGCAGGCAGGTGCGAGCTTCGAATATCAAGTACTACTTTGCATACGATACGCGCAAGCAAGCAAGCAAGCACAGAGCCTCTTCCCGCGTGCGCAGCATGTGCTTGCGCGCAACTGCACTGCACACACACACACTGGCTTATTTCGGCGGAGGAGAGCTTTTCTTTCTTTTACTCCCCGAGAAAGAGATATGTGCTTTTTCATTCGAATCGCGCTTAGAGAGTCTCGCTTTTATTTTATTTTTACTTTATTTTTTCTTTATGCCGTGTATCGCTGTACGCAATTTCCCCTGTTGATGACGTTCGAGAGTGTGTACACGGCATAGGCGCGGGTAGGAAGAAATATAATCTACCGCGCGTTGCTTTGTGAGAGCTCGAGTTTTTAGACTCTATAGCAACTCTTGTATTATAATGCATATACATTTTTCTAATGAATCGCCTTTGGGGGCGAGTGAAAGAAGCTGTTGAAGAAGAAAGCAAGAAAGAAAGAAGAAGCCCCCGACGCGCGCGCGAGCAAAAAAAGGCTTAACAGACGAGTTTAAGTTTTTTGCCATGCGCCACTTTGCCAAGTCTCGAGCTTCTTAACGATCGATTCGCTTGCGCCCCTGCTGCTGCTACTGCTGTTGCTGCTGTTTTTTTCCACTCACCCAAATGCCTCGATATCTCTTTTTTACTTTTCTACACAATTAACTCTTTTCGTTCTCTCGCAAACTATGCGCGTAGCAGGCAGGCAGACAGGCACTGTGTGTGAGCGAACGAATTGTTAATGCGATTCGCGAAAAGTTTACAGTTTAACAAGTTTTTCGTACGACTTCGATTCCTCGACTGCTTTTTAAAATGTGTGCGAATTAGTAGCGCAACAGAAAATAAAAAATTGGCGCGCGCGCGCGCACTCGCAAGTGAATCGAGATGCACATTTGAATGAAAGAGAGTTCAACGAGAATTTATATAGATGCGAATGCAGAGGAACATTTTTGCGCACTATCTTTTTTCTTTTTTTTTGTGGGGAAAATCTGAAGCTAGCCGAGTTCTCTCTCCTCTCGACGGCAATTTAGCTGATTCTGATACGCGCGTAAAAAGCCTAGATTTAAACCAGATAGAGAGAGAGGGTGAGAGGGTGAGAGGGTGAGAGAGTGGTGGAAAAAGAGCAAACGTAAAAAATTACAAAGCACGAAACAAAAGTTATAGTTTATTTTAGCTCCCAGAGAGCTCTTTGACCGTATCACTGCTAGTGACAAAAAGAAAGAATAATACGCGGGATGAACGAGAGAAAATTTCATTTTATTTGGGATAGAATGGAGAAAAAATGGCTGCGTACATTTTCAGCGCGAATTTTTCGGAAATAATTAATCCAACGAATTTATTATTTTGTACAACAATTTTTTTTCGTACTTATTTGCGGAAAATACAATATTGTTATCTAAAGAGTTAATGGCATCACCAATAATGTCAATATGTATTCCAAAAAAGCAAAATGAATTAGTTTTATTTCAATCATTGCACTTCGCAAAATTGTGTTAACCTACCTTTGAAAATTAACAGTAAATAAATTCATTCAAAAAGTAAAGAATTCAAATCACTGCAGCTACTACTACTATTATAAGGCGGAACGTTTGTTGAGTACCTGAAATTCTTGTTTAATTGCCGTTAAATTGTAAATGATTATTATTTAACCTCGATCAACTCTTTTTTTTCAGAATTTTTTCATGAGGTAAATTTAAGTCTCGAAAATATTTCACAGACTCCGTTGCAACATTAGTGCCTTCGAAAAATTACTTTAATCCAAACCGTATAATAACAATCGAACGATAGTTCAGCAACGATTTCTCAAACTATTTTGATTCATAGTCTCGGGCGTTTGTGTACGCTATACATCTACACAGAGCCAGGCGCGCGCAACACTATTAACAGTAGCCAACGAGAGTTAATTTCAACTATTTCGCATCGAGGCTTAATTCATCAAGCTCGCGCGCGCGAGTGTGTATAGACTCGGACGTACAGCTGCTCATTAGCCGCTCGGAGTTAACCAGAATTCTCGTTAGGCCATCATCCATCCGTGGCACATCCTCGTGTGCAACAATATAACACGTGTGTGTGCGCGCGTGTGTGTGTGTGTTTGAGTTAGCGTGTGGGTGCATACCGGTCACCTGGGAATGACTGAGAAGTGAAAAGAAACCCCGCATCTGGAAAGTCCATGTTATACGTATAGGTATATGCTCCGGCACGCAACGAGCGCAACACATTCCCTGGAGGTTATTTCCTGCTTCAATATAACATGCTAAATATTGCATCGGTGTACGTCGATCATGTTGCCCGAGCGATAACTCTGAATTCGTAAATGTAAAGCGTTATCGATTTTTGATAATACACACGCAGCAGAAGTGCCGGAATTTCGACGTGTAAAAAGAAAAAAAATTTATCCGAGTTAATTTATTTTTAAGGGGATATAAAGTCCACACGCACGATCGCTCCAATTGCCACAAATACGTTTTACAATTAAACGTTTGCACAACTCGATTTTATCCAACGTAAAATGTATCCGATTGGTAAAATAACGAAGCGCGTCGAGGGTGGGGGGAGCAGAAGCGAAAATCGACTCTCGATCATATAATTGAAGAGTTACAATTAAAGGACCGTGCGGTACGTACATCGATACGTTACATTAATTTACGCGAGCGATCGCGAGGCAAAAAGTAATTTTGATCGATCATTAATTAACGCGCACAACGAGCGCGTAACGCGAGAGCTTATATACAGGCGCGTGTACGCGGCTCGCATATACCCCGGGAATATATAATACGTGTAATATTTTGACGTGGCGCATGACTGCCGAGTTCGACCGCAGGATCGACGGATAATTTTCAGCTCATAGAGACAATATAATATGCGCCGCACTATTGTGCGGACAACGGGGCCGGCCGATGCCGCACACGCACATACTCGCTCGCACACACCTGCGCGTTATAATATGGTATCAGCAAAATAGTCGGGCAAAGTGTCTAAATATTACGCTTTATATGGATATCGTCGACTAGAGGCACGTGCATTGACGTACACTGTTGAACTTCAAACCTTACTTCTGGCATTTTTGATTTCTTTACTTCCAGTATTGTTATTATGTACACGGTTGAAAAAATTTCAAATTCACTGGAAATTTAATGCAGAATCAGACATTAAAATGAAAGTAACCGACACCACGTTTTAAGTTTTACAAGTTTTACATGAGAATTTTCGTTGACAATTGAGGTATTTTTACTGATTTATTTTTTATATATACTGTACAAAAAAATCATGAAGAAGCAATTAAATACAAACAATTAAGTTGATAAAAAAAACTTTCAAGCGAAAATGAACAAAAAAAATTCTGCTCTCGAATTTAAACATTTTAAATGAAAATGTATGTTTTACTACTGATTTATTTTTAGCGTTAAGTGTATAAGCGTTAAGTGTAAAACAAAACTAAAAAAATTGTAATCATAATTAAAACTAGCCTTCGCCACTAGATGGCGACTATCCTTTTCTGTAAATCAGCAAGTAGCAAAGTAAATGTAATCGTATAAGTAAAAGCGAGGATACATAGAGATGGTAGTAATTATTTATTTCGACGCCCTTTACGAAAAGTAGGGAGATTCAGATGTCTTACGAAAATTAGGAAGTTTCAAATTCTATTACGAAAACCAGGACTTTTCACGTGATGCCTGAAGAAAAGTAGGAAGTTATAGTTTTTTTGACGGAAACTACAGCTAATTTGCCAGATGGAACAAGCTAATTTGAAAAAAGGAAATCTCTGTTATATTAATTTTTTTCCATTGATGCATTGTAGCAAGTCGTTCAAACTTTAAAAAAAAAGTTTATTTTTATTGGTGTTATCACAAAAGTAACATTCCAAATTCACATGCTCGATTTAGACGATGCGCATTGAATGTAAAAAATCAGCCTGCACTCATGAACCGCACTCTCATTTAAATAAAACCCAATGAAACATCATATAAAGTAAAAAAAATTAGAGTCTCTATAAGCGCCATTTCCATGAATCGTTCCACTCTTCAGTCCTTTGAAATTGCTACACACGATCGGTCATTTTCTTCCAATTAAAATAATTAGCCCCGGACTCCACGCTCATTTACAAACCGTTTATGCGTTTGCCACGCTCGGCAATTTTGCGTACGCACATAACGTTTTCACAAAATGAAGCTCGGTAATGGATCGGTGAAATTGACGTTCGAGTAATTGAAATAATTAAAATCATCGTCATCGTAGCGATGAAAAAAAAAGAAGAAAAAATAGTAAAAAATACTTTTTTTGCTCTTCGAACATAGATTTTCCACACGTATTCCCTATTTCTAACCCTCGTGCGCATATAAGAAACATATCATCAGCACAATCTAGATATCTTCGCAGTATCATACAAATCCAATGTGGACCTGTATATAGTGAATATTCGCCGTGGGTGCGTGTGTGAGATACGTACATATTTATCCGATCGATTTTCCATGCCATGTGCGTAGAATCTGCAGATACGTAATACTGCATTGAGCTTTGCACATATACTTGCTATATGTGTACCCTCTTGTGTCTTTCTCCCCGTCTCTCTCTCTCTCTCTCTCTCTCTCTCTCTCTCTCTCTCTCTCTCCTCTCTCTCACGTCGTCGACATTACACCAAACAACGCATATAAGCACGATAAGGCTCGATGCAGTGGCAGCGACAAGCCTCGAGCCATGTACGGTGTGCAATATTTATAGAGCCTGGAAGCTTTAAGCTTTTGGGCAAAGTATATCTTGATGCATGTACTATACATGTGTGTGTGGGTCGTATATACAAACGCGATTACTCGTCAACGTGTATATAGGCTCGTTCGGCGATTCTCGTCGCTCGATCATTCGATTATCGGGGCTAGTTCTATCTCCCTAGCCCCACTCTCTCTCCCTGATGAATGAAATTTCGCTCGTACTCTATCTTTTTGTTTTTTTTTCTCTACCTCTAGAGAGCACAGCGGTGCGAAAGTATCTCCTCCTCCTCCTATCCCTCCGCAGCGAAACTGCCGGGAAACGAAAGATAACGATCGTTTATTGTAATGGCGTGGATATTGGCGCGTGCGATACTTATATACATCGATCGATCCCGCCCGCGTGCACAAACGAAACTCGAGATAACGAGGAAAAATTGCGAGACGCGAGCGTGAACAGTGCACATACACGTACGCGCCGAGTGTCTACGCGTTTTTTTTTTCAAATACATTGCAGTATAAGCTTTTTTTCCATCCTCGCGCTCCTTGGTCTTTTTCTCGCTCTCTATCCCTTATATACTTTGCTTGCGTTCGCCTCGCATGGCGAGACGATAACCATTTTGAAATTTTTCTGCCACGCACGCGTGCATAGATATAGGGATAAGCTAAGAGAGCAAGCGAGGTAATAATTTCATTTGACTCAGCAGCTCGAGATGGGATGGTTATAAAAAAAGAAAAGAAAGAGAGAACAAAGAAGAAGAGGAATTTTTAATTTTCTGCATCTAAGTTTTCCTTTACTACTTTAATTTTTTCAACAGCTGCTGAATGGAAAATTAGAATGAAAGAAGGTCGACGCTGAAACACCAGAAAATTACAAAAACAAAAACAGGTTTTCCACGAATCCTTGGGCTTTTTTGCACGATTCGGTGACACTAGTATTATTTTTAGTCTATATAAATTGTGTAAGGCGAGCAGTATGAGAAGAGAGAGAGAGAGAGAGAGAGAGACGAACGAAACGCGAGAAGTTAAAAGTGCTTTTCCTTGACGTCATTGTCATTAGTACCAGCGTCGTGTAATGTACACAACGTCAGATCTTTATTACAAGTCAGTTATATAATCAGTAGAGGGGATATTCGGGTTCTTGAACATCGCTTCTGGCACGGTGCACTTTTGACGCCATCCCTAACGGTCCGTGTGGGCCAGCTTACAGTCCCTCTGCTATCGTCGCGCCGATAACCCAAATTGGTGACCCCGCGTTAAAGATCGACCCCTCTGAATACCGGCGCATTTAACGCGTGGAGCGTTATAATAGTGCACACATAGTGCATCGAATGACAGGATGTATACCTGCGTGCCGTGTGTAATAAGTACAACCGCAACGGCTACCGCAACGCCGCTCTGCCGCTGCTGTCTTGCACCGCTGCGCGTCTAATCGCTCCCGTAGCATATACATACACACAAACGCACACCCCCTCGAAGCCAAAGGTAAAGGTAAGATCGTATTTCGTGGCTTTTACCAGGAGTACGTGGGAGGAGGGGGAGGAGGAGGAGGAAGGTCTGCACTCCGAGGCGAACAACACAAAGTAGCAGCGGAGAGAGAGCAAGTTGACAGAGGGTAAACTCCGTCGTGCGTATCTTTCCTGCTCACAGCGGTGTCACAAGAAGAAGAGGACGACGACGAGGAGGAGAAGGAAGAAGAAGACAACGAGGATGACTTTTAGCTATGCGACAGCTCGCTAATCGGTCGTGCTGTCGTCGCGCACGAATTGCCATCGTACTTTGAAACAAATATCGACGCGTTGGACATTATTGGAAGAATAGTTGAGACACTCTCTTTCGAGGGGGTTGCTGCCGCTGCTGCTACTGTTTGTGTGTGTCTACCCAAGAATTCGCATAATATAGCTCGTTCGGTTGGCGGTGGCTGCAGGCCCGGCGCCCCGGATATATAGGTGGATGAATTTATTGGCTTTCGAATTACTCCCGCTCGTCTTCCTCCTCTTTGCTAGGTATAATAATACGTCGCTCGCAGTAATGGTCTACAAGCTTGCGCGACCCGCAAACGAAATTCCTTCGATATAGTAGAGGATCGCAAGTCGCAGCAGCAGCTATATAGCACACATAATGAATCCGTCGAGGAAACGTTTCTTTAGATTATCCTATAAGTATAAGATCATATAAGACTTCTTTCCTCGAATTTCGCTAAAGAGGTTGAAGGAGGAGGAGGAGAAAAGCTACGACACAGGCTAGCATGCTCAAAGCAGCTAACTCGGAGGCTATAAGCATACCCGTGATCTTGAGTTAAACATTCATGCGAATAAGAGATAAGAAGAAACTTTTACGGGATCCTCCTCGTCGCACCCTTTGACGATGAGGTTGCGTGTATACCAAGACTTTCGAAAATGTTTCGCTCGTATATATTCAAGGCTTTGCACGGTGAACGCATGCACGGGTATATCTGTATACTGCAGCAACAACAGAAGCTGGGCACTGACCTCCGCGTTTGCAGAGTTATGCAGGCGGGCGCGCATGTAAACCCTAATACCATCCGCTCATAGACTATTCAAGCCGCCCCCCCCTCCGACTTTTGTTGATCTTTTTTTTCCCCTCTCTCTCACTCGTCCGCACGCATACGTAAAAGCTCGCAAGCTCTCCCACTTTTTTGAAGATAAACTACTACTGCCCCCATACATATTATAGTAACCTCCGCGTACCGAAGCCGTAATTACGTAGATTGAAAACTCTCTTTCCCCCCAGAGCTGCTCTCGATCTCTCTACCTGTGGGTGGTTTAAATCGCGCGCAACGAAAAATAAAAACAAAAAGGAAAATAAAATAAATAAAAAGTTGAAAAAAAAGACCTCTACGAGCGCGAGCGCGTTTCCGCACTTATTTTGTATCGCTACAGTGCTTACACAAGCACGCGCGAGCGCGAGAGTGACAGAGAGAGAGTTGAACGCGAAAGGGAAAAAAACATTTTTTTTTTTAAATTTGTGAGAGCTCTCGCGGACAACATTTCCGCGCGTTACGTACTATACTCGGATTCAATGCAGCTCCACGCGCAGCTCATGTATGTATGTATGTAGGTACATACGTATGCATGCGACGCACTTTTGCACGAAATCTCTCTCTCTCTCTCTCTCTCTCTCTTTCTCGCTCATTCACTCGCTCACTCAGTCTGTCACTTTTGACTAGGCATGCATGAATGTGTGCGCGCGCACACACATCTATATATTTGTATAGTGACGAGAGAGTACTGGCTTCCGGCGCTAATGCATTTCCGACCGCAAGACGAATAAACATCGCGGCGCTCGGCGCGACCACCAAGTGCTGCACTGCAGTACCAGCTCTATAGTACGTGTATGTGTGTACCGTGTGTGTACGTGTGTACTACCTACCGCACGTATACACGCGCGACACTTCCAAGCTGACCGTCCCATATATATATACGCGTGTACCGCACAGTTATATAGCGTGTAACTCTGCGCGTATACACACACGTAGAGCTGGTGCGAGTAAACATCAACGAGTGAAAGGGACCAGCAAGTACTGCACTGCGCAGAGTAGTATACGACAAAAACGCGTCACCGGCTAATCTCATCTGCGTCAACAACAGCTACGGCAGCAGCAACAGTAGTCGTAGTAGTAGTAGTAGTAGTATAGTACACCGCTAGTATACGTGCGCGGAGCTTGACGCGCGGCGACGTCCACGACAACAACAACAACAACTACTACTACTACTACCACCGACTACCGAGCGTTAGTCGGCGCGGCGCGTTATATTCTCGGTAAATATAATGTGTACTGCATAAACCGCTGCCGTGTGTGTAACAGTGTATACATGGGTAGAAAGCTCGGTACTATATATACACCACGATATGTAGAACGCGGTACCGTCGTTAAAATCTATTCTCATTTTGCGCTGCGCTTCTCCCGCCATGCGATACCTGTATGTACGTATACGCGGGTGCGCTCGAAACTTTCGCTTGTATACATACGGTATATGTGGGAAAAGCTGCGCCCGCGGAAAAGCTCCTTCAGAGACTCGGAGCGAGCCACCGTATTATACGTACTATGTGTATGTACGCGGGTGTGTGCACGAGGCAGATTTTGTCGAGGACGCAAGAGAGAAAGAGAGAGAGAGAGCTTTGGTGCATATTTTCTAGAACTATGTGTGTGCAGTACACGTATATGAGCTTGCAAGCTAGCTCTTGTTGCGCTTGCAGCGCAGAGCATTTATAATTGAAGAAAATATAAATGAAAAACAACGGAAAAATTAAGAACGACTCTCGAGTTCGAGAGCACGCGAAAAACTTGTTTCCGTCGAAATAGTACCTGCCATTTTTTTTTTGTTTTTTTTTTCGATTTTTTAAAAGATCAACCGTGCGTAAATAACACAAGCGTAAATATATGCGAGCTTGCGCGCGCCCTACAACTCGAAAAAGCCAAACTGACTGCAGCTTGGCTTCTGCGCTGTACGACTAGTCGCTCGCTCGAGTCTCGACTAACAGGGCATTACAGAGAGAGAGAGAGAGAGAGGGCAAAGGTCGTTCTCGTGTGTACCAGTCGCTCGGCACAGACAACGACGACGCGACTATACGACGAGCACGAGCGACGAGCTTTACTCGCACACACACGTATACACACAAATATATTCAGACGTGTATAGAGGTTGCTGCGCTCTCACGTATGTATACATAAGCATACACACACTAGCAGCAGCAGCATCCAGCCAAGCCATATATAGATCCGATGCATGCATGAGGCTATCTCGGCAAGCAGCAGTACGTTACTGCCTCTACCTCCACCTCCTCCTCCTCCTCCTCCCTGAGCGCGTTTGCAACAGCAGCAGCAGCAGCCGTCTCTCTTGGTATTTCACGGTGTTAACTCGTTAGTCAAATATATGGGACTGGACAGCTTCGAGGTATATATATATATATGTGTACCTGTGCACAGCCTTGCCTCGCCGCGCGCGCAAGCTCGTACGTGTGTACTAATAGTGTTTCTCTCCACTCGTATGGCAAAAGCGCCTCCGCTCTATATACGCATATACACACGCGCCACACACGGACACACTAAGAGCAAAACTTCTAGCTGGTCAGAGGCTCAATTTACCTATCTCGTTCGTCGTTGCACTGCCATGCAGGATAGTGAGCGCCCAACCAACGGATCCTTATCCGCAAGACCTTATATATATATAATATATATATATATATATAATAAACACACGCACAGCTCGCACACACGCGCGTGTACGTAATGTTAATATGTAGCATTAAGAATCGTTTGCCTCGACGAGATAAGCGCGTGTATTTATACGACACTTGTGTGTGTGTGTGTGTGTGTGTGCGCACTTAATGCAACTAGCGTGCATAAATCGATGTACAAAATCGAGGCACAAACGCGTGTTTTCGTAATATAAATTCAAAATTTTACACGAACTTTAATGTACACGAGCAGCTATTAATCTACGTACCTATATATCGTACTATAACATGCACTTCGAGTCGTACAAGTGCGCTCGATTGTTAGGCCTTGTATTAAGGGATCTAAATTGAAACTATTATCCCCCTCTTCCCCCACATCCCCCAGCTCGATTACCCAGTTTAAGCCTCGTGTCATCCGTCAAATTCGCTAAATACACATTCGCAGACTCGACTACGACAACGACTTCCACGAAGCCGGCGTCGAGTCTACCCACGTAAAAATCGTTTCGATTGGCGATATATGTGCAATATATTGGCGATTTATATTTGCAATATATGAGCAATATATTGCAACTATAGTGGCAAATCTACACGCGCCAATAATTGCGGATATATTGCAAATAAAAATGAAATCGGTGTGCAATATATCGGCAATATATTGCAACCTAAAACACAAAATTAAAAAAAAATCAAGAGTGCGTTATTTTTTCACACAGTTCAACACAAATTTATCATTAATTCGAATTTATAATTAACAATTTTTATTTTTAAACAATACGTTACAAACTTACAATTTGATTTCATTAATAGTACAGTTAGGACAGTCTCATTACAAGAATTTTACAAAAACTAAAAACAAACATAATTTAACAAGATATTATAATTATTAATATTATTATTTCTATTTTAATACGAAATTCTTCTCGATGGGTCGTTATAGCTTCATGGACATCGGGCGAATTTTTTTGACGATGAATCGAATGTTGATGATGTCTCAAGACTTTTTTCCAGCATTTCTCCTGACGAAATTGACAGTTGGACCTGGGGAAAGATGAAAAGAAAAAATCATTTTTAATACATGTCCACTCAGTTATACTGATTGACGAACAATATTGTGTAGCGTATATGGACATCGTTTAGGAAGTTCGTGTAACGCGTAAAATGTATTTTACAATTTAAAAAAAATTTGAACTTACTAGGGGAGGTTTGTATCGGCGACCACCACAGTCAGTCTTTGACATAGTTTCCTTTTCGCCATCATCGTGATCCCCGTCAACTTCTTTTTCACTGCGATCCTCGTCGCCTTCATCAGCATCTGAAACAGAAAAAAACATTTCAATTTCACAAAACACACTAGTAATTTATTAATTTTGCGTTAAGCTGTAGTTATAACATCGCGACTTTCTGCTATATGTCAGAAATTCGCGGTTATGATAGTTTGTTTGTTTACGGTTTTTTTGACGTGCATCTTAGACCATAACAAACTATCATAACCGCGAATTTCTGACATATAGCAGAAAGTCGCGATGTTATAACTACAGCTTAACGCAAAATTAATAAATTACTAGTGTGTTTTGTGAAATTGAAATGTTTTTTTCTGTGTTTCAGATGCTGATGAAGGCGACAAGGATCACAGTGAAAAAGAAGGTGACGGGGATCACGGTGATGGCGAAAAGGAAACTATGTCAAAGACTGACTGTGGTGGTCGCCGATACAAACCTCCCCTAGTTAGTTTACATTTTTTTTCCATATTGTAAAATTGTAAAATACTTTTTACGAATTACACGAAGTTCCTACACGATATTCATACACGCTACACGATATTGTTCGTCAATCAGTGTAACTGAGAGGACTTGTATTAAAAATGATTTTTTCTCTTCATCTTTCCCCAGTTCCAACTGTCAATTTCGGCAGGAGAAATGCTGGAAAAAAGTTTTGAGAAATTAAATTCATCATCAACAAAATTCGCCCGATGTCCATGAAGCCACAACGACCCATCGAGAAGAATTTCGTTCTAAAATAGAAATAACAATAATATTAATAATTATAATATCTTGTTAAATTATGTTTGTTTTTAGTTTTTGTAAAATTCTTGTAATGAGACTGTCCTAACTGTACTATTAATGAAATCAAATTGTAAGTTTGTAACGTATTGTTCAAAAATAAAAATTGTAAATTATGAATTCAAATTAATGATAAATTTTTGTTGAACTGTGTGAAGAAATAACGCACTCTTGATTTTTTTCAATTTTGTGTTTTAGATTGCAATATATTGCCGATATATTGCACACTGATTTTCATTTTTATTTGCAATATATCCGCAGTATATTGGCGCGTGTACATTTGCCACTATAGTTGCAATATATTGCCCATATATTGCAAATATAAATCGCCAATATATTGCACATATATCGCCAATCGAAACGATTTTTACGTGGGTATTAATCAGTCGATGAAACGTTCGCGCGCTCGCGTAAGCACGCCGCAACGCCTAAACGCTCTATATATATACGATATAAGCTGTATACACGATAAACACTCGTTATATTATTTAATACAATAAGTCGAGCTTTCGAGAGCGAGGCTGAAGTAAGCCTCGCGGTGACTCGACGAGCGAGCAGCGGCAGCGGCAACAACTCGTGTATACACATATACCATAGAAAATGGTATTGCTTGTGTATGTAGTAGTAGTAGTAGCTGCGCCTTTAGCGAGAGCTGCTGTATATAACTCGGCGATGCGAGTTGAAGAAGCACTAGCTACGCGCGCATAGGCAAGAGAGAGAGAGAGAGAGAGAGAGAGAGAGAGAGAGAAACAATGGCAAGTTTTTGCCTCCGAGTCCTGTTGCTGTATGTATGTTTGTGTGCGCAGTGTGTACTTGCGAGGCAACGAGAGCTACCACTACTACTACTGACGACGACGAGAAACATGAAATTTGGAACGTAAGCTCTAAGGCAAGTAAGAAAGAGCCCGGCATGAAGTTACCCATAACTATCTTGTATATGCAAGAAGGGGCGCGCCGCGCGCGCGAGCTTTTACTTTATACTGCAGGTGCATGAGCGAGAGAGAGAATATGCTCTCTCACTGCTGTGCTGTGCTGTGCTGTGCTGTGCTGTGCTGTACGCGCGCGTGCCAACACGTCTTTCACGGATATGCAAGTCGAGCTTTTTTCTCTCTCTCTTTTCGCATCTCTACATCTCCGTGTTTCGCTGTGTTTTCGAGGACTTCGATGTTTTTATTTTTTTGACTGATGCGCTGTTTTCTACGTTTTATTTCCTATACTTATTCGGAAAATCGACGCGATTCGACATTTTCTTTTACGATTCAAATGATTCGAATTCTGTACCGTGTGCACCGATAAAACGCGGGGACAGTACGCGCGACAGTATAAACGAAACAAGTTTTGAATATTTATAATCTCTCTCTCTCGTTTGGTATAAATTTATATTCCAGTTGCCGATACTGCTGCTGCTGCTGTGCGCGGACGAACATCGAGCCTTCGGTCCGGGGCCAAAGTGAATCTTTCATTGGTTCGAGTGAAAATAAAATACAAGAAAGTTTTCTCTTTGAAAAAGTTTCGAGTTCTGTTTTCATTTTATTATCCCTTACTTTTTGTCCAGAGAGGTAGATGTCCGGAGAAATATATATATAGTTCCTCGTCGTCCAGCTCCTAAATAATCTCGTTATGTGTCCACCCCGGGTATTGGTATTGGTACAGAGCACATATGCAAATAATTCAAGTGACGGCTATCGTTGAATAAATGAGTGGCTTTTTTCCCTCCGAAAATTGACGATCTCTCGCGAAAAAAGAAAAATTCGGTTCGCAAGACCGAGCGAGTGATGCGCTTTCTTTTTTTTTTTCTTTTTTTTTTGGTCAATGACCACTGGGAGAACACATTTTAATCGCACGATGTATAATACCCGCAGCGATTATTATTTATGAAAGGGCATTGAAGCTGCAAATCTACTTACGCAAACACACACACACATACACGGCTATGGAATAATGAATGAAAGGGGCAAAACACATCCATTACAACTCTGCCCGGGCATTTTCAATAATTTACCCAGAGATTCGAACTTGCATAGGGCCAATTGCGCGCGCGAGCGTTTTCCTGTGGATTTTTTTGTAATGAATATAGATTTTCTGTAGATGCAGGAGATATTCGAAAGACAAAGAAAAAAAAATACAGCAACAACTCATGCGCGTCTCACAACAAAGATAACGGCTGCCCGCTTACATATAGAAATATGCCAGGCAAGCTCACGCAAATCATCGAGATGCCTGACAACAACGATAATAATCACCTATATCTGTGTCGCACGATATAGGCCTGATTAAAAATGGAGAAAATCCTAGCTTACTTTGCCACTGCCATACGGTGTATGTACAGTATATACCACTACACATGCTACTAAAAGCCGTGCATAATGTATGGCTCTGCTTTATGCACACATCCATCTCGAGCTCCGCGTCGTATCGCGCGTGGCTCTATTTTTACAGTCTATTCCAGCCGTTTTCACTCCTCTCTCTCTCTTTCGCGTCGCAGCAGCAGCCGCTTATCTGTATGTCTGCGTGGAAAATAAAATAGGTGAATACACGTACGTACACGCTATGTGTTTGTACGTGTGTGTGTAAGTTCGCGTGCGCATGTGAGAGTAGCTTCATCCATTCTCTCTCTGTGTTTTTCTTTTGCGATGTGCAGGGAAAAATATATAATCCCCCCGGCTCGTATTATACACGTACTGATTGATCCGGGCGGTATGGCGTGACTTAATTAAACTACACACAACACACACACACACACACACACACCACACACACACACACACATACACACGTGAATCGACTTCCGAGATGTGGAATAGATGACGTCCTCGACATTGCTCAACTTACACAATTATGTTGACTTTGCCACTTTCAGAATTACACATTAAGGTACTTGCCATCTAGTGGTGGAGTCTCAAAGTGACATTAGACGTCTAGACTTTTCAAGTCCTTAAAAATCAATTTCAAATTTTTAAAATAATAAGAATAGAAAAATAACTAACAACAAGTCAATTAATTAAAATAATGATAATTATAAATTACTCTTTTTTGTCATTAGTCAATTATTAATGTTGAGCATTTCTATCAGGATAAAGTAGTTTGAAGTATTTGAATAAGACAAAAATTTGAGAAAGTATTCATTTGCATTTTCATTTTAATATAAATTGATTGCTATATTTCGAAATAAAACTTATTAATTAATCGATTGATATAACATTATTTATATAAGAGAAGCCATGACTGTCATATAAGATACTGCGGTGTTGACAATCTTGATAAAAAGAGGGTAAAATTAAATAGATCTTAATTTTAAGAACTAGATATGCAATCGATTTTCCACTTACTTTACTAAAATTTTCGTAATTCAATTTAAGGACCGTAGATGGACCTGAGCTTAATTCACAAGGGCTGAGTGCCCGAATCATCATCATTATTAGGTATGGTTTAGTGTTTAAAGGGAAATTGTACCATCCACAGAAGTAACTGCAATAATAATACACAAATTAATAGCGAAAATTAATAGAGACCTGTCAAATAATGATTAATATCTCTTAGGTACCCACGCAGTTTCATAAATTCAACTCATCACATAAAAAAAGACATTTTCATAAAGTCAAAAAAGTGAGTTTTGCATAGCAATCTGCGTGTGAGTATGATTATTGAAAAGACATAAAGAAAGAATGACTTTGTATGAACGATTTCGGATGTGATTGTTTTTTAAAACTTACCAACCATAAAATATATCACCGCTCGCATTGACTACTATTTGTCCAAAGTGAGCGATTAGAAATGCTAAAAATATGATTGCAATGAAGGAAATGATCATCTCCAATACGAGGAAATAATTTTTTATATTCAACGAGTACAGTATCTGGAAATTCATTTGAATACATTTTTTTAAATTCTATTGAAAGAACTAGAAAACAATTTTACCATAGTCCCCGTAAAACTCAAGCCAACCAAAACATAAGTGGAAAGAATCATGAGTACATTGCGGCCTATGTGTTCGCCCTTTTTAAAGAATCTAAACATTTTTGTAAATAAGTGATACGATTTAAAATATTTGATGACATCGTATGATACATTACTCTATAGCAGACAAGTGGCTCTGATGAAACTCCGAACTTCATCAAAAATACATTTTTTTACTGATTTAGCATTATGGAAATTATCCTTTTCTACGAGCAAACTTAATTTTCGCAAACGAAAACTGAAAAAAAATCGTTCGAATATGCTTTTCAGGCAAGTCAATGTGTTTTATTAAACTTACCCCAACAAATTGAATCTAATAAGAATATTAGATATGAAAAATGTTGCTGTAGAGCAAAGAGCAACTCCGATAATAGCTGCCTGGGTCATGAAGAATAAGAAATACGAGAATAAATAAAAAAAATATTTATTCTCGAAGAAAAAATAACCTGCAGTGGAGCACAGCTTCGGAGTTAGATTATACTTATTTGGAAATACATAATTAACTACATATGGGACGGATACAGGAGAGATGGCAAATACCATAAAGCTGGTAAAGATTATGACTGTAAAAAAAACATATTTTGATGTGAATATAAAGTGTTATCTTGAATTTATAGATTTTTAAAAATATTTTGTCCACTATTGTAATTTTTTTAAACAGCGTCTTAATTCAAAATTTTATTATCGAACCTCTAATAAATATCGCTATTCTGCGATAAAATTGGCTTATGTTTAGTATAAATTCGTATTGTTCAGAATCTGATATATTATTCCAAAAATCGACAGTCATCGAGGCGAAATCGTGAACCTACAATTAATTCATACTACTTTTGAGAAAAAAATTTTCTTTGCAAAGTTTATTTAACCATTACCTCATGCTCCATTGAACAAAATATGTAGTAAGTGGAAATTATCATCAAAACGAAAGATAATTCGAATAAATTTTGTATAGCGAATTCCCAGTTAATTGGCGGTCGAATTACATGAAACGTGGTATGTAACTGACACAATATGCTTGATACAAAATTTATCATTATAAATAATCTTCCGAAATATTGCAAAAGTCGATTTTGACCTGGCCATATGAGCGTTAACTCAAGAAATATTTTACTTTTTCCGTAAAATTTATCTAATTCTGCTAAACCAGGAATTTCAGTAAGATAATTTATGACGAACAATTTTTTAAACATTTTCAATAAAGCAATGATCACAGATACATTAACTTAACGAATTAAAATCAAAAGTGAACTTCGATCAAGCATTTTTTGTAACTATCTGTAAAAAAAACTAAAATATTATAGAGTGCGGCAAGTCGTGAGTAAACTTTTCCCAAACCACAAAGAACCATACATTTTTAATCATAATAAAAACAATACAATATCTTTTGGCCTGTATAAATTAATAATTTTGTGTATTTTAACTTTTAATTAAAAATAGAATATTTTGTGTTGGTTGAACATTTTCAGTCGAATGATACACGTGTAAACGAAGGACGTTTCCATAGCAATTTTAAAAACAGCAGGGTACTATGGAAATAAAAATTTAAAAACAACGCAAAGTATTTTATTCAAGCGAATTCAATCTAAAAATCAAATTTTTAATCTTGTTTTTTCATAATTCTACTGAATATTTTTCCAAAAGTCTCCTTCATTTTGATATTCTGTAGGGTCCTATAGAGCTA